>BSBK01002887.1:277500-482500 GCA_027943335.1 Chamaecyparis obtusa | reverse complement strand
TTAAGAAAAAAGAGGGTAACAGTCTAAAGTTCTCTTTTCTACTAGCCATGTTGTAGAAAGTAGCTTAGCAGAGGGAAAAAAAGACAATGTCCCACATGAGACAACAAACTAATTCATTAACAAACTACTATGAGAAGAAACATGGATCAATGAGTTTGACTCAAACAACTACACAGTCAAATCATGATAACATATCCCTATTTGAAGGTTTTAAATTTCACAATTAACCTAGTTAACTCTACCTCTGATTGATTTATGCATTAGATCATTTCAATTGTGCCATTATGGTGCAGTTGAGATATTTTTTGGCGACATGAAATGTTAAGTATTGTCACCAATGCAACCATGATATTGCTTTGAGAGTTCCTTTTAAAATAAAGGTCATTGGTAGAAAGTTCAATACTTTTTATTGGCTTGAAAGATATTAGAGTGATGTTACAAGGGTGACAACAACCCTAGTAGCATGAACTAGGCAAGACTATGTCCCAAAAGTTTTGTTGCTTATCCCAGTCTAAGCTTTTAATCATGGATGAATGTTATTCTTATTGATCACAAGTTGATTCTCATTTTCTTGACATTAAATGAAGTGTTACAATTCTTCAATGGTCAGTAGATGTGTAAGGGTTGTATTAATCATAGCTTGTAGGTTCTAACTTGAAGAGTAATTAGCAAGCCAAAAAATCCAAACTTGGAGAGTACTAAGGGAAAACTTGAAAACTTAAAAAATGCTATTTTTTGAAAAAAAATCATGCAAGCTACAATTACAAAATGTATAAAATCAGCTTGGTGGGGGTCTAGGAGTAATGGCCCCAGCAATGTTGAGGTGCAACACCCCTCAAAAGGGTTTTGGGGGCACCATCACTCGATGGTGGTTACCTAGTGCACCTAGTGTACCTAGTGCATGATCGGTGGCAATATCCTTATCCCTGTTTTGTTCTTTATAGCAGTCTAGTTTCCTTGTATGATCGGTGACAATATCCTTATTCCAATCACTGACTGACTCTAGTTTATTTACATTGATATATTTGTATCGATTGCATCCTTCTATGCTTTATGTCAATATTTCTATAATCGATATCCTTTTCAAATCGATTCTCTGATATAGAGGTTGCTATTATACTTATCATATCAATTAGCATTATTATCGATTAATCTTATAGTCAGTGCCATTATATAATTGACTTAACTATTATTTCTTATTTTTGATTGATCTCCCTAGTGTTGTACTCATTACTAACTTCATTGATTGATCCTTCATTTATAACCAATTATGGACTTTATCATCATGCCTTTGCAGGTGTCGATTCTCTGTTACATAACATCGTTGACTTGTTGCTGACTTTGAGAGGTCACCAATTATTAGTTGCTAAAGATTATATTATTGATACTTGGTAGTATCAATTGTAATTCCCATATCATGAGTGCCAACAAATATATGGATATAGGAGCAGCAACATTATTATTCCTCAATTATGGCAGCGCCACAAAATACAATATCAGATATAGAAAAGTATGACAGACCCAGTAGATATTGGTAAAGTGTTTACCTTTTCAGATACCCTTTTCTAATTTCTTGAACTCATATCACCCTCAAGTCTTCATCCCTTGACTGGTGAACATTTCTACTGCTACTTGCTCTCTTTCCTAAGCCTAATTAGCCCCCTTTATCAAAGCAATCCTATACTCCACTACTCTCCAAGACTCTATGACCTTAAACAGTCTTATATTAGGTTTCCAAACCACCAATTTTCTACTTTTTTTGGTTACACTACTCATCCAACTTCCAAACCATTAAACCCTTGTTCCTAGGGTCATAAATCTAGGGCTTCGTGGCAAATGCCCTTCCCGGAAACACACACATTCAAATACAGTTCAAACACTCTCCAATACATTCCAATAAACATCTCCAACCCTTAATTACTCTCTCTAATCTTCCAATCACTCCCAGCCATCATTTGGTGCCCTCAAAGTGCACCTACTATTGCGTGTTCACCAATCAAACACTATTCTTTCACTTTGCACTTTTCCCTACATTTAAGACCATATTTAACACATATAATACACTATGGCATCTCCCACCCAAACCACAGTTAGTACAAAGGTGGGAGTGCCTTCACATCTTTGGAGAATACAATGGGACTGCTGACTGTACCCTACTAAACAATGATTGTTCCCACACCAGTCAAGACCTTGGTATTAAAAATAATAAAAATAGAAAAGTTCTTGCATAAATAAGTAAAATTAATGTTTTAAAACATTCCTATGTTGACACCAAACAAAAATCACATGCTATTCATTCGAACCAATTTACTGTTATAGGGACTATTCCACTAGACAACAAGTTACCAATTTGCAGAGAATTTAACTTTGCTCCTTCAAAATAAACCTTTCACTTTGTGCCATTACATATTCATTATGGTCCCCTTGTCCACTCACATGGATCTCTCTAAAATAAGACTCTAACCTTCAAGAAAACAACTTGAACCTTCAAACTCATGTGGATCATCAACATTATTATGAAAGGATATTGTATATGCCAGCTTTCAAAATTACTAGCACTTAGTTGGTATTGACATAATTTTGAATAGGGGTCCTTATATTACACAAAATTCTCATTAAAAGTTAAAATATACCACTAAAATCTAAATGATAAAGATATTTCATATGATGTTTTCAATATTAAAATGGTTGAGAAAATGGTTGTTCAGTAACAATTTTTATCTGTAGGTTGCAAAAAAATCATCCTTCTTCCACCAACGAGTCATTCCATTCAAGAAAGACCATGTCTGACAATATCAACACACAAAAAAATAGGGAGACAATTGCTAGACTATGGTCTAACTTAAAAAGAAAAGGTGATGGAAAATGTTATTGTCCTTGCAAAATTTGTAAGGGCTTAAAGACTCGAAGATATCTAATCAAAACAGCTGAGGAACATTGTAGGCAACATGGTCACATTGAAGAGGGAAATGAATTTCATCCATTGGTATGTATTTTAATAATCTATAAAATACATAAGACATGATTTGATGATGAAAACATGGTCATGGTTAATATAAGGTCATCATTTTCATATAGGTCAACGTCCCTGAGTTTCATGTTATGGACCATGACAATCTGGAGAATGTGATTTCCAAATGAGGGAACATGGAGGTGTGAATATAGAAGTAGAAGGTAATGATATCATGGAAGAAGACCATGATGATGAAGAAGATCAAGATGATCATGATGATCAAGATGATAATAATGATGATGATGATGATGATGTTGACATAGAGCTTGATGTCCCTATACTTGAGAAGGCACACTAGCCCCTATATGAAGGCTCCAAAACAACTCTTCTTGACCCTGTATTGTTGTTGGTGAACTTGAAGGTTATGAATGGTTTATCCAACATAGAAATGACATGTATGTTAAGGTATGTCATCTTTTTTCATTATTTTATTCGTAATTCCCTTACAATTAACATTGGGTGAATCGTGTAGCAATTAATATTCTTTAAATTAACAAATTATATTTTTGGTCATAGGCTGATAGGTGAGTGTTTGTTACCACCATCAATAACGTAATTGTGAGTGTTTGTTAATATTCTTATAGAATAACGTAAACAATAGACATCCATGTTCTCTTAGTCAACTTTATCACTTTTAAAAAAATTTGTTGGTTGTGTTTTGTCCCAACTTTTGGGCATCACAGGTTATGAATGGTTTATCCAACATAGAAATGACATGTATGTTAAGGTATGTCATCTTTTTTCATTATTTTATTCGTAATTCCCTTACAATTAACATTGGGTGAATCGTGTAGCAATTAATATTCTTTAAATTAACAAATTATATTTTTGGTCATAGGCTGATCGTGAATCGTTATACCTTAGAGTCTGATGGACTTTTACGTCATCGAGACCGTATTTATGTACCTTCTACCGGAGATTTACGTGCATTCATTATACTAGAGGCTCACAGAGCACCTTATGCAGCACATCCCGGGGTTAAGAAGCTACATGCAGATTTGAGGCAGCTGTATCATTGGCCAGGCATGAGATTGCAGATTGCTGAGATAGTGGCCAGGTGTCTTGAGTGTCAGCGAGTTAAGGCAGAGCACCGCCATCCTGGTGGACTCCTGCAGCCGCATGAGATTCCAGTATGGAAGTGGGAGGTTATATCCATGGATTTTATAGTTGGTCTTCCGATGTCTTCCCGATGCCATGATGCTATTATGGTGACGGTGGACCGGTTGACTAAGGTAGCCCACTTTTCTCTAGTTCGTACTACCTTCACAGCACCCGCAGTAGCCCAGGTGTTCTTACGAGATATTGTCAGACTTCATGGCATACCTCATAAGATCATCTCAGATAGAGATTCTCTTTTCACTTCTTCATTTTGGAGAGAGCTTCAGGAAGCATTGGGCACTAGGCTCAATTTCAGTACCGCCTATCACCCTGAGACAGATGGGCAGACCGAGAGGGTCAATCAGGTTTTAGAGGACATGCTTCACATGTATGTTATGGATCATCAGACCCGGTGGGAGGAGTACCTTCATCTTGTGGAGTTTGCCTATAACAATGGGCATCATTCATCATTGGGAATGCCACCTTTCCAGGCATTGTATGGTAGACCTTGCAGGACCCCACTGAGTTGGGATAGGATCGAGGACAGAGTTTCTATTGGTCCTGAGTTAGTTCGAGATATGGAGCAGCAGGTCACCCTGATTAGGCAGCGTCTCTTAGAGGCTCAGGATAGACAGAAGAAGTATGCAGATGCGAAGAGGATTGACCGAGCCTACCTTGTGGGAGACAGAGTTTTCTTGAGAGTGCGACCGCACAAGAGTCCAATCCATTTTGGAAAGGGCTCTAAGCTCGCACCTCATTTTGTTGGTCCGTTTGAGATCCTAGAGAGGATAGGGCCCGTTGCTTATCATCTAGCCTTGCCACCTAGCCTGTCACGCATCCACGATGTGTTCCATGTATCAGTTTTGCGAAAGTATATCTATGATGAGTCTCATATTATTGACTAGGATGCCTTGCAGGTGGAGTCAGATGGCCAGCTAGCACTAGAGCCCATTCGCATTTTGGCTCGTCGGACATTGGTACTTCGAGGCAGAATGCTGGACCAGGTTAGGGTCCAGTGGGATTGCTATGATGAGGTTACAGCCTCATGGGAGGATGTAGCTCAGATGAGGGCCCAGTATCCGCACCTCTTTGATGAACTCCAGGAGGATGTTCATACCTAGAGGGGGTGGATGTGAGGTCCACTTTCGGCCCACATAGTGATCCTGTGTTATTCATATTAGCTATCTTTTTTATTATGTTTCTTTCAGAGATACTTGGACTTTGTCGACTACTGTTATATTATGTTTGGACTCGTTGGACTGTTCTTTTGATGATTCTGCATATGGGATCCATGATGTGTAGATTTGGTTTATGATTTTTATATGATGTTTCGTGAACCTGATGGTCTAGATGATATTTAAATTATGTTATGTAATTTCATTTTCCTTCTTGAGCAAAAATTGCAACTTGCTTGTTTGAACCTTATTTATGAGGTTAGGTGTAGAAGCCCTATTTAGAGGAAATTTTGGCTTAGGGTGATTCATTCACCCATTCTCTATTTTTAGAGAGCTTTCAGAAAGTTAGAGGAAAAAAGGCTTGAAGCTTGGATTAGGGCTTAACAACATTCTACCATAGCTTGGATTTGAGGTAGGAATTCATGTGCTCTCTCTGTTTGTTTGAGATGTTTGTTATTATGATCATGTTCTTGGCTCCCCATGGTTGGTCATGGTGGAGGTTTGTTTTGTTTAGTGTTGTGTTTTAGCTCCCCATGGTTGGTCATGGTGGAGGTTTGTTTTGTTTAGTGTTGTGTTTTAGCTCCCCATGGTTGGTCATGGTGAGAGCAAGCTTGCATATGTGTTTATCTTGTAATTGAATTTTTTGGGTTGTTTACTCTTAGATTCTCTCACCCTTGGGAGGGAAGAGAAATCAAGAGGGGGTGTGGGAATGGAGGCAACTCCATGTGTAGAGTCTCCTCCATGTGTGGGGAAGGATGAACCTTGGGTGAGTGATTTTCCCCAAGAGACCTTGCATGTAGCCTTTGTGGCAATGGGGGTATAAGGAGGGAAAATTGGCCTTGTGTGCCTTGTATGTATTTGAGAAATATGGGTCCATGTGTGGCCTTGTATATTATGCAATGGTAATCTCCATGGTTTTGTCTACCACACCCTACAAAGGAAATTCATGGGAATTCCTTAGTTTACTTCATGAGCAGTTGGTCTTAACTTATACATTAGTATTTTGAGTGACCTTCTTATAGAATAACGTAAACAATAGACATCCATGTTCTCTTAGTCAACTTTATCACTTTTAAAAAAATTTGTTGGTTGTGTTTTGTCCCAACTTTTGGGCATCACAGGTTATGAATGGTTTATCCAACATAGAAATGACATGTATGTTAAGGTATGTCATCTTTTTTCATTATTTTATTCATAATTCCCTTACAATTAACATTGGGTGAATCGTGTAGCAATTAATATTCTTTAAATTAACAAATTATATTTTTGGTCATAGGCTGATAGGTGAGTGTTTGTTACCACCATCAAACATTCTACCTTGCTCGTACCGAGAATTATCTACCATTATGAAAGATATTGGAATGGAGTATCAAACAATACATGCATGTCTGAATGATCATATTATATATCATAAACAACATGAATTTGCAACAGAATGTCCTATTTGTCATATTAGTAGATATCAATTAGATCGAATAACAAAAAAGGTGCCTCGCAAGGTTCTTTGACATATTCCCATTATTCCACGTCTGCAATGATTATTCAAGTGCAATAGCTTGGCACAATTTATGGATTACCATGCACACAATAGAAGTCAAGATGACATTATGCAAATTCCTACGGATGGTTCAGCATTTAAGGAAATAGAGGAAAAATGGCCACACTTTAAAGAAGAACTTCATAATCTCAAGCTTTCATTGGCAGCGGACATGTCAATCCATTTGGAGAGATGAGATCTACTTACTCAGTGTGGCTTGTTTTTGTTATCAACAATAACATTCCTCCTTGGTTGTCCATAAAGAGGGAGCACATAATGTTGGCACTAATTGTTCTAGGTATTTTTTGATTTAATGGTCATCTAAATTAATTTATTATTAATAATCCATCAAAATGGTCATAATAATTATGTATTATTTTTGTTCATTCAACTAGGTAAGTACCAAGTTAAAGATATCAATGTATATATTGAGCCCCTTATCGATGAGTTGATGGTGTTATGGAATGGGGTCACTATGTATGACATCTCTAGACCAATAGGACAAAGACAATTTCAATTCCATGTAATGCTTGTATGGACAATGCATGATGCCCCTGGGCTAACGCATTTTTGTGGTATGTTCTCTTCTTAACACCTCTTTTTTGGTATGTTATAGTCCTAACACAAAGTTAACACATTTAATCCAATTATACATGATCTTGTAGGTCTTTAGACAAAGGGAAAATTTTCATGTCTAGTTTGTGGTCCAAAGATGAAATCTCGTCATTCAAAAAGTTTAAGAAAGCAGGTGTTCGATGAGAATAGACACTTTCTCCACAGAAATCATAAGTACCAAATTACCGAAAAACATGTTTTCAATGGGAAAGAAGAGACTACATCAAAGCCATGAAAAATGACACCTCGCCTATGGAATTTGGCATACAATAAAATAAATCATCTAGGTAATGCCATTCCATCTGATGGTTTTTGTTTCAAATTTATATTTTGATATTGTGTTTTGTTTACTGATGATGTAATTGATGCTTGTGAAGGTTGTCAAGGCATCAATGACCAACTTCCAAAAGGACTAAAAAGTTATCCTATGCAATTTACTAGGTTGTCATACTACAAGCAACTCCCAATCATGCATTTGTTTGATCCTATGCATGTTGGAAAGAATGTAACAAAGACATTATGGAAAATCTTGGATGGAAGGCATGACAAAGACCAAATTGTCAAAATTTGTAGTGACATTGAAGAATCCAACCATGCAATGAAAAATGTCATTCGATCAAATAACAATGGAGACCAGATTGATACAAGTGCCCTTACATGGTTATTGTCGGAGCAGCAGAGCAATGCTATAAAAGAAATTATAAAAAAAATATGATTTCCCACAGGATTTACTGCGAACATAAATGATCTCATATCAAAGAAAAGTGAATTTGGGCCAGGGATGAAAACACACGATTGGCATATATTTATTAAGGTAATTCATATTATTTTGTATTCACTATATATTTGTATATTGCATGTAGTTTTCATTGCGTTCTTTTATAAAATATTGACAAGATCATTTTACAAATATTGCAGAGTTATAAAATGACTCCAAGCTCACAACAAAGTTATAAAATGACTTCAAACAAATAACTACAAGAGCAATTAGCCCTAAAGGCCCTGCAACCCCAAAAATCCCAATTTTGTCTTAAAATGCTTTGATATCTAGGGCTTCCTCAATTCCTCAGTTCTGCACATTCCTGCAATGAATTAGTGCATGATTCACCATCTAATAATCATTATAGAACATTCCAAATCATTAGAATTCCCCTTTTCTTGGACCGGTTACCCAATACTACACCCGGCATTCAATTCACTATTTTCCTTTCACTGTTAACCTGTGATCACATTTTACTCCACACCACTCGGCATATACAATGTTAATCATTTATAATACAAATTAGTAATTGTCATTCCATGAATCAGGCCTATGTATTCATGGAATGACTCTAAACATTACTATATCCTATTGCAATAGTAAACAATCAAATGAAGATTACTAAGATTCTACTAGTGTGACAGTGATCTTAAACAAAATGAAATTCACCCAAAAGTGATTGAGATAGATAAAGAAACCTTTAACAAATCATATGCACTTCAACTCAAATAATCAAAAGGTTAAGAAACCCCTGTCAACACATGAAGATTCAAAATTGATCAACTCAACAGTTGATAGAATAGGAAATTGCAAATTTTAAACTATTTATTATTTTCTGTTCCAAAACCTGCATACACTAGTCTACTTTCTTCTTTGTCATAACAGAGACTCCTCAACAAAGTATAGAAAATCTTCAATAACCAATCCAACCAATTTTGTCAGTTGAAGGCTTAGTTTAAGCCTAACAAAAACCTAGCCACTAACTCCCCCCAAAATACATTCATAGTCATTTGATGTTTAAATATTTGAATTTTAAATAACCAAAATGGCTTTTTTTTGATAGCTAACCCGTTTCTAATACCTAGACCTATCCCATGCCTAAACTAGACTCTTTAAACACCATTTGAGAATTGGACATCACTAGTACATTACAATCAAATTCTCAGTCCCTTAAAGGACATTACAAATTAATTGAAGAAATGCATTATGTTAATAACATTATAGGTGCCAAGATCCTGCATTTGATCTATTGACCCAGCTTTCACATTCCATCCTCCGGATTTTCTTTGAAGGTCTGGAAAGTCTGCATAGTCTTCTTCTCCAAATTGATTGTGTGAGGTGCTCCTACACCAGTGATACCATGGGGGGAATAGCTCTATAGTTTTTGGTCTAGGACTTGGCATATTTTGGAATAATAGGCCCCCACTTTTGCTTAAGAGTTGCCAATGCAACCCAACTATGGGCATGCAGGATTGGCATGCAGTTTTATAGCTGCCCTCACCATGTTTATTAATATAATATACTACTTGTGACTCTTTAAAAAAGGTGGATGAAATCCATTTTTTGCATTGTCGAGATGTTGTGTGATACTCATACTAGTTTTAGCAAGGCTCTAAAATATTTTCAATGAGGTATCCAACCTAATGTGCTATCTTTCAACTCATGTTACCAAAATATTTGACCATGACGTGTTTCTTTTTTTTTCTAGGATTTACAGGGGTTTTTACTTTACTACTTTTGATTTGTCATAAAGAAAAACATGGCACATGCTTTGAATTATGAATAAATGTTGGCATTTGTTAGGGTTCCCTTCTTGGAGAGTTACTCATCCTAGGCAGCTCATCCTAGCATTGTGAATGTTACTCTTTTTTTTAAGAAGTAATTGAAAACTCTGCTTTCAGGCTTCCAGTTTTCCAGTGAATACATTGAGGCACAACGTTGTTCAATTTGATTGGCTTATAAATAGTTTTGGGATGTTTATTGAAAAGGTGTTTTAGCCAAATATTCACTATATCGTTGGACCTCCTCACATGAATAGGATTACATATTAAATACCTCAGAGTTTTTGTCCAGCTCCTAGGCACACTATTTTAACTGAAAGACTTGTTTCAGGAACTTTGTAATTGTGAAGTATATAATTTGTTTGAATTTTCATATTTCTAAATTTTTGAAATCATTTGTCACCTACTAACTATCGCCATAATCTCTGATTGTATTGTTTGAGGATTTTTTGTTAAATCCATGAATAAAAATGTGTCATTTTAATGCCTTCATTTTAGTTTCTGGATAAAATTATTTTATCACTTATAATGATATACATAGGCTACACTAGTGTAAATTAATAGTTCTTGATGATAACATCTTTCTTGGATATATAAGTTATGATGCAGTTGATGTTCTCTAAATGTCATATAACTTATAAGTTTATAAGTAAACTTTATTTTCCTTTTTCAGGACACAACAATAGCACTTTTTAAATATTATGAAAGGTTTGCATAATATTGTTATTTGTCAGAAATATTTAGATCCCACACAAATGTATGTCAATAATAGTAATACTGTTCTACACTGACCAATATGCATGTTTAATATTATTAATCGCTGATAGTTATCTTCAACGTTGTCTGCTAGATTTATGCTAAGATGCTCGCTGGTTCTGAGAGGATTATTGATGTTGAAATCTTGTATCTTTGATATTTCCTTATTTCTTGTATTTGTTAATTATGACTTTGATCATCATAATTTTAATTATTACTTTTAATATCATTAATATATATTTAAAATTATATTACTATATTTATATTTTAATTTACATTTATAATGTAATTTTATCATTTTCTATAATTATTTATTTTTATCATTTATCATTCATCATTATAGCTTATTATATTTATACATTATATTTTATTCGTTCATTAATTTATTTATCTATTATTATATAATTAATTAATAATATATATTTGTCAATATATTTAATATATTTTTATTTGTTTTTTCATTATATATTTATTGAATTTGATCCCTGAGATAGGGAACATCACGCAAGCAAAATCCTTTGTAATGTATAGCCCACACATACATGAAGATCATCATATAAGAGCACATCAAGCATCAAGGTTACATACAACCATATCAAGCATACACACACAAGTAGATGCTATCAAAATCTTGAAGACTTTAAGAGCAATTACATCACCTAATCCATTAGCAAATTTACTCAATAAAAGAGATCTTTATGCTCAATCTGAGGGCATTTCGTTTGATTTAGAATAAGGGTTTAATATGACTGTAATTTCTTGCATTATATTCTAGATCTAGCATCAATGTCATCCCTACATCTTTTTACTTTGTAAATCGTAACTCTAGAGATTCCTTGTTGGAAGATATCACTTGCAGGAGCTTATCATGTAAAAGGCCCTCTATTCTTTTAGTTTTAACTTGTATTCATTAAGGGGAGAGTAATGAACTCTTTTGATTGTATATTTTTCCCTAGAGTTAATACTCAACACGGTGGAGAAAATTTTCATGCTTTTGGTTTGATGCTTAAGATTTTTGTTTGTATTTCTTTATATTGCTCATTTTGACTATATTATTGTCCTGATCAGGTTATTGGAATTGGAGTATAAATGGTTATCTATTGTGAGTCAGACTTAATTTTAAAACCAAAAAATAAACACTATTGTTATAGCTTTACCTTTTTTATCTTATTTGTCATTGTAACTGGTGCATGCTCAGCTATGTAATGCTTCCTTTGATGTATCTTATTAGGTAGTATTAATCAGAAATGGAAGGGAATCTTGTTTTATTTCAAGATTGGTTGATTGAAATGTTTTGCTCATTTTCCATTTACTTGGACTGATATTTGTACTATTACTTTGGATGTTCTTTCCAATACATATTGAAATTGTGTGTGCACCAGGGACACTGGTGATTTCTTGCTGGAAAAGAAATTCAAGGCTATGCATATATATTGACACATCCTGCATGACTTCCATGAATATTTGATAAGTGTGTGTTCTTTCAACAGGGACTTCCCCTCTTCCAACAATAGAGGATGCTAAAAATGTCCACAAAATCATCAGCTTTGGAATGGCATCTTCCCAACTTTCAAGCCTTCTGAGTTCTCTTTACATTAGGAGTGATCACTGGCTCTTCAGGCTCCAATGCAGTTCCATCTATTTCTCCTTAAAGTTGAAGCTACAAACTATTCATTCCTTATTTAACTTAGCTGTTAAATAAGACTCTTTCAAAAAAACTAAGTGTCCCCCTTGGTAAGATATGTGTTTTAGTTTATGATTTAGACGTTGCCAAGGTTAATGGTCCCATAATTTGTAGGTAGTGGCTATCCAGCAAACTAAAATGTAAAATATATAAAGAAAGTTTGAAAAAATACTAAGGGCCCATTTGGGGGCTGGAATTAGACTAGAATTGGCATTATCTAATTTTGGATAATGTTAATTCCATGTTTGTGTCCATCCAACAAATTAGAATTGGAATTTCATCCTCTTTAGTTTTCTAATTTTTAATTAATTAATAATTATTGTAAAACATAAGAAGTTGATTATGATTAGTTAAGAAGTTGCAAGGCTTGAGGTAGTACATTAAATATTGACTTCACAATGTTTCACCCTTTTTCTATTTTCTCTCTCTTCTCTATATATTTATATCTTCCCTATGCCTCTTCATGGAGGGAGTTATCCCGTATGGACCCTTATAAAAGAGATGGTTGTTCAAGAAAACATAACTGGTGGTTAACTTCTCTCTTAAGCACTACCTTCAAAAACATGACTACTGCCTTTAAAACTTAATCATTATCTTTAAATGTAATCGTTGCCCTTAAATATAATCAATGTTCCATAGACATTCACCATTGTTACTCTAGCAATAATTCATGCTCCTTGAATATACTGATTGCTAGTTTTGACATGGGCTCACTGCCTTTAATATATATATGGGATTGCTTGTATGTTTTCTTCTGTTCCTGGTTTGATTTGATATTCCTTTACTTATAAATCAGAATTCTTTCTTCCTTTTATTTAATTCCTCTCTTTTTCTTCACAGTCTCATTATATATATCTTCTCATTCCTTTAGGGGAGGCGACCTTAGGGAGCGATGTGGCTCTTGACTAACCATTTGTCTCTTCTTCTTGATCACACCTTTTATGTTTTGTTAACAACTTTCAATTATCTCATAATGCTGCCATTTTTAGTAACTTGATCTTTGTTTATAATTAATTTGATAACCATTACTTGATTGTTGGCTAATCATCAAAATGACTGCCTTAAATATATTCACTCTTAACCACTATATTTTACTTGCAATTCCTTTTTGTGCTTGTTAGGAGCCTTTGTTGAGGCGGGGGCATGAAAAACTAACACTCAGTTAGTGTGAGGAAGAACTCAATGCTTGTCAAGGACTTATAGGAAAGTCATGTGACTATCTTGGTCCTGCAAGGAAACAATTGCAAACCTATTAGGAATTTTCTAGTAAGTTTCATGTTTTAGAACTTCGATGACTCAGTAATATCACCTAGAGTCACTGTTGGCTTGGCAAGTGAAGTGCTAGAGTCATTTTGGCTTTATTGGGAAAAATTTGGGCAAAATATTATATATATATTTAGTAAGTTTTATTTTTTGCCAAGCCTTGTCAAGTTGTAATGGTTTTGGGCAAGTCACACTATGTTTTTTATAAAGTTGTGCCAATTTTGTTGTGCCTTTGTGAGTCAAAATAGTCATATAAAGTTTCATGACAAAGTGTTGGACTAATTCAACTTTGTGAATTTGTGCAATTTCTGAGTCTTCAATTGAATTTTGTTGCTTGACACTAGAGGAACATATGACTTCAAGGTAGTAGAATAATTTAAGTCCCCTTCATACATGTGCAAGAACATTTCTACATTTTGTGAATATAAACCCATTTTAACTATTTTTTTATTGACTAAACTAGCAAGAAAAAATACAACTTTCCTTGTAAGCTACCAGTGGGTGGGATAGTCATTGAGGGAAAGATTATCAAGTATTTCTCTAACCCTTTTTGGATTCTCTAGTGCCTTGGCACATTGGTGCTAGCTAGGTAGAGGAGATGGTCCTCATAAAAGTGCATGCACAAGCCCAAAGAAATATGAAACATCATGTGCTGCAATCCAGTATTGAAGAGAAAGAAATATGAAACATCAAAAGTGCATGCACAAGCCCAAAGAAATATGAAACATCATGTGCTGCAATCTAGTATTGGAGAGAAAGAATGTTTATTTGTATTGCTTAGAGAGAGAGCAATTTAATGGAGAGAAGGGATTCGCAGCCAAAAATGGGAATGTCTTAGAAGGCCTCGACTAGAAGAAGAGATGGCTCTTATGTATAGAATTGCATGGTTTCAAAACTTGCCAAGTGCTCACTTAACTCATGAGTGCTTGCAGTTGTTTTACAGCTGAGTAAATAACAGTAGCTCACATAGCCAAGTTTGGTGAGTTCTCCCAATTTTTTCTGAGTTTGGCCGAGTTAATGAATACATTTATTTGTTTTAAATTTTCCTAGGTTTGCTGAATTCTTGAGGAGTTAACAGTGTTGGAATCAAAAGCTGGTCTGCTGAGTTTTAGAGTCATGTAATTTCCACAATCCATGATGGTAGATTTTTTTAATTTTTGGTTTAAACTGTGTGAGATTTTAAAATCTCACAGTTACCAGAAAAGAAAGAAGTCTGTCACATTTTGCCTAATTGCAACTTGAAACTATGCATCATAGAATCGTAGAGATTGGAACTTGAAATTTTCCTTTTTTAAGATCTTTCATTGTCATAGAATTCAAATCAGGTGGCCAAATTCTCAGTTAATCAAGGAGCTTTACTTCAAGACCTCTCCTGATTAGAAATTATAGATGTTAATGATTGTGCTCACTTAGCTTTCTTAAAAGAAAAGAATAGGGCAATTTAGTGACTTGTAGTCATTATGATTAGTTAAGAAGTTGCAAGGCTTAAGGTAGATTATCATGAGATTGGGCATCACATGCTTGGGTACATGAAAGACATTGTGTGAAGCACTTGGTTTTAATAGTGAGAGTTTTCATATTGGTAAATAGTGTTTCTGGTCACTTGTCTCTGGATTCTGTAGCTAGTGCTTCCTGTGTGGCCTGGGAAATTTTGACCTTACAATTGTAGGGAAGCCTGATTTATTTCTCTTATATGTAGAAGCCTCTAATTCTCTAGGTGCCTATAGGCCATCTCAGATAGATGCTCTTACTGGATGCCTTCCTATTCAATCATATTTTCCTATTTTTCCATTACAGCCTGACATTGTGTACGAGCCTCTCAGGGAAGATCTGGTTGACAATAAATCTCTAGTGGCTGACATTGAGGTGAAGTTAGTTGGGTGTGATGCCATGATCAAAATATTATCTCAGAGTAGACTGGGCCAGCTTCTCAAGACAATTATAGCTTTAGAAAACCTACAATTCAACATTTTGCACACTAATATTACAACCATATAACAGACAGTCCTCTATTCCTTCAATGTCAAGGTACAATATATGATTGAATTTGTTCATTTTTATATAACCACTTAAAAAATATTCCTTGAATTAGCTTGAGTGGTAGATCATTATTATAAATTTTTTATAATTGAAACTGAGAGGCATTCTATAATGATAGTAAGGAATTTAGCGTAATGATATGAATGTGTAAAAAAAAAATATTAGTTTTATTTTAAATTTGACATGCATTTACCTGTTTTAATATTTAATTATAAATATAATATAAAATTAATGTAGTTTCCACAATTCATGAGGATTTGTAGTAGATTTATGAATTACACTGTGTGCATATTTTTTCCCATCAGTGTTTCAGATTTTTTATTCTTATTCTAATGATAGATTATACAATATGATTGAAAACACCAATGAAAAAATTATGCCCCCAATATAATTCAGAAATTTAGTACAAACATAATATTTCCAAAAGAAATAGCAAATAAAATTTATGTCTACAAGTTAATATCTCTTAGAATATTCTTTGCATTTAAATTATCTAAATACTACCTAGATATAACTAAATCATAACATGGGTTTTTCTATTTCTTATGACTATGATCAGGTGGGAGAAGATTGTAGGCTTTCGGCTGAAGATATTGCCAATTCTGTGCAACAAATATTCAACATGATTCATGCCACTTGCATTGGGTACATCAAAGACTGATGTAGACAAAATTGTTGAAGAAAACCAATAGTAAGGACATCATCAACAATTGATCAATTTGAAATCATTGCAGAGTCTGGAGTGTAGGCTGTCCATCATTTACCAGCATTACTCTTCAATTTACATTGCCATAAATACATTCAGCATGAAATTATCACGGTCATCTTCTCATCTCTCTAAAAGCTCAATGTAATCAATGGGTGGAGTAACCCTGATGGTACTCATATGAGGGGCAATACTGCTACCAATTTTTAGGAGATTATTATGGATCAAGGACTGCATTGTATCATTTCATTGGCTTATGAATTTATGTTGATTTATCATAATATAATGCTCAATAAATTATGCTTTCTTTATCTCAAAAATCTTGTGATTTCTTAAATAAATTTTGGTCTCAATGCTAAATAAAAGTGCATTTTAGCAGATAATTTAGATCAAATGTCCAATATTTTCCCCACCCAATAAAAAGCTTGGAGAACTCACTCATCTTATCGATCTGGTTCAAATTTCTTTATGAATTTTTCTTTTCAATTCTTATACATTTCTAGTAAACAAAAAATGAATTACAATGGTGTTTGTTTAAGCTTTCTAATATGTTCTTTATGTCAAGATGTATAATTATATTGTCATGCCCAAAAAATAAACAACCAAAAACATAACAATTTTTTTTTTAAAGGGTGAAATGTAATAACATATGTCATTGTCACGTACTTCGATCTACTTAGCCAAAGATCAACACAGATACGCCTATGCTGGAAATGGTTAGGGATATGCTTGTAATGACAATAACAAGAAGTGGATCTATCAAGGGAAATCTATCTCAACTAAGCCCTCATCAAGAAAACGTTGCAGGTCCTGCTATCAGGATGAACTTTAATTGAATTGACTATTATCTTGTTAAGAGGTTCCACTGCTAGATGTGTATGAATATAAACCCGACAAAAAAATACTAGATTAATCATTTAAATCATTCTTAGTTAGGTTGGAACATAATACTGCTAACTAAAAATCTAATTCATTAACTACCAAAATTAGAATTTAATGGCTAGAGGATTATAATTGGCACCTAAAAACTAATGTCCTGCTCCAAAAACTCTCACCTAAAGATTCACCATACCTATCACTTTCTAATACTATGTTCTCTCCTCTAAAAGAATTCTAACATAACAACAAGTAGTTATTTCCTAAACATCATGTACTCATCCCTTAATTAACTAATTGATTCACTTATTGAACCCATGACCTACTAAAACATTTAGTAAGTAATTGGACAATCGTCTTAAGTGTCAATAAGTCCCCGAGGTTTAACATCGCTGGTCTAAAATAGACAGGTCACCAAATTAATTAAACTTAAACATTACTTAATATTTTAACATATTAAAAGTTAAATACGGATATCATCTCCCAACCATATCCTAACATTAAAACTATCCCTAGAATAATTTATCCTTAAAAAGGAAAGTTAGTGCATAATTCACTCTATACACAACTCATCTAACCTATAACTTAATTACCCCATTTACTAATAATTACAAGGAAAGGAATAACAAATAATTAAAATTAGCAAGGAAAGAAAATTCAAATTCTAAAAAGGCTAGTCTACCCCCTATGCTAACCTACATCACCCACTAGCCAATCATAAAGCCAAGGGGAGTGCACTTTTAAGAGGACAAAAGGAAAGACAAGCTTTGAGGGCCCCACCAATCTCATGGATGGGATTTTCGCACAACCCAAGGCTAGAGAAAATTAAGAAGATGTTTAAAGTCAATGCAACAAACAAGACAAGTGTGCTGCATTCCCCAAGAAGATGACCAAGTGGATGGTGCGCCTAGCAAGGAGGAAGGACTGTTTTAATGACAAAAGAGAAGGTGTCAGATCTTCAAGAACATAATAAGGTACGCATGTAAGAGGTAGTTGAAAGGTGGATAGTCCATTATACCATGTCAGCCATGTCTACATGGAGATAAAGTAAAAAGCAAGGCAAAAGAAATCCTTGGTAAGTGTCACTTCCTAAAAGTCCTTCTACCCACGTAGGGAAAAGAATGATGATAAAAAAATTTAATGTTATCTCTGCCATGCCTCTCTCCTGCGCCTAGGAAGAGGACTTTGTGGGGGCCACTAACAAGTGGGGAAGGCCTAAAAGTGATATTTTATTTGTGAACTTTATTAAGACCCCATAAAACATGATTTGGTGAGTAAATGACATGGTAATAGGTAGATTAGAGTATGTTTTAGTTTAGGTAGTTTTGTTTAGTGTATAAACAAAAATAAGGAATATTCTCTGTGTAGTATGGGGATAATTTTTATCCCCATACATTTTCCAGAGAGCAAAATTGCTCTTATAAATTCTGGAAGTGTCTCTTTTTTTTTCAATATGACAAATACTACAACAACTTGATTTCTTATTTTTTTATTTACTAGACATAGGTGAGGTGTTTAGAATGCAATTAAGGAAATTAGTAAGTCTAGAATGCATATATGTCTCTCATTTGATATTTCATCTTGTCAATTATTCCATGGATAGTCTTATTGAAAGAGAATGAGAAATGACCAAGTTTCTTTATCCAAGTATAGTTTTATTAAGTATGAGTTTGGTCTAAAATTAGATAGATTGCAATGAGCTTACAACTATGAATCCAATATTAAGAGTTTCATGGCTATCCATATTAATGAAATTTTACATACTATTGAATGATTTTCATGACCTTTCTTGCCAACTTTGAATAACTTTTTTTTATAAAAAGAAAATAACTCCACTATCTTAAGAAGCAAACATCAATTAGACAAGATAGAAATACATTGCATTTTCATTATAGACATCCTATCAATTTCATTACATAATCTCTATGGTGAAGAAGCATTTACATTACAATTATATATTACACTTTGATGGAATACTCAATGAGAGATCAACATAAAAGAGCTACTTCACTTCATCATATTACATACACCTTTTCATATACATCTACTATTTTACAATGAACTCAATAATGGAAATTCTTTACAATATACAAGAGAGAAAGATCTCCTTCAAGGTCAATATTACAACAACCTAGGAGAGTTGATACAAGCTCAACAAGAGAAACTTCTTCAAGCTTTTCCACTTGGGTGTTGACCTCAAAACCTGCAACAAAGGGGAGAACCATGGGTGCTCACCACCCAACCAAGGTCTCTTATGAGACCACCCCCAAGCTTGGAGAACCAAGGCTAAACGGGTATGCAACAAGATCAACAAGATGCTCACAAACAATTTACACAATGCACATACAACAAATTACTCCCTTCCAAGGTTACACAAATGAGTCTTACAAGCTCATTGAGAGGGTGGAGGTGGGCTTTTCCAAGGGGAGAATGCCATTACATACAAATTTTCTCACCATGAGTATTCAAATGCCTCTTCAAGGCTACATATCCAAATGCCTCTTCAAGGCTACATATCCAAATGCCTCTTCAAGGCTACATATCCATGCATATCCAAATGCCTCTTCATACACATACTTTGCTTAACATCCTCTTCAAAATACAAGAATGCAATGGCTTCCATGGTGCCCATACACCATGGACTTATCCCTCTTCTCCAAGAGAAGAGACTCTCACCTCATGGAGAGCCCAACTAACCCCTCCACCCATAGGCCACTTCTTCCCTTCCCAAAGGGTGAGTAGTGCCTCACACCCATAAACAAGAACTCCCTCAATCAAGCAAAAAAACAAGATCAAACCATGAAATCAAACCCAAAATCCCTCCCTTACAACACATTGCCACAACAAGAATCAAGATTCATATACATGAGAGGGAAAGATACAAGCTAATCTAATGCACAAGTAGAAAGACTCCATGAGAAGAGTAACCAACCTCCACAAGTGTGATGGAAATGGAAATTTGAGAAGAGCTTATCCACTTTTTCTTCCTCCTCCAAAACCCTAAAGTCTCTAAAATTAGAGAGTGGGTGAACACCCTCTAATTCTATCCAAGGCCTCTAAAAAGGGCTCCAAATCCTACCCACCCACCAATCATAATGGCAGATTTGACTCTAAGGTCTCCTTGATTTCCCTTGTCCCCCCATGATTAATGCTTGATTGGAAGGAAAGGTGAAGTTGGGTAAGAATCAAGATCCATCCAATCTCGTAGGTAAGGGTAAATGGGTCAAAAAAAGGGTTGCCAAAGTCTCTAGGGGGTTTAGGGTATGCTCAAAACCTTCCTAACCCATACCCCTAACATTAAGATACATAAATTATGCCAAAAGATGACCCCTAGAACTCCTTATTGGCCTCTAGAAGTGGCTGGAATAAAATAAATTTAAATGAGTACATTACAAGTGTCAAGTGACACTAACAATTGCACATTACATACAAATGCCAAGAAAGACAACACGAAGCTAACTACTAATGCACAAGAAAATTCACTTTTACGACAAGTTCACATTACAACGAGGCTTTGTAATCCCACATTGGACTAAGCCTTGGTTTACTCAGTACACATGTGTTTAACCTTGGTTCTCCGATAATTCCCATGGTTCTCGTACCTGCACACTTCACTTCGAGCATCAGTAGTTCAAGATGATAACATTACATGAAATATACATATTCAATTTCCTATTTAGTATCATAACTCAATATGTATAGCTCAATTCAAATCACAATTTTTCATTCAATAGTATTCGAACATCATAAGTACATAATCATCATGTGCAGTAATCAAATCTAATCATGAATAATTCACTTAATCAACGATGCATAATAAAAATCATGATGTACTCTAGATTCACATCCACACCTACATAATATAATAATCACCATCAAAATATCATATCCCGAGTCTCAATCCAAAATAGATCAACAAATGTATCACTGTATCAAAATGCAGAAAAAGAAAGATGCTATGACGGGTCAGGGTGAGGCCTCACATCCTCCCCCCCTAGGCATGAACTTCCTCCTGGAGTTCATCAAAAAGGTATGGGTACTGGGATCTCATCTGTGATGTATCCTCCCATGAAGCCGTGACCTCGTCATAACAATCCCACTGGACCCTAACCTAGTCCAGCTCTCTGCCTCATAGTGCCAGGGTCCGTCTGCCCAAAATGCGAATGGGCTCCAAAGCCATCTGTCCGTCTGACTCCACCTGCAAGGCATCCCAGTCTATAATGTGAGTCTCGTCGTAAATATATTTTCGTAGCACAGATATATGAAACACATCATGAATGCGTGACAGGCTGGGTGGCAATGCTACACGGTAGGCAACTGGTCCTATCCTCTCCAATATCTCAAACGGTCCAACAAAGCGAGGTGCTAACTTAGAGCCCTTTCCAAAGCGGATTGGACTCTTATGCGGTCGCACTCTCAAGAAGACCCTATCACCAACCATATACTCACGGTCTACCCTCTTTGCATTAGCATACTTCTTCTGTCGATCCTGGGCCTCTCTAAGGCGCTGTCTAATCAAGACCACCTACTGCTCCATATCCTTGACCAACTGAGGTCCAATAGATATCCTGTCCTCAATCCTATCCCAACTTAGTGGTGTCCTGCAAGGTCTACCATATAAGGCCTGATATGGTGGCATACCAATAGACGAATGATGCCCATTGTTATAGGCAAACTCTACCAGATGTAGGTATTCCTCCCACTTGACCTGATGGTCCATCACATACATACGTAACATATCCTCTAACACCTGGTTAACCCTCTCTGTCTGCCCATCTGTCTGAGGGTGATATGCCGTACTAAAATTGAGCCTAGTGCCCAATGCTGCCTGTAGCTCTCTCCAAAAAGCTGATGTGAACAAGGAGTCTCTATCAGAGATGATCTTACGGGGAATGCCGTGAAGTCTGACAATATCCCGCAAGAACATCTGTGCTACATCTCGTGCTGTGAATGTAGTACGCACGGGTGAAAAGTGGGCAACCTTGGTCAATGTGTCGACCGTCACCAAGATGGCATCATGGCGGTGAGAAGACATAGGAAGACCGACAATGAAGTCCATGGATATAGTATCCCACTTCCACTCGGCAATCTCATGTGGCTGTAGGAGCCCACCTGGGTGACTGTGCTCAGCCTTAACTCTCTAACACTCTAGGCATCTAGCCACTATGCTGGCAATCTGCAACCTCATGCCCGGCCAATGGTACAACTGTCTCAGATCAGCATGCAGCTTCTTAACTCCTGGGTGAGCTGCATAAGGTGCTCTATGTGCCTCAAGTACAATAAACTCTCGCAAGTCTCCCGAAGAGGGTACATAGATGCGTCCTCTATGACGTAGGAGTCCATCGGACTCTAAAGAATACTCTGCAAATCTCCCCTCAAGGGACCTCTGAGCACGAACAATCTGACAAACCTCTACATAGAAGCCATCCTCTGGCAAGTGATGCAAAATGCGCTCCCTCAAATCCGTACTAGAAACCATAGAGGAGAGCTCGTGTCGCCTCCTACTCAAGGCATCTGCAACAACATTCTCTTTCCCCTTGATGTAATGAACATCAAAATCGTACTCACACAAAAACTCCATCCATCTCCTTTGCCTAGCATTAAGATTGGGCTGTGAAAAGATGTACTGAAGGCTCTGGTGATCTGAATGGAGCTCAAATCGGTGACCTAGAAGAAAATGTCGCCATCTCACCAAGGCATGAACTACTGCTGCAAGCTCTAGGTCATGAGTAGGATAATTGAGCTCATGGGTCTTTAGCTTCCTTGACTCGAAAGCTATAGGACTCCCATCCTGCATAAGAACCGCTCCTAAACCATCCAAAGATGCATCAGTGCACACAACAAAGTCTGCTGAAGGATCTGGCACTGCTAAAATCGGAGCACTAGTGAGAGCTCTCTTGAGCTCCTGAAAAGCCCTCTCACACTTCTCTGACCATTCATACCTTTTCCCCTTTCTCTGAAGGGAAGTAATGGGATGCGCTATCCTAGAAAACCCTGCCACAAAGCACCTATAATAGCCTGCTAAGCCCATAAAACTCCTAACCTCGGTGACGCTGGTGGGTGCTGGCCAATCCATAATGGCTCTAATCTTCGATGGGTCTACAGAGATCCCATCACCGGATATAACATGACCAAGATAATGTACCTCAGATCTAAAGAATGCACATTTTGACAAGCTACCATATAACTGATTCTCTCTCAAACGCTGTAAAACCTGCCTCAGATGCTCCTCGTGCTCCTCCTCATTTCAAGAATATATCAGAATATCATCAAGGAATACTACCACAAACTTATCCAAGAATGTACGAAATACTCCGTTCATGAGGCTCATGAACACGGCTGGAGCATTCGTGAGACCAAATGGCACCACTGTGAACTCATAGTGACCATACCTCGTACGAAAAGTCATCTTGTGGATATCACTCTCCACAATCCTCAACTGATGGTACCCTGACTTCAGATCTATCTTAGAGAATACTCGGGCACCCTGCAACTGATCAAATAAATCATCGATCCTGGGGAGTGGGTATCGATTCTTAATTGTTACTTTATTCAACTGTCGATAATCAATGCACAATCTAAGTGATCCATCCTTCTTCTTCACAAAAATCACTGGTGCACCCCAAGGTGATACACTAGGTCAAATATGCCCTTTCTCCAAGAGCTCTTCTAACTGAATCTTGAGCTCATTGAGCTCATGTGTGGTCATCCTGTAAGGTGCTCTAGATACAGGCTCGGCTCCTGGTACAAGGTCTATATGAAAATCAACTGCCCTAAGTGGAGGCATGCCAGGTAGCTCGGTAGGGAATACATCTGCAAACTCTTGAAGAATAGGGTATTCCTCAAGCGAAGGCTCCCCTTCTGAATCCTCCTCTCTATCACTAATGGTGATGGCAAAAAGCTGACACCCTTTCTGCACACACTGCCTAAGCTGCATAGCGGAAATCATGCGAAGGGATACAGGTCTCTGTACTCCAAATATCACCATAGAAGTACCATGATCATCAACGCACTCAACCCTCTTCTGTCGACAATCCATCTTGGCACTGTGGGCATATAGCCAATCCATGCCAAGGACTACATCATAAGAACCTAGAGGGGTGATGCGGAGATCAGACATCGTGATTAAGTCTCCCATCTGAATCTGGCAACTGCGAACTAAGGAACTAACAGACACCCTAGCTCCTGAGGCTAACTCGACCTCCCAACTGACATCCTGTCTAACTGCCACCAGCCTGCAACGCTCCACTACATATGGGGAAATAAAGGAGTCTGTGGCTCCTGAATCAAATAAGATAGATACACTGATACCCTCAATCATACCTGTAGCCTCTATGACTGTGGCCTGGTGCTCGGCCTGGCGGTTATCAACCGCTGCAAACACTCTATGGGATCTACCCATATCACCGACTGTAGGCTCTGAGGTAGCTCCTCTCTGACCACTGGCTAACTGTCCCTATGGGCACTCTCTCGCAATATGACCCATACCACCACAAGTGAAACATGGTCCTCGGGTCTGCATCTGTACTCCCTGTGTCCTAGGCTGCTGTGATCCTCCAGTCCTACTGGAACCACTGTATCCACCCCTAGAGGACTGCTGAGTCCTAGCTGGCTGTGCCTGAGGGGTCTGTGTCCTCTGATCCTGTCTAGGGCCCTGAGATTGCCCCTGTTTGGGCTTAGAGCCCTGATAACCCTGTGAATGTCTCTGTCTAGAACCCTGCTGAGATCCCTGCTGCTGAGACTGTTGACCCTTAAAGGATCCTGCTGAATGGTCCTGTCTCCCTTTCCAAGTGTATTTCTGCTGTCCTGACTGCTGGGATGAAGGGTTTCGGTGCTGAGACCGATCTCAAGACTCCCGTCTAGTGCGAAAATCCTCGGCTACAAGTGCCGTCTCAACTGCATCTCTGAATGTGGGAGGAAAAGCTAGACGTAGTGTCTCCTGGAGAGACATATTAAGTCCCTTAATGAAACGATGGATACGCAATTTCTCGTCCTTCATATAATCTACATATGGAAGGAGCTCGAGAAACCGACTCTCATACTGGGCCACTGTGAGGCCTCTCTGTTGGAGATCATGGAACTCCTCTATCTGTCTCTGTCTGAAATGCTCAGAGAGATACCTCTCTCGAAATCGGGCTACAAAAGACTCCCAAGTGAGTGTGTCAATAGCCACCCCTCCAATGGACTCCTCCTGCTGCCACCAAATGGAGGCCTTATCCCGTAGGAGATGAACTGCAACTCGTGCCTTTAGATTACTCCCGTAAGGGCGCAATCCAAAGCATCGCTGTAAACTCTGTAACCAGGCCTCTGCTACTGACCCGTCAGTGGATCCCAAAAATAAGGGTGGCTGGAGTCGTATTATCTCCCGAATCTCATCCCCAACATCTCTAGGGGGTCTACCTCTGTCTCGTATCCCATGATGAACTGACTCATCCTCGTGATCACCATGGCCCACGGCACCCCTGGGTGGAGGACTCCTACTCCTCTCTCTGCTAGCTGCTCCACCTCCCCCTGGAACCCCTGCTCCTCTCTCAGAAGCCTGTTGCTCCTGCTGATGATCTACAAGTGGTAATCTCTGTTGAACTACCCCAATCAAATTCTGAAGGGCGTTCATGATAGCCTGATTAGGGTCTGGTGGTGGAGGTGGTGGTGGTGGTGGAGGTGGCGGTGGTGGTCCACCTCCCTGCTCTGCACCGACTCGTGCAGCTCTACGACCTCGGCCTCGTCGGCCAGCTCGTGTGACAACAGGCATCCTACACAATAGGTTAAGTTAGATGAGTTGAAACGTAATGGGTCTAAAGGTTCCAATGTTGAAAACTTAGCTCTGATACCAAATGTCATGCCCAAAAAATAAACAACCAAAAACGTAACAATTTTTTTTTTAAAGGGTGAAATGTAATAACATATGTCATTGTCACGTACTTTGATCTACTTAGCCAAAGATCAACACAGATACGCCTATGCTGGAAATGGTTAGGGATATGCTTGTAATGACAATAACAAGAAGTGGATCTATCAAGGGAAATCTATCTCAACTAAGCCCTCATCAAGAAAACGTTGCAGGTCCTGCTATCAGGATGAACTTTAATTGAATTGACTATTATCTTGTTAAGAGGTTCCACTGCTAGATGTGTATGAATATAAACCCGACAAAAAAATACTAGATTAATCATTTAAATCATTCTTAGTTAGGTTGGAACATAATACTGCTAACTAAAAATCTAATTCATTAACTACCAAAATTAGAATTTAATGGCTAGAGGATTATAATTGGCACCTAAAAACTAATGTCCTGCTCCAAAAACTCTCACCTAAAGATTCACCATACCTATCACTTTCTAATACTATGTTCTCTCCTCTAAAAGAATTCTAACATAACAACAAGTAGTTATTTCCTAAACATCATGTACTCATCCCTTAATTAACTAATTGATTCACTTATTGAACCCATGACCTACTAAAACATTTAGTAAGTAATTCGACAATCGTCTTAAGTGTCAATAAGTCCCCGAGGTTTAACATAGCTGGTCTAAAATAGATAGGTCACCAAATTAATTAAACTTAAACATTACTTAATATTTTAACATATTAAAAGTTAAATAAGGATATCATCTCCCAACCATATCCTAACATTAAAACTATCCCTAGAATAATTTATCCTTAAAAAGGAAAGTTAGTGCATAATTCACTCTATACACAACTCATCTAACCTATAACTTAATTACCCCATTTACTAATAATTACAAGGAAAGGAATAACAAATAATTAAAATTAGCAAGGAAAGAAAATTCAAATTCTAAAAAGGCTAGTCTACCCCCTATGCTAACCTACATCACCCACTAGCCAATCATAAAGCCAAGGGGAGCGCACTTTTAAGAGGACAAAAGGAAAGACAAGCTTTGAGGGCCCCACCAATCTCATGGATGGGATTTTCGCACAACCCAAGGCTAGAGAAAATTAAGAAGATGTTTAAAGTCAATGCAACAAACAAGACAAGTGTGCTGCATTCCCCAAGAAGATGACCAAGTGGATGGTGCGCCTAGCAAGGAGGAAGGACTGTTTTAATGACAAAAGAGAAGGTGTCAGATCTTCAAGAACATAATAAGGTACGCATGTAAGAGGTAGTTGAAAGGTGGATAGTCCATTATACCATGTCAGCCATGTCTACATGGAGATAAAGTAAAAAGCAAGGCAAAAGAAATCCTTGGTAAGTGTCACTTCCTAAAAGTCCTTCTACCCACGTAGGGAAAAGAATGATGATAAAAAAATTTAATGTTATCTCTGCCATGCCTCTCTCCTGCGCCTAGGAAGAGGACTTTGTGGGGGCCACTAACAAGTGGGGAAGGCCTAAAAGTGATATTTTATTTGTGAACTTTATTAAGACCCCATAAAACATGATTTGGTGAGTAAATGACATGGTAATAGGTAGATTAGAGTATGTTTTAGTTTAGGTAGTTTTGTTTAGTGTATAAACAAAAATAAGGAATATTCTCTGTGTAGTATGGGGATAATTTTTATCCCCATACATTTTCCAGAGAGCAAAATTGCTCTTATAAATTCTGGAAGTGTCTCTTTTTTTTTCAATATGACAAATACTACAACAACTTGATTTCTTATTTTTTTATTTACTAGACATAGGTGAGGTGTTTAGAATGCAATTAAGGAAATTAGTAAGTCTAGAATGCATATATGTCTCTCATTTGATATTTCATCTTGTCAATTATTCCATGGATAGTCTTATTGAAAGAGAATGAGAAATGACCAAGTTTCTTTATCCAAGTATAGTTTTATTAAGTATGAGTTTGGTCTAAAATTAGATAGATTGCAATGAGCTTACAACTATGAATCCAATATTAAGAGTTTCATGGCTATCCATATTAATGAAATTTTACATACTATTGAATGATTTTCATGACCTTTCTTGCCAACTTTGAATAACTTTTTTTTATAAAAAGAAAATAACTCCACTATCTTAAGAAGCAAACATCAATTAGACAAGATAGAAATACATTGCATTTTCATTATAGACATCCTATCAATTTCATTACATAATCTCTATGGTGAAGAAGCATTTACATTACAATTATATATTACACTTTGATGGAATACTCAATGAGAGATCAACATAAAAGAGCTACTTCACTTCATCATATTACATACACCTTTTCATATACATCTACTATTTTACAATGAACTCAATAATGGAAATTCTTTACAATATACAAGAGAGAAAGATCTCCTTCAAGGTCAATATTACAACAACCTAGGAGAGTTGATACAAGCTCAACAAGAGAAACTTCTTCAAGCTTTTCCACTTGGGTGTTGACCTCAAAACCTGCAACAAAGGGGAGAACCATGGGTGCTCACCACCCAACCAAGGTCTCTTATGAGACCACCCCCAAGCTTGGAGAACCAAGGCTAAACGGGTATGCAACAAGATCAACAAGATGCTCACAAACAATTTACACAATGCACATACAACAAATTACTCCCTTCCAAGGTTACACAAATGAGTCTTACAAGCTCATTGAGAGGGTGGAGGTGGGCTTTTCCAAGGGGAGAATGCCATTAAATACAAATTTTCTCACCATGAGTATTCAAATGCCTCTTCAAGGCTACATATCCAAATGCCTCTTCAAGGCTACATATCCAAATGCCTCTTCAAGGCTACATATCCATGCATATCCAAATGCCTCTTCATACACATACTTTGCTTAACATCCTCTTCAAAATACAAGAATGCAATGGCTTCCATGGTTCCCATACACCATGGACTTATCCCTCTTCTCCAAGAGAAGAGACTCTCACCTCATGGAGAGCCCAACTAACCCCTCCACCCATAGGCCACTTCTTCCCTTCCCAAAGGGTGAGTAATGCCTCACACCCATAAACAAGAACTCCCTCAATCAAGCAAAAAAACAAGATCAAACCATGAAATCAAACCCAAAATCCCTCCCTTACAACACATTGCCACAACAAGAATCAAGATTCATATACATGAGAGGGAAAGATACAAGCTAATCTAATGCACAAGTAGAAAGACTCCATGAGAAGAGTAACCAACCTCCACAAGTGTGATGGAAATGGAAATTTGAGAAGAGCTTATCCACTTTTTCTTCCTCCTCCAAAACCCTAAAGTCTTTAAAATTAGAGAGTGGGTGAACACCCTCTAATTCTATCCAAGGCCTCTAAAAAGGGCTCCAAATCCTACCCACCCACCAATCATAATGGCAGATTTGACTCTAAGGTCTCCTTGATTTCCCTTGTCCCCCCATGATTAATGCTTGATTGGAAGGAAAGGTGAAGTTGGGTAAGAATCAAGATCCATCCAATCTCGTAGGTAAGGGTAAATGGGTCAAAAAAAGGGTTGCCAAAGTCTCTAGGGGGTTTAGGGTATGCTCAAAACCTTCCTAACCCATACCCCTAACATTAAGATACATAAATTATGCCAAAAGATGACCCCTAGAACTCCTTATTGGCCTCTAGAAGTGGCTGGAATAAAATAAATTTAAATGAGTACATTACAAGTGTCAAGTGACACTAACAATTGCACATTACATACAAATGCCAAGAAAGACAACACGAAGCTAACTACTAATGCACAAGAAAATTCACTTTTACGACAAGTTCACATTACAACGAGGCTTTGTAATCCCACATTGGACTAAGCCTTGGTTTACTCAGTACACATGTGTTTAACCTTGGTTCTCCGATAATTCCCATGGTTCTCGTACCTGCACACTTCACTTCGAGCATCAGTAGTTCAAGATGATAACATTACATGAAATATACATATTCAATTTCCTATTTAGTATCATAACTCAATATGTATAGCTCAATTCAAATCACAATTTTTCATTCAATAGTATTCGAACATCATAAGTACATAATCATCATGTGCAGTAATCAAATCTAATCATGAATAATTCACTTAATCAACGATGCATAATAAAAATCATGATGTACTCTAGATTCACATCCACACCTACATAATATAATAATCACCATCAAAATATCATATCCCGAGTCTCAATCCAAAATAGATCAACAAATGTATCACTGTATCAAAATGCAGAAAAAGAAAGATGCTATGACGGGTCAGGGTGAGGCCTCACATATATAATGGCATCACTGTTTCTATCAGTATTATAAAAAAACAAATAATTATTTTTTTCATGACAATTTTCTTTTCTAACTATCATGTGCCAATTTTTTTTTAAAATGATATTTCTCAACTTCTTATGCATGATATAGATATGGGTGTTAATTGCATGATATATTAATGTAATATTCCTAGTATTTATCTTTTGATTTTTTCTGCACATCAGATGGGGAATATTAGATGCCCATTAATGTTCAGGTGGATGAAATGCCAAAAAAATTAATATGGTTCAGTCCTTGTGAGATTATCTGAAAACATATATGGTTGTCCCTAACTAGGAGGTGCAATTGGTAGGTCAATATTAAAATTGGAGCTAGAATTAGCATTATCTAGTTCTAGATAATGTCAATTCCATGTTTGTGTCCATCCAACAAATTGGAATTGGAATTTCATCCTCCTTAGTTTTCTAATTTTTAATTAATTAATAATTATTGTAAATAAGAAACCAATACCACTTTTTAATAGACATCTTTTAAAATTAAAAAAAAAGCATTGGTCTCAATTTTGACCAATGCTATGGTCAAAATTGAGACCATTGGACCAAAACAATCGACAACAAATCCATACATTCAACCAATAGTATGGTCTCAATTTCTACCAATGCATGGTCTCAATTTTGACCATTGCATTGTTTAATCGACGACAAAGCCATAAATTCGACCAATAGTATGGTCAAAATTGAGAGCAATGCAAGGTCTCAATTTTGACCAATGCATGGTCTCAATTTCTACCAATGCATGGTTTCAATTTCGATCATTGCATGGTCTCAATTTCTACCAATGCATGGTCTCAATTTTGACCATTGGACAAAAACAATGACAGTCATTTTTCCAGTTTCAAGCAAGAGCCGTAGTCAAAATTTTGACCAATATTCTGGTTGAAATTTTGACCAATAAGAAAAAAGTAGAAAATTTGACGAGAAAAGAATGATGAAAGTTTTGGTCATGGATTCAACCAATTATTGTCGAGAATTCAACCAATTCTCATCGAAATTTGAGGTAAAATTTACTAGTGTCACCATATGTGTTCTATTGGATGCTAAAGCTTGAATATGGAAATATGGAAAGACATCCGCCATGAGAATTATTCTTTTCCAATTCATCCATAAATTTCATAGTCATAGGAAAGGCCATTCAACAAATTAATTATGGGGCTAAGAGCATCAAGTTGTGGGCAAAGGTTGGAACACTTCCTTCTTGACCTTAGGTAGTGTGTGCTTGATGTGTTTTTGATTATGTCGAGACCCATGTAAATCTTTTGGACATGCACATTGTACTATTTCTTTCTATGTTCTAATTCAATCCATATATCCCCATATTCCAAATAAATCACATCATCTATTCAACTCATCTTCAAACATCCCTAATCTATCCTTCCACTTTATCCATTCCTAATCCAAGTCTTATCAACACCATCTTCTAATCTTCTACTTTTGACTTAGGAGCACCATCATAATATTTGGGCTTTAATCTTCATCCAAATCAAATCAAATCCAACTTTGAGGCCCTACCCTCACAAATACAAAATCAAAACCAAATCCAATCAATCAAAATTCTTGTGGCCCTACCCTCTAAATCAATCAAATCCATCATCCAATGATATCAAAATCCAAACTTTCTCCTAGTCTTAAGTTCATATTTCATCCATCATAAAATATTTCCCTCTTAATTAAAATCTTCCTTTACATCATCTTCCTCTAATCCAATCCAAAATCTCTAATTAAAACATCATGAATGTGGATTGGTTTCACAAAATGGTTGACTTTCAAATGAAAAATCTAAATAGTTAAGTCATATCCAATCCCAATTCATATCACATTCCTTATCCTTCCTCTACCTTTGACAAGGGAAATCCATCTCATTATCCTCCATCCACACATAATTCCTTCTATCACCCCCATCATTCCTCTAACATACCAAATCTTGCCCAAGAGATTGAAGAACTTAGAAATTCCATTCTAAGCTTGCAAAATGAGCTTCAAAAGAAAACCTTTGAAGACATATGTCCTCCTATAGTTATCTAAAGCCATAATTCCCATATCCCATACTATCCCCATTCTCCACCTAATCTGCCATACTTTGAGCTTAATCTCCAAAACCCTAATTTGTATCTCCTACCTAAGCCTCAACTTCCACACAATCCTAAACCTCTTAAGCTTCACAATTACCCAAATCTAGATAATACACTCCCCTTGAAAACCCTCTTGATGTCATATTCCACCTACTTGTTGACCAAAACATGATGGTTTTTCCTAACACTATTCCCTTTGATGAGAGTCAACCCAAACCTATTTGGTATAAGGAAAATTTATATTGTGATTATCATGGTTGCAAGGGTCATGATATCAAGAGGTGCTTAAAGTTTAAATTTTTTTTCCAAGACCTCATTGACAAAGGAGAGATTGAAGTTGAAGATCCAAACCTCTCCATCTCATCACCCTCACAAGTCCACACATTCAAGATATTGTCCCAAAGCATGCTAACAAATGTTCCTCTCATCCTCTAGATCCAAGCATTCCCCCACTCCTTGATCCCCTTATTTTTCACGATCCAACTATCCCTCTTGATCCACCTCATGATTCCATTCCTAATAAAGATCAAGGCATTCCCTCCACTCCATTCCATGATATCCTTCCATCTCAATATCCTACCATACCTTCCACTCCACCACATAATCCTCCCCAAAGTTGAGATCAAAGTGTAGACACCTAAAAATTCATTGGTAAATAAAAGTATTTTTATTTTCCAAAAACCCCTAATGACATCATCATTTGTTAATTAATTAATTATTTAATTAATTAATTTATTTATTTTCCATTTATTCCTCTTATTTTAATTAAAAACATTTAATTAAGGAATCCCTTCCATAAATGTTTAAATCTAATTTAAACATCTTTCCCTCCAATATTTATTAAGTATTTAATAAATTGACCAAATCCTTTAAATAAATGAAATAATTATTTAAATACCTCAAAACCCTAGAAACTTGTATAAATTACTAAACCCTTCCAATCTTTCATAAACTTCCCTAAAGCTTTCCTAAAGCTATCTAGAAGGTGTTTCCTAACCTTCTTAGCCTAATCTAAGTCTCCTTGACTTTTGGTCAACACCCCTTATTAATGAGCCTTACAGACTCATTAATAGCCTCTTACACCCTCATTAATGAATCCTTACACCCTCTTAAAACCTCTTAATGAAGCCTATGTCTCCTATTTCATCTTGGTCCCCTAGGCACACTTACCTAGTGTTGCTCAGATATGTGTGAGCAACCTTAACCAAGGCCAATCTAACCATACGCCAAACTCAATCCCAGACTCTACCCCAAACCCTGAATCTGTCCCTAAATCCACTTCCTAACCCAAGCCCTTACAAAAATCCTATAAATAATCCTCCTTCCAAGATAAAATAATTAGATTAGTTTTCATCTTCATGCATTGTTATAATGGTAAAATACATCTAGATCATCATAGCATTTAGCATAAATTATTAGATTAACTCTATTTTGTGCTTTCATAGATCATCCTAGAATAGATTAATGGATTTAATCTAGTTATTTTTTAAGATTTTATAATAATTTTAGAATCATATCACATCTTCATTTGGATAAAATCAATCTAGCTTAGGCATTCTTGCATCAATCTGCATTTCTAGCTCTATTAGGATTCTTGAGGCTCTAGGGGAAAAACAGGTGTTCTATACCTAGTTTTGTGACATTATGGGGTAATCATGGTCCCTAATATATCCAAATAATTCATAATATGCATTAGGGACAAGCTTTGAGTGTTTTGAGAGCACACCCACATCCCTTAATTAAGAAGAAATCAAATAATGACAGGGTGCTCCCGTTTAAGTTCTATCTGAATGACTTAGCAAATAGATTTTACTATATGTTAGGAATATTATATTACAATAATTTTTTTAATTCCTATTATTCTTCCAAATGGGTTAGGTTTTGTTTTATCACATTTTGGCATGCCCGGTAGGACTCGAGAAGCCTTCAAAACTGCCTTTTAAAGGATATTTTGGTCAAAAACTCAGTTTTTAACACCTTTCAGATGGATTTTGCTATACTATCATATTAATATTTATAATTTTCATAAATTTCCATATGGATAGCACCCATATTCCATCCAAAAATTACTACACATCATGCAATTGTCGTATGGGCCAGTTTTGAGTGCATTTTAACCCATTTTTGGCCTTCTACCTCATGTGTCATGTGGGAAATAATGAATTTTCATATGGGAATGAATGGAGTGTCATAAGAAAACTTTAACATAAGTAATCACTAGCCCCAATTTTCATATGGGAGGTAGGGAGCTCATTTGAGGTCCTAAACTTGGTTTTTACTCACTTTTTGGGCTTGTTTGGGGATCCTAGTGACCCTAGGCTTCAAGCTTGTAATTTTTTACATCATACTCTTGTAGGTACTTCATGGAGAAAATTTTTTAACCACATCACTAAGGCCTTAAGACTTGTTAGGTATTTTTCTTGTAGGACATAAAATGATTTTTGAACTTGTTTTCCTTGAGACTGATTCCCACAAGAGAAAGACCTAATTGTTGAGGATTGGATAAGATCCTCCTTCATTTTTGAGCTCCACAGACTCAGGTAGGTATTAAATTTTAATGATGACTATCTTTGTAGTATTCTTATGAGTGTACACTGACCACCTTCTAGTCTTCTTAATGCATAAAACTATAGAACACTTTGCATATGAATGTAATCACTTTAATGCAAACTTTAACCAGACAAAGTGTGACTATGAATGAAGCAATAATCAGTGCTTTAAGGATTCTCATCCTTCTTCCTTTTAAGGAGGGACAACCTAATATGATTATCTCTTTACAGAATTAGGAAATATGAACTAAATGCCCTGGGCATAGTCCAATCTATCAAGTGCAATAAACATGAAAATAAAAGGTATTGATAAATAATGGAAATGTTTCAACTTCTTCCCTAAGATTGATGAAAGATACAACTTGTGAGGAACAAATACCAAACTAGTGTCTAATCCTAAGGGAAATAGATTCACTATGCAAATCAACAAGTAAACCCTAACAGAAACACAACAGTATGCCTTACACACTACTGCAACTCCAAATAGGTTGCCTTACAAACCATTCTGTTAACCAAATATTGTTATCATCAAAGATCCATACAAATATATTTACTCTCCAAGATGAAATATAAGAACATTTAATTCTTTCCTTGAAAGAAGCTCATAAAATAGTCAAGCAGGTTGCTTTACAACTGGTATATTTCAAATGCCTAACATGAAAAACATACAAGAGTAAAATACATAAGAAAAGAGACAACAACAATATATAGCAGAAGTTGCAGTGTATTTGTATTAAAATCAACTTGCCACTTACATTCACAATTCCATTACTCAGAAGACAAGACACAAAGCTTGGTGATCTACTCCTAAGCAATCCATTTCTATTTTCTATATCTTTTCAATCTCTACTCCATTTTTTGTTACGAACCCTTTACAAAATGAGCTTTTAAATCTTTATAGCCTTCTCACAACCACATTAGAATCCCCTCATTAATGAGAATGAAACAAGATTCAGGAGGTTGGAAAACCTAACTCCTATTAAAACATAAAAATACAACAAAATATACAACCAACCCATAGGTGGTGAAAGGACAAGACTTTTTCAGATCCTGGTACATCTTTGGCTGCTCAAAAACTGACACCCTCAACTGCAAATATTTATGATAGCTCCTTGATTTCAATGAGACATGGTGACCACCATTTTAGGATAACCTACACCATTCTTGAATGATATCTTATCAATCTTGTATTCCTTGGATCAAGTGTAAGGTGTGTTGGATGTCTTTTTCAATCTTCATCCAAAATATCCAAATCAACTGCAACATATCTAGCCTTTTTGGGCTTTGTCTTTTCTTCCCATGCAATTACTCATTCCTCTATTAGCCAATTAAAACCTTAGACAAGTTGTAGTTGGGATTTTTTTCTCTCCCATCTGGCATCCGTAATTGCCTTAACATCTGACACAAACTTGGTGAGGTCAACCTCTGCTTTAATGGCTTGAACTAATGCCTTATTGAAGCTCTCTAAATCAACACTATTATTCTCACCTAAAAGTGCCTCTTTCCTATATAGTAGAAGGTTAGCATCTGATCTCTAATTATCAAGGCTCTTTATTGTCCCATCTGTACTTAAAATTGAGGGAATGAATTTGTTGGTACAGGAGCTGAGCATGGCTATCTTAGCCTCAATCAAATTTTCCTTAGCCTTGAAAAGTGGTAGAATAGCTTTAATTATATCAATCTCCTCATGAAATCCTACAAATTTCTCCAGTATGTCACTCCCCATAGATTGAGAAAAAATCAATCTCTCAAAAAGTGGTGCCCTGATAGACCACACTATATGAAACTCAGTCAAAATCTGCACATAACTGTTGACCTCCTTTTGCAATTCTGGCAATTTTCCATAAGCATTATAAACTAGGTCAAATTTATCCTTGATTGTGTTCAACCTATGCTGCAAAACATTCAATAGGGATTGCAATACTACCTCATTCTTTTCATCATTCATCTTTTTAAATTTAGCTACCACCTCCTCATCTATCATTCCTTGTGCCTCTATTGCCACTAGCTTTTCAGGAGGTGCAGGGGCTACTACAGGGGTATTTATAATTTACAATTATAGTTCCTCTGCCTGCTTCTCTAATGCTATGACTTTTATTATTTGCAAGTCCCTATCCTTCACTAGGGCATTGTAATCCTCCAAGAGGTTTCCATATCTCTCTAACAACTACTTAGTTTTATCCTCATTTAATCTTGCAAATTGGGTCAAAACCTGAGAAATTTCTAGGTCCCCTATATTGTGGATTGACCACACTATTTTATCTCCCTCCATTTGTTCTTTTACATTCAAAATTTGTGGTTTCTTGTCCTTTGGATATAGACTCCACATGGCCAAGGCCTAACTTTTTGGGCTATGCCCAAATCCTCTTATTATGTCCCCTACTTGGGTCTCAGAAGATAGAGTAACATCTTCTTGTCTCTTTATTTGATCTATTATGAAGTCAGTATACAAACTCCACCCTGGCACAAGTAACATATTACTTTTTCTCACTAATTCCCTGGCCTCATCTAGAGTAATATTTTCCTCCTCAGGGTCATATTCTTTAAATTGTTGTAATGTCTCATCTGGCACTTGACCCTCCTTAGTTATTTGTAAACTTGAAGCCACCTATTTCTACTTATTCCATAAAAAGAAACTTTTGAATTCCTCAAAATTCACAAAACTATCATCCTTCATGAAAGCATCTTGCTCAGTTAATCTTTCATCCTAGCCTAAAGCCAGAGGCAACTCTACATCCTTTCTTTCATACTTTTGTTGCCTCTTAGCCTCTCTGACTACTTTCCTAATTTCATGGTGATGAAAGCTAGTCCCTGTGTAGAGGGCACTCACTCTATCTTTCCTCCTCTTTGAAGGCTCACCAGTTAGCAACTTTTTATTTCTCTTTTGAGGCTCTGCAGTATCCTCAGAATTGAGCAATTCAACAAGATCTACATTTTCATTATCCTCCCAAGGCCCTTTGGCCATTGGTTGTTCCATAGTGGGTGGACTATATACCGGGTAGCCACCATCACTATCCTCATCACATTCTAATTTTGAATGGGCCTTTTTTCCCTGATAAGCATCATCAATTTGATCCTTCATGGATTCAACAAGTGTGTCAAATTGAGCCATGATCTGCTCAAGTCTTTGGAAGTAAGGCAAAGTGGGAAAGAAACCTCCAAATACCAATACTTTTCATTTAAACTCCTTCTCAATTCTATGTAACCGATCCAATTGCCTAATTCTTTTCTCTACCTCATCATCCTCAATGATGTTTCTGATCACATCTTCTTTAGGATACTCCTCATGTAGCTTATTGAAAGGAATGGTGGGCATGTAGTATTTCCTTCTAGTAGCCATGAAAGCTTCTATATCCACATACCTATGTGGTGCTGCAAACATCCTATACTTCTCTAACCAATCATTTACTTTATTGAATGCTCCCTTTACAATTGTAATATAATGTACCCTGAAGTACTGAGGAGTGAGAGTCCCCTTTCTATGGGAAGCCAAGTGTTCTCTTTCTATCAACATGAGTAGCCAGAAAAACTCTAGAAATGCAACTCTTGGTGGTACATAGAATGGGAGTAGATGAGGAGGTTGAGGGCATCCATAAACCTGAATCATTGTATAGCTTGTCTCATAGTAAATATCTCTCCAATTGTGACCCTTGGTCCAATTATGAATAAATTGTTGGGGTCTCACCAGCTACAGGACCTTGGTGGGTAATCTTGAGCAATTCACACCCAAACTCCAGAGAATGGGGAACACAATCCAATTCTCAAAAGCACTAAAATCTCACCTAGGGCACGAAGGGCTCTAGAATCCTAACCAGAACTGAACTGGGTTAGGCTATCCATTCGACATCATTTGTAGTTTGAGATCACTCAAATTTATTAAGCCATAATTGTGATACACAATTAGATGCATCAGTAGGGAGTAATGCATGAACTTGGGTTGAGAACCAGACGTGAAATTCTTTAAGGACATCAAACCCTCATGCATCTTGTTTATGATATAACCAAAAAATTCATACCCTTTTCTCACCATACGACTCTTTGAATCCATCACCAACATCAAAATATCAGATGTAATCCTCTCAGGACCCGCATCAATTCCAAAAACTTGGCATATCCCATATGTAATGTATTTCATGTAAAAATTCAGGTCTTTTTAGGCATATAGAATCAATCCGGCCATAGGTGCAATATAGTTTTAATTCTCATTTTCCATGTGATTCTTAATCTCCCTGGAGACCAGAGTAGCCTCTCTAACATATCTATTTGCTAAAGCTTGTAAGTTGATTTATGTGGCCATTGGAAACTGAATCCCAAAAGTATTCATGAAAGAATTTCGGTCTAAGATTATCAAGGGTGAACCATCCTCTTTTATAATGGTCTTTGAGAGAGGATCATATCTCTGAGATAGCATGAGGAGCAACTCTACATGTAGAAAAACCTTCGGGACAATCAACTTGGCCAACCTTGAAGTCCAAGGGTTTGAAACTAGTATAAACTATCACGGTTCTTGTAGAAATATGTAAACAAGCATATGCTTGTGATTTCTGGAGTTTTAGCATCCCTACAATAAGCTAGGTCATCGACAAAAATATCACCACTAACCTTTTTGTTTTGAGAAGAACTAGGAAAGAGAGTGAGAAATTCATCTGAAAAACTTTCTCCTTTGACCCCCGGGTGGTAGAAGCTCTGCTTGCTGTCGTCTGACTCATCCTGACTGTAGCTCTAGAAATTCTTCTACAAATTCACTGATCACACTATAAGTCCAAAAAGCTTAGAAAACCTAGCACTCTGTACTTCTCCAATAAGCTTCATAACTCTCAAATGAGCCACCTCTAGTTGTTTTAACCTTCAGCATTCAATGCACCACCATGTCTGACATCTCCAGCCAATAAAAGGTCACTTCTACCATTACTTCAGCACTCACAGGGTTTCAATTTACTCTCTATAGCTGAGAAATTTTAAATTTGAACATTCCATGATCTAGTGACTAAAGAAAAAGGCACATAGTCATTTTACAAATTTGGCACTTTAGAAAGGTATTCTGAGATCTGATGACTAGGAGGAAATCTCATAGTCACAGAATACTTTTGACTTTTCAAACTTCATTCTAAGATTAGGCAACCTAGCCATTTGGAGATTTAGCAACTGAAGAAAGTGATACATTAATTTATTCTATTTTGAGAACTGGCGACCATAATCAAAAACTATAGTCGCAGCAATATATTTGTCTTTGAAAACTTTCAGCGATCACCCAACCTGGAGATTTGGCAACAAACCTAAAGTCTCATAATCTCATAAAACTTTAACTATTTGACTTCTTTCTTGAGATCACATGACCATCATTGATCTCATCCTTCAATTCATCTAGCGGTCTAGATTAAGTCATGAGAAGATTTCATAACTAACCACCTGATCCCGTGACCCTGAGAAAACCGTGTTGATGAATCGATGAAACCTTACCACTTAAATATTAGGAACTTGAGATTACATGACCACACAGTCACTACATCACTGAATACAATCATAACCATAGGGCCAGAACACTTCATTAACCCTCACTTGACCTCAGGAAAATCTAGAGACTTGGTGACAAAGACCTCTCACTAAATCTCACAATCTTTCACTTAACTAGGGTTTAATCTTGAGAACACATGACTGAGGCATTCTCTAAGTTGTGAGAGCATTTCTTCACTCTGGGTTAAGACTAGAGATCAAGCACCATCCACATGATCAAAAATCATCAATAGTTCTCAATAAATCTAACAATCCTTTGTCACATAACCGCCACATTCAAAGATCTAACGACAACTACGTCGTAGAATAACTAACTGCTAGAGATATAGTTGTCAACATCGAGAGATCACATGACCAATAGAACTCTCAATCACTAAATAAAAAGATAAACCATCATATTATTACAAGATCTAGAGACAACTACCAAGGAAGACTGATGTTCCATCTGGAGATTCAGCGACCAAAGAGAAAACTCATGATCGTTGGATAAAAGGCCACTTAAATAAATCATTGAGAGATTTCCTAACCATAGGAAAAACCAATTCAGAGATTATGTGACTATAGTCTCTTAGTGACAAATCAAATACATTAGTTGCTAGATCTCAAGACTATCATTGTGAGATCTAGAGACTAAAGGTGAAGCACTAAGTCGTTAGATAATAAGGAATATTCTAAAAAGCTCATGAGATTGGATGACAAAGGCTTTTAGGAATTCACTAGACAAATGGGAATATTCCTAAACCTTAAGGAGACTCAGTGACTAAGAGGAAAATAGAAGCACACATGCAAATTTGAGACTTAAGTCATCTGATAAAGTAACAAAGAATTAGAATGCTGACGACCTAAACTAGGGTTTTTATGACTTTTCAAGGTCAATTAGACCTAGCAAACCCTAAAGACTACAATTTTTTTAAGGTCATCCATAAATTTAGGGCAAAAAACAAAAAATGAGATTTCTAACCAACAGTGGCTCTATCTGAGGATGTTAAAACACAAGTTTGAACAAGAACCATGTATCTCTAGGATGCAGACCAAAAAATGCATTGACCTAAAACTGAAAAGCAAGCACACAGACTAAAAGAAACACACCTATACAATATTTACAAGATATTTACATATGCATGTAGAAAGAATCAGCTGAAGAAAGGCTTTAAGAATTTTCCATGCACTGGCAACTCAAAAACTTCATCATCCATACTTTTCAACAAGTAAGAGTCTTTTCCAAAACTTTCATCAATCATGAAGGGACCAAGCCATAAGGATTCAAACTTTTTATGCTTCCCTTTGTCTTCTGCTCTTACATTCCATTGAAGTACCAGGTCATTTGCTTTGAAATTTCTAGTATTAGCCCTCTTGTCAAACAAGTACTTCACTTTCTATTGCAATCTGATGTTACTCTTTTTACTTTCTCTTCTCACTTCATCTAGCTTAGTCAATTGCATGATCCTGTCCTGTATTGGTTCTAATTCATCCAATTCTGCATCCTGAATAAACTTATAAATAGGAAGCAAATTATTTATAGTCAATCTTGACTATAAGCCATATATAAGCTCAAAAGGGGACTTCCCAGTGGCTCTCTTTACTATGATCCTATCTTCCCATAAGGCCAATTTCAACTTTGAATGCCAGACTCTTTTATTTTTCTCAAGTGTTTTCTTCAAGATTGTCAGGATACTTTTGTTTCTAGACTCAGCTTGTCCATTGGCTTGAGGATGATAAGGAGATGAATAAGATGTCATGATTCCATTTTCCTTTCAAAATTCCTTGAATTCATCTGATCTAAAACACATTGCATTATCTATGATCAATGTTATGGGAACACCAAATCTGGTCAAAATATTGTCAAGCAAAAAATCAACCACCACTTTACTAGTTGCATTCTTTGTGGAAATGGCCTCTATCCATTTTGTGAAATAATCAGTTGCAACAAGTAGCTAACTGTGTCCTCCACTAGATTTCTCATAAAATTCCCCTATGAAATCCAATCCCCACATAGAAAATGGTGCTTGAGTAGTTATTGGGTTCAACAACAGTGCTTCTCAATATTTTAATTTGGAAGCAAATTTCTAACAGGCTTTACACTTCTTCACAAACTGAAATGATTCTTTAAATAGTGTAGGCCAAAAATAACCAGCCCTCAAGATCTTATGGGCGGTAGTCTTTGCCGAATAATGGCCTCCACAAACACCAACGTGCATCTCACTCAAAAATTTCTCTGGTTGATATCTATCAAGGCAAAAGAGAAAAATTCCATCTCTATTCTTCAAACACAAGTCTCCTTGTATCAATGCATATTTCTAAGCTTGCAATTTTAGGGACCTCTTTTGGTTGTCTGTCATATGTCCTAGACATTTGGCATTTTTGAGGAAGTATACAATATCAGCATATTCTGGTTGCAACTCAATACTTGTTATTGTCTTATCAGGGATTCCCTCATTGTTAACCTAAACTAAATCCAAATTCTCTTCAGTCATCAATTTTGCTAGGCCTTGTCCTCTCACAAGCTTGGTAATATGGATTTCTAAATTGAACTCTTGGATCCTGGAAATCCTGCTTACATCTCTTACCAATAACTTCAAAATGAGTGAGGACATCCTTGACTATAGCATGAGGGACATATGCAATGACCTTAGCACAAACTAGATAAGGTCTGAAAGATTTCACTACTTTTACTAGGGCATTGGCCTACTTTTCCATCATCTCATAATTTAACTCTGTAGCTTGCAAAGACTTACTAAAGAATGCAATTGGATGGTCAAAACCCTTATTATCCTTCTATAGTAGTACAGTAGCAATTGTGTAAAATAATGCAAAGGAAAAGAATGAAAATGGCTTAGTATAATCAGGGGATCTAAGCATAGGTGCCTGTTGAACTACTTCTTTAATTTTATCAAATGCACCTTGAGCTTCAGTAGTCCATTGAAACTTCACATTTTTCTTGAGCAATTTCACTATGGGCTTAACAATTTCAACAAAATTGGCAATGAATCTTCTAACAAAGTTGATCTTTCCTAAAAAGGATTGCACTCCCTTGATATTTTTTGGTGCTATAACTCTCTTGATAGCCTCAACTCTCTCTCTGGGTCAATTCTTATTCCTTCCTCTGACACAATGTGTCCCAGCAACTTTCCTTCCTTGACTGCAAAATTGCACTTCTTTGGATTTAGAGACACACCATACTCCAGAGCTTTAACAAAAATATTTTTTAGGTGTGAGCAATGGTCAATAGCCAATTTTGAGTAGGCAGTTAGGTCATCATAGTAAACAACCATGAATAAGTCAATATACTCCTTAAAAGCAACATCCATGGCTCTTTGAAAAGTTGCTCCAGCATTTCTGAGACCAAATGGCATTCTGACATAAACATAGGTTCCCCAAGGTGTAGTGAATGTTGTTTTGAACTACTCTGATTCTTTTACTAACACTTGGTTATATCTAGAAAAACCATCCATCATAGACAATAATTCACATCCAGTGACTTTATGCAACATTAGCTCCATGTTGGGTAATGAATAGTTGTCTTTCAATGATGCAACATTCAAATTTCTAAAGTCTACACACAACCTGATATCCCCATTCTTCTTTTTGACTGGGACTAAGTTAGACACCCAAGTTGAACACCATATAGGTTGGATTATTCTTGCATCACTCAACTTGACTAGTTCCTACTGCATTTTAGGAGCTAACAATGGGTTGATGGGCCTATGTTTTTGCCCAAAAAGGTTTGACCTCATCCTTCAATGGGATTTCATGTTGGAACAAATCCTCTCTATAAGCTTTTAGGTCATCATATGACCATGCAAAAACATGCTTATACCTTCTTAACAATTTTATCAAACTATATCTCAGTTGAGGATCCAATCCCTTTCCAATATAAACTATTTGAGGTGCATTATGTGATCCCAAATTTATTTCTTCCAAATCTTATATCTTAGCATTACTTATTTTTGACATATGATCATTTTGGCTATTATATATTGCTTTTAACTTAGTTAGGCCCTTAGGGATACTATTTGAATTCAATTGGATTACCTCATTTCCCATAACCATGTCCTTATCATCAAATTCCTCAACCAATGCATTGCAATCTATAAGATGATCTTCATATATGTCAAGGCATTGAATAAATTTCAAAATGTCATGATCATCCTCAAAAACTTGCCAATTGTAAATGTTGTCTAACACAACTGGCCTACTTTTTATTTCAACTATTGAAAGTCCATTCAAAGTTGAATCATCTCTTTTCAAAGCAACATTTTCCAAAAAATCAGCCATTATGTTCTTGGATCTTTCTACCCAAAATATATTAAAAGCATTAAACATTTCAATCTGGTCCCAGACTACATGCTTATACAATTTCAATCTATCATTTTTAACAGCATATTTAGATCAAACTTGTGCCACCACAAGCTTAGAATCACCAAAAACCTTTAAACATTTAATCCCATGTTTGATGGCAATATTCAATCCCAATGACAGTGCTTCATATTCAGCAGTATTATTTGTGCATTGGAAAGTCAATGAAAATGAATACTTAAAGGTGGTACCTAATGGAGATATGAATAGAACTCTGACTCCTGAGCCTTCCTTTGAGCATGCTCCATCAAAATACATTTTCCACAACCCATCTTGTTGTTCCCTCAGTTCTTGGGTCAATAGATCTAAATCCTCTCTTTGTAAAATGGCTTTTTCCACTCTAAAGTTTTCCATGTCAACATCCACAAGACAATTCAACTCATCCATATTATTCAACTCTATTATGTGTGGGGTTCTACTTTCTCTGGATACTTTCACATTCTCACCAACAATACTGAAAGTTGCAAAGGACAAATCACATTGGATACTACCTCCCATTGAAGCACTCCACTTTCTAGATAGTAACATCCCATAGTAAGGTTGGATATCAACCACTAGGACACTCATTGTCAACAACTTATTAGGAAAAGCTACTAACCTATAAGGGAAAGCCCTTATAGTACTAATAATAGGGACCTCTCTTGAATCCATAGCCTAACATCTTCCATGAGGTGTATCTACTTTCAAACCCAAGGATTTCATTATTTCTGCAGGCATAATACTATTAGAGGCTCTTGAATCAATCATACAATTTTTTAACAACTTTCCATTCACTATTAGGGACAAAAAGAAAGGATCAATAGTCCCTATCATAGTATTTATAACATTATTATCCAAATACATTTGTGGGATCTCAGAGATGATCTCTCCACATTAATTTTCAATTGAATCATCTGTTGCGGCAGTCACTTTACCATCCTTGGTGGAATTTTGGGTATTAGAAGAAAGAACTCCTTATACCCAACTCAAGGCCTTTTCTTTGTGCTCTTCTATTCTCATCATTTCCAATAAGGGGACTTTAACAGTAATTTGTGACAACAATTTTCCCATGTCAACTGGGACATACTTGGGATCAACTACATCCCGCTTAATGATAGTTGCTTCCTTATTATTTTCATGCTCCATAAGGCCTTGTTGATCCTTGTTCATGATTTTAACCTCCTTTTGGGTAGAGACAATACTCTCCTAAAGAGGTTTTTGCTTTACCTTATGAGTTACATTAGGGGGAACAAATGTTACATTCTTCTTGATCCTAGTCTTGCCAACAACATTAGCAACCTTGTTTTTGTCTTGAGTTTGTTTTACATATTGACCTGTTCTTTTGATAAATATGGTAGCTGATTTTTTACTTGAATCACCTACCACCCTATTCCTCAAATTGTAGCTACTTCTAGCTTGGGTGACCATATCTACTATGATTTGTGAAATCTCTTCATTAGAAGGCCTCTGCAACACTATTGTTTCATCATCTTTTAAGGTGTTGCACTGGACTACATCCAAGTGATTGTCCTCTTCATTAGAAAGTACCTGCTAATGATAAGTCTCAATTTTACTTGGGCATTGCCAGCATCTTGATTTTCATCTTCTTCACTAGAATCTATTTCATCACATATGTATGATTAAGTCATACCACAACCTTGATCATCATAAGTATCATCATTGTTGTTGCCTTGATCTTCATTTGTAGAAACACTTTGAGCAATTGCATAGTAGTAAGGATCATGAGGTGACTGAAAAACAATACACCATGGAACATCATCATTCATATTTATTATATTCCTATGCAGGGGATCCAGAGTCTTATCGGTTGGCCTATCTTTTCTTTTAGGAGGCACTGGCTTCCCATCTTTCCATTGGGTGTTATAGGGATAGTTCTGCATTCTTGGTAATTTATTGTTGAAGTTTTTGAAGGATGGCCTATCATTTCCCTATATTCTATTATTTCTTTCCTCATTAGGCTTCAAATCTTTTATTGTTGTCAAGATTTGCTTCAAACTATCATCATCTTTTGGTTTTGTATCAGGTTTCCTAGGCTCTTTTCTATTTGAGACTGAAGGCCTATAATCCTCTCTTCTTCCCAACTTCCCTGATATTCTTCTATTTCTCTCTATATTAATGGCTAGTTTGTAAGCTTTTGCAAGATTTCTAGGGTTCTTATCTCTTAAAAGATATCCCATTTTGGAATCAAAAGCATCCAAATAAGTAACCAAATAAATCTTATCTAGTCTGATTACTTGTAACAATTTATGCATCACCGTTTGAAATCTAACATTGAACTCAACAACTCCCTCATTTGGATTTTTCTTGATATTGTTAAACTCATTAAGCATGAAACCTTCATTGCTTTTATCACCATATTGTTCTTTGAAAAAAAGTTTGAACTATTCCCAAGAGCATATGCTAGCATGAGGCAAATTTCTAAACCAATCTCTACGATCCTCTATCAGAGACTGAACAAAAAGCTTCATGATCACATCATCAAGCTCAATGTTTTAATCATCTATCACATCAGTGAAACTTTTCAAATGTTCTTCACAAGTAATTGCATTGCTTCCAGTGAATTTTGGAATCTTTTTTCTAATTTCATCAGCGATAGGATTTGGGTAACCAGGGATCCCATTAAAAACCAATTGCTTGTGTCTCTCATTTACGGATCATGTTTGAGATGGGCCTGTAGCTAAAGATGTGGATGCTTGAACATTTGAGATATTAGAAGTTTTGGGCATACCTAAAGTTTTGGCAGTGTTCAACACATTTACACCTTGTGCTTGAGAAGTGGAAAGGGTATTGGTGGGTCCAGAAGACTGCTTAAGTAAATCAATCTTTATTTTTATTTCAGCTGTAGTGGCTTCCAATTCTACCTTTTCTAATTCTTTGGCCAATATTTATTGCTCCCTTTTGGCCTTTTCCAAGTCAGCATCTAGTCTTGCTTCTTGATCTAGGGGTTTCTTGGTAGTATTTGTTTCATTTATTGAGATCCCTACAACCTTTTGCTTACCTTTGTCCATAGGATTTATTTTCACATGGATCTTATAGACAATAGGTCAGTCCTCTATTTGTTCAATTATTGGAATATGATTTATGGCTTCAAAATCTAGTAACTACTTCTTCAATTGCTCTGGCCTGATCATAGCATGTCTAATCTTTTCCTTTTTTTCCTTTTCTCTATTTTGTCTTATTTGAATTTTCTCCTAGATCCTTCTTTCCAATTCAAACACCTCTTCAAAAATTTCATCAGAATCAGGAAGGTCTATTTCTAATGAGGATTCTTGGCTAGGGATTTCTTCTTGGTGGTCACCTGATATTTGATGGTCTTGTAAAGGAGAAACATGATTAGAAGAGGGAATATAAGTTGGTTTGCACCTAGTTTGGCCCCTAGATCTCTTTTTGTTTCTAGGGATTCCTCTCCTATGGGACTATGCTCTTCTTCCATCCTTTTTAGAGGGTGAGTAGTAATCTTCATATTGGTTTAAGCCCAAATCAATTGCTTCCTCATATTCAAAAGCATTTTCCTCTTGATTTTCCGAGATAGGCTCTTCTCTTCTTGCATTTCTTTTCTACTTCCATGTAAGAGACATGTCATTTGTATTTCTATCTTTTCTCATATGACCTTGTCTTGATGGGGTTGGGAGCTCTCCATCTAGGTTATCTTCTCAATGTTCCTTTCTCTACGATCTAGTATTTCTATGAGTCATTGTAAAATAGTGATCTAAATTTCAAAACACTGGTTCAAAGATTTTATTAGAGTCACCACCCAAAAATCCTTTTGGGGTTTGGAGAAAGAAAACCAAATAAATGCTTTGTGTAGTATGACCAAAGATCTCAACTATTCAATAATTTACTGATTCCCCAGCGGAGTCACCATTTTGTTAGGGATTTTTCTTGTAGGACATAAAATGATGTTTGAACTTGTTTTCCTTGAGATTGATTCCCACAAGAGAAAGACCTAATTGCTGAGGATTGGATAAGATCCTTCTTCATTTTTGAGCTCCACAAACTTAGGTAGGTATTACCTTTTAATGATGACTATCTTTGTAGTATTCTTATGAGTGGACACTGACCAGCTTCTAGTCTTCTTAAAGCATAAACCTATAGAACACTTTGCATATGACTGTAATCACTTTAATGCAAACTTTAACCAAACAAAGTGTGACTGTGAATGAAGCAATAATCAATGCTTTAAGGATTCTAATCCTTCTTCCTTTTAAGGAGGGACAAGCTAATATGATTCTCTCTTTACAGAATCAAGAAATATGAACTAAATGCCCTGGGCACAATCCAATCTATCAAGTGCAATAAACATGAAAATAAAAAGTATTAATAAATAATGTGAATGTTTTAATTTCTTCACTAAGATGGATGAAAGATACAACTTGTGAGGAACAAATACCAAACCAGTGCCTAATCCTAAGGGCAACAGAGTCACAATGCAAATCAACAAGGAAACCTTAATAGAAACACAACAGTATGCCTTACACACTACTACAACTCCAAATAGGTTGCCTTACAAACCATTTTGTTAACCAAATATTGTTATCATCAAAGATCCATACAAAATATATTTACTCTCCAAGATGAAATATAAGCACATTTAATTCTTTCCTTGAAAGAAGCTCATAAAATAGTCAAGCAGGTTGCTTTACAACTGGTATATTTCAAATGCCTAACATGAAAAACATACAAGAGTAAAATACATAAGCAAAGAGACAACAAAAATATATGGCAGAAGTTGTAGTGTATTTGTATTAAAATCAACTTGCCACTTACATTCACAATTCCATTACTCAGAAGACCAGACACAAAGCTTGGTGATCTGCTCCTAAGCAATCTGGTTCTATTTTCTATATCTTTTCAATCTCTACTCCATTTTTTCTTACCAACCCTTTACAAAATGAGCTTTTAAATCTTTATAGCCTTCTCACAACCACCTTGGAATTCCCTCATTAATAGGAATGCAACAAGCTTCAGGTGTTTGGAAAATATAACTCCTATTAAAACATAAAAATATAACAAAATATACAACCAACCTATAGGTGGTGAAAGGACAAGACTTTTTCAGATCATGGTACATCTTTGGCTACTCAAAAATTGACACTGTAAACTACAAATATTTATGATAGCTCCTTGATTTCAATGAGACATGGTGACCACCATTTCAGGATAACCTACACCATTCTTGAATGATATCTTATCAATCTTGTATTACTTGGATCAAGTGTTAGGTGTGTTAGATGTCCTTTTCAATCTTCATCCAAAATATCCAAATCGACTGTGGCAGATCTAGCCTTTTTGGGCTTTGCCTTTTCATCCCATGCAGTTACCCATTCCTCTGTTGGCCAATTAAAACCTTGGAAAAGTTGTAGTTGGGATTTTTGTCTCTCCCATCTGGCATCCATAATTGCTTTAACATCTAACACAAACTTGGTGAGGTCAACCTCTACTTTGATGGCTTGATCTAAGGCCTTATTGAAGCTCTCTAAATCAACACTATTATTCTCACCTAAAAATGCCTCTTTCCTAGGCAGTAGAAGATCAGCATCTGATCTCCAATTATCAAGGCTCTTTATTGTCCCGTCTGTACTTAAAATTGAGGGGATGAATCTATTGGTATAGGATCTGAGCATGGGTATCTTAGCCTCAATCAAATTTTCCTTACCCTTGAAAAGTGGTAGAATGGCTTTAATTCTGTCAATCTCCTCACCAACTCCTACAACTATCTCCGGTATGTCACTCCCCATAGATTGAGGAAAAATCAATCTCTCAAAAATTGGTGCCCTAACAGACAACATTGTATGAAACTCACTCAAAATTTGCACATAACTGTTGACCTCCTTTTGCAATTTTGGCAATTTTCCATAAGCATTATAAATTAGGTCAAATTTCTCCTTGATTATGTTCAACCTGTGCTGCAAAACACTCAATAGGGCTTGCAATACTACCTCATTCTTTTCATCATTGATGTTTTTCAATTCAGCTACCACCTCCTCATCTATCATTCCTTGTGCCTCTATTGCCACTGGCTTTTCAGGAGGTGTAGGGGCTACTACAGGGGTATTTATAATTTGCAATTGTAGTTCCTCCACCTGCTTCTCTAATGATGTGAATTTTATTATTTTCAAGTCCCTATCCTTCACTAGGGCACTATAATCCTCTAAGAGGTTTTCATATCTCTCTGATAGCTATTTAGTTTTATCCTCATTTAATCTTGCAAATTGGGTCAAAACCTGAGAAATTTCTAGGTCCCCTATATTGTGGATTGACCACACTATTTTATCTCCCTCCATTTGTTCTTTGACATTCAAAATTTTTGGTTTCTTGTCCTTTGGATATAGACTCCACATGGGCAAGGCTTGACTTTTTGGGCTATACCCAAATCCTCTTATTATTTCCCCTACTTGGGTCTCCGAAGATAGAGTAACATCTTCTTGTTTCTTTATTTAATCTATTATGAAGTCAGTATACAAACTCCACCCTGGCACAAGTAACATATTACTTTTTCTCACTAATTCCCTGGCCTCATCTGGAGTAATATTTTCCTCCTCAGTGTCATATTCTTTCAATTTTTGTAATGCCTCATCTGGCACTTGACACTCCTTAGTTATTTGTACACTTAAAGCCACCTGTTGCTACTTATGCCATAACAAGACACTTTTGAATTCCTCAGAATTCACAAAACTATCATCCTTCATGAAAGCATCTTCCTCAATTAATCTTTCATCCTAACCTAAAGCTAGAGGCAACTCTACATCTTTTGTTTAATACTTTTATTCCCTCTAAGCCTCTCTGACTACTTTCCTAATTTCATGGTGATGAAAGCTAGTCCCTGTGTAGAGGGCACTCACTCTATCTTTCTTGCTCTATGAAGTCTCACCAATTAACAACTTTTTCTTTTTCTTTTGAGGCTCAGCAGTATCCTTAGAACTGGGCAATTCAGTAAGATCTACATTTTCTTTCTCCTCCCCAGGCCCTTCAGCCATTAGTTGTTCCATAGTGGGTGGACTATATACAGGATAGCCAACATCACTATCCTCATCACATTTTGATTCTTAATGGGCCTTTTTTCCCTAATTAGCATCATCAATTTGATCCCTCATGGATTCAACAAGTCTGTCTAATTGAGCCATCATCTGCTCAAGTCTTTGGAACAAAGGAAAAGTGGGAAAGAAACCTCCAAATACCAATCCTTTTCCTTTAAACTCCTCAATTCTATGTAACTGATCCAATTGCTTAATTCTTTTCTCCACCTAATCATCGTCAATGATGTTTCTGATCACATCTTCTTCAGGATACTCCTCATGTAGCTTATTGAAAGGAATGGTGGGCATGTAGTATTTCCTTGTAGCAGCCATGAAACCATCTATATCCACATACCTATGTGGTGCTGCAAACATCTTGTACTTCTCTAACCAATCATTTACATTACTGAATGCTCCCTTTCCAATTGTAATATAATGCACCCTGAAGTGTCGAGGAGTGAGAATCCCCTTTCTGTGGGAAGCCAAGTGTTCTCTTTCTGTCAACATGAATAGCTAGAAACTGTAGAAATGCAATTCTTGGTGGTACATAGAATGGGAGTAGATGAGGAGGCTGAGGGCATCCATAAACCCTAATCATTGTATAGCTTGTCTCATAGTAAATATCTTCCCAATTGTGACCCTTGGTCCAATTATGAATAAATTTTTGGGGTCTCACCAGCTGTAGGACCTTGGTGGGTAATCTTAAGCAATTCACACCCAAACTCTGGATAATGGGGAACATAATCCAATTCTCAAAAGCACTAAAATCTCACCTAGGGAACGAAGGGCTCCAGACTCCTATCCAAAATTGAACTGGGTTAGGCTGTCCATTCCACATCATTTGTGGTTTGAGATCACTCAAATTTATTAAGCCATAATTTTGATACACAATTAGATGCATTACTAGGGAGTAATGCATGAACCTAGGTTGAGAATCAGAGGTGAAATTCTTCAAGGACAACAAACCCTCATGCATCTTTTTTATGATATAACCAAAAAATTCATACCCTTTTCTCACCATACGACTCTATGAATCCATCACCAGCATCAAAATATCAGATGTAATCCTCTCAGGACCCGCATCGATTCCCAAAACCTAGTATATCCCATATGCAATGTATTTCATGTAAAACTTTAGGTCTTTGTAGGTATACAAAATCGATTCAGCCATAGGTGCAATATAGTTTTTATTCTCCTTTGGCATGTGATTCTTAATCTCCCTAGAGACCAAAGAAGCCTCTCTAACATATCTATTTGCTAAAGCTTGTAAGTTGATTTCTGTGGCCATTGGAAACTGAATCCCGAAAGCATTGATGAAAGAATTTCAATCTAAGATTATCAAGGGTGAACCATCCTCTTTTCTAATGGTCTTTGAGAGAGGATCATATCTCTGAGATAGCATGAGGAGAAAGTCTACATCTAGAAAAACCTCTGAGACAATCAACTTGGCCAACCCTGAAGTCCAAGGGTATGAAACCGGTATAACACTATCATGGTTCTTGTAGAAATATGTAAATAGGCACATGCCTATGATTTCTAGAGTTTTAGCATCCCTATAGTAAGCTAGGTCATCGACAAAAATATCATCACTGACCTTTTGGTTTTGAGAAGAACCAGGCAAGAGAGTGAGAAATTCATCTAAAAAACTTTCGTTTACTTTCTCCTTCAACCCCTAGCTAGTAAAAGCTCCACTTTCTATCATCTGAATCATCCTGACTATAGCTCTGGAAATTCTTCTGCAAATTCACTGATCACACTACATGTCTAGAAATCTCAGAAAACCTAGCACTCTATACTTCTCTAATAAGCTTCATAACTCTCAAATGAGCTACCTCTAGTTGTTTTAACCTACAACATTGAATGTGCCACCATGTCTGACATCTCCAGCCAAAAAAAGGTCACTTCTTCCATTACTTTGGCATGCACAGGGTTTCAATTTACTAGCCATAGCTGAGAAATTTTAAATTTGAACATTCCACGATCTGGTGCTTGAAGAAAAAGGCACATAGTCATTTTATAAATTTGGTGCTTTAGAAAGGTATTCTAAGATCTGGTGACTAAGAGGAAATCTCATATTCGCAGACTACTTTTAACTTTTCAAACTTCATTCTTAGATCAGGTGACTTGGCCATTTGGAGATTTAGTGACTGAAGAAAGTGATACATTAATTTATTCTATTCTAAGAACTAGCAACCATAATCAAAAACTATAGTTGCGACAATATATTTTTCTTTGAAAACTTTCAGCGATCACCCAACCTGGAGATTTGGTGATAAACTTGAAGTCTCATAATCTCATAAAACTTTAACTATTTGACTTCTTTCTTGAGATCACATGACCACTATTTATCTTGTCCTTCAATTTATTCAGTGGTCTAGATTAAGTCGTGAGAAGATTTCATAACTAACCGCCTGATCCCGCGACCCTAAGAAAACCGTGTCACTGAATTGTTGAAAGCTTACCATTTAACTATTAGGAACGTGAGATCACATGACCACATAGTCACTACATCACTGAATACAATCATAACCATAGGGCAAAAACACTTCATTAACCCTCACTTGACCTCAGGAAAATCTAGAGACTTGGCAACAAAGAGCTCTCGCTAAATCTCACAATCTTTCACTTAACTAGGGTTTAATCCTGAGAACACAAGAATGAGGCATTCTCCAAGTCATGAGAACATTTCTTCACTTTGGGTTAAGACTAGAGATCAAGCACCATCCACATGATCAAAAATCATCAATGGTTCTCAATAAATCTAACAATCCTTTGTCACCTAACTGCCACATTCAAAGATCTAGTGAAAACTGCGTCGTAGAATAACTAACTACTAGAGAGATAGCTGTCAACATTGGGAGATCATGCAACCAATAGAACTCTCAATCACTAAATGAAAAGATAAACCATCATATTATTACGAGATCTAGAAACAACCACCAAGGAAGACCATTGTTCCATCTCAAGATTCAGTGACCAAAGAGAAAACTCATGATCGCTGAATAAAAGGCCACTTAAATAAATCATTGAGAGATCTCCCGACCATAGGAAAAACCAATTCAAAGATTATGTGACTATAGTCTCTTAGTGACAAATCAAATATAGTAGTCGCTAGATCTCAAGACTATCATTGTGAGATCTGGAGACTAAAGGTGAAATGCTAAGTTGTTAGATAATAAGGAATATTCTAAAAAGCTCACGAGATCGGGTGACAAAGGCTTTTAGGCATTCACTAGACAAATAGGAATATTCCTAACCTTAAGGAGACTCAATGACTAAGAGGAAAATAGAAGTGCACATGCAAATTTGAGACTTAAGTCATCTGATAAAGTAACAGAGAATTAGAATGTTGACGACCTAATCTAGGGTTTTTATGACTTTTCAAGGGCAATTAGACCTAGCAAACCCTAAAGACTGCAATTTTTTCAAGATCATCCATAAATTTAGGGCAAAAAACAAAAAATGAGATTTCTAATTAACAGGTCTCACTAACTTTCTTAGGTGATTAGGACCCAAAAACACTTCATTTTTCAGGCTTAAAATGAACTTCTAGTCATTTTTTAGTGCCCTTCAGGGACTAATCTGAAAATCTTTCCTATTCTTTCCTATTTTGTTCCTAATCAATCCTAAACATTCCTATTTGGTCCTAAAGAAATAAAAATCTAACCCAAGAGGATGACTAGGAGGGGCCAAACAATGGCACACCCTACAGATCCAGCCTGCTCAACAACACACGGAAGCAACAACAAGACAACAATGAGAGAGAGAATACAACATCTTTCATATTATGTTCAATTTGATTCATACATGCTAGGTTGTAAGGCCTTCCCAATTATGGATAGATATAACAATGAATTACAGAAGTCCTCAAACATGCGAGGATTTGCCAATAGTCTCTAATCTCCTATCTTCTTACTTCTACCAAAAAATTACTCTCTAAATACTAACCAAACAACTATACTTATACAAGAGGCTATCAAACTAAGTCAGCCTTTAGATCCATAATCAAGGAAAGGAACAATCAGATCTAGGACCACATGCTTCCCAATGATGGATACCAACATTAAACCTTCAGCCCATAATTAATGCACAAGTTGGCCTCAACAAAAACTCAAAAGAAACCCATTGGTAAGTAAAGCCAACCAAGTGCTAAACAAGCATCACTGAGTGCCAGTGCAATAACCAACTACCCAAGAGATAACTTACCAAAACTAGTGAACAAAGGAAACTGAGCAACATTGAACCAACTCAGTCAAAGCAGGAACCGAGCAACACAAATAAACTCAAATATGTGTTTGGTGACATAGGATTTCCAAGGACCTAAGATAGTCCTACATCAGACACTTGGGGTTATTTTGAAATGATTCTTTGAATCATTTAGCAGGTATGATCCGAGTTTCATCCAACTCAGACTGTGAAATCTATGAATTATCTTCAATAAGTATGTTCTTCCACTTTACTAGATATTCCATATACTATTTACCTCTTATACTTCTTCCAATTCTTTACCCCAAAATCTACTCAACTTCTTTATTCTATTTCTTAGGATATTCCATCGGTACTGCCATGTCTTCATCAGATTCATGATACTCATACAAATCAGCAATATTGAAAATAGGTGATATATCCATATCATCAGGTAACTAAACCTCATATGCATTTCGACTGTCAAATTTTCTCAAAATATTGCAAGGTCCAAATTTCTTCATCTTCAGCTTCCCATAGGTTCCAAAAAGAAATCTTCCTTTCTCCAAATGAACCATCACTTCATCACCAACATCAAAAGTTTTATCTCTCCTTGATATATCAACTCTGTCCTTATATTTCTAATTACTCTCTTCTAGCTTCAGCTTCACATCTTCATGCAATGTCTTCATGTACTTAGAAAATTTTACCCCTTCATCACTTCTCTTACTTTCAATAGCAGTGTCTCTTAAATTAGATATACCTCTTGGCTATATGCCATTCACAATCTCAAATGGTGTTTTTCCAGTACTCCTATTCACTAAATTATTGTATGCAAACTTTGCTTGTGCCAACACAGAATCCCAATTACTTGGTGTGTCTCCAACTAAACATGTCAAAAGATTTCCCAAACTTTTGTTCACAACTTCAGTCTGTCCATCGGTTTGTGGGTGAAATGTAGAATTATATTTCAACTCAGTGCCAAACTTCTTCCAAAGAGTCTTTCAAAAGTATCCAACAAACTTATTGTCTTGCTCAGAGATAATACTCCTCAATAATCAATGCAATCTGAAAATTTCCTTAAAGAAAAGATCTGCTACATGTACTACATCTAATGTCTTTCTACAAGGTATAAAATGTGCCATTTTAGAAAATCTATCCACAACAACAAATATAGAATCATTACCTCTTATTGTCTTCGGTAAGCCAAGAACAAAATCCATACCGATGTTAATCCAAGGTTTCCCGAGTACAACAATCGGTGTATACAATCCAGTATTCTAACTAACTCCTTTTGTAACTTGACAAAATCCACAACTTTTCACAAATTTATGAACATCTTTATACAACTATAGCCAATAGTATTTCTCCTTAAGAAAATTTAATGTCTTATCAATACCAAAATGTCTAGCCAAACCACTACTATGTTTCTCCTTTATCAAATTAGTTCTCATTGGTCCTTTCGGTATACACAACTGAATACCTTTAAACAACATACCTTCTTGAATAAAAAATTCACCCCATTTAGTACTTGGTTGATCTTGAATAGGTGCTCTGCACTTTTTCCATGGCTCAGAAAAATTGGGATCAAACTCATAAGAATCTCTCATGTCATCAAAATTGTTGGTGTTCTTTTTCCCAAATGTTAGATTGGCATTAGGATTGATAGGGCTAGTGTCACATTCACTCAACACTCCAAATCTAACAAATAAAAAGGCCAACTGACAAGGATCAAAGAGAGATCCTTCTACACTTTTAGCTCCACATCACTCAGGTAGGTATACCTCATCTACACATACATCCAACTTGTGTCAAACTATAGGCCTACAGGTAACTGACTATGGAATAGGTCTCAAACCCTTGCAGGTATCCTATACCTCAATGAAACCAAGATCTCATGCAATATCCCTACTTGCATAGAATGGGTATGAAAACCAAAGACCTATACTAACAACATGAAAGGGAAAGGGTGGAACTCAATGTAAATGATTGAATGATGGGTTTGAAAGGTTTCCTAAGATATCGTAAGTCTCTCATAGACAAGTGCCTTATCCAATGGGCAACAGAGTCAAATACACCATTGCAACAAAGAGCTATGAAACAAGAAAACAATATATCAAATATGTTGATGCCTTACATCAATCATACACCATTAACAAACCTCACTTCAATGATCCACCTGTGTACCCAGATATGTTACTACCTATTCAAAGGATTTTAACCCTCCCCTTAGAAGAGACCTATAAACAAGCAATACATTAACCACCTGCAACTAGAAGACAAGCATGAGAAACTTTTGATATCCCAACTCATACACATCTAAAAACTAATCATGAAATTAGTTATCTCTACGAAGACAACTCTATTGCAAACTCATAGGAAATGCAAATAGAAAGATCAAACACCTTGATATTTGATCAAAAAATTCATGATTCAAATGGAGATAGTCTGATAATAGTACAAACATATTGAATTCCCATACATAAGACAAGCTATTAAAACATGCATTCTATTCTCCACACCCAAAAGGAAAGAGGGAACACCCTATATGCAGAGAAGAAGGAAAATATCTACAGGAAAATGACCCTTCATGGAACCAGAATAATGGACCTCCAAAATTGTGGAACCTCTACAAAGTTAAAAATACAGCTATATATACCACTAGCTACCTTGGAATCCCAAAATAATTTAGGATGCAACAAGCTTCAGATAGCTAGGGTTAGGGTTTCACCCACCAAACCAACTAGGAACAGTCACAATTAATTATAGGGGATGAAAACTAGTCGGCCATGCCTGAGAAAGATTTGCACTTATGATAGATGTATGGGAAAGTACTACAAATCATGGAATTCTATGTCATTTAGTCCTTTTAGCCACTTGTACCAGGCTTTGAGCAAGAAATCCCACTCCTTCATGGCACAAACCCCTCTGCAATCAATCATGAAACTCTGGACCACTCTACAAAATCTCGAAAGTCATCTTCCACCAACTTCAGCCACTTAAAAATGAATTTTGGTCCTTCCTATCACTAAAACCCTCTACAAATTTGAATTTGAAACACAATGATTAGTTTCAAAGCCACAGCAGCGAATCGGCAGTCCATATTTAAATCTTGATCAACTTTAAGTCCTGACCATCAAATCCTTCTATTTCATGGGCTTTATGATTCATCTTTTAAGAAGACCCTAGTCACATTTAGCAAACTAGCAACTGAAGACCTCTCTAGTTCATGAAATACTTTATCTCTTTTCCATTTATTTTAGTGGTTACGAAAACACTTGTTCACTAAATCGCTAGTCAATTTGGAGCACCGCTATTCTTGTTCACAAATGAGCAAAGCCTTTTGAATTTTTTCAGGCCGCTAAACACCCTTATCTAGACTGATAAGCCTTTAGACCCCCACCTGGGCCCACTTTATGCCACATGTCACTACACCACTCACTACAATCACTCAGTCATCACTGACATAGGACCCACTAACACATCCTAGGAAGATTTTAGATCAATGGATGGCGCATGATCTCATGGGGTAGGAATATTCCTTGAGATCATGCATCGACCATAGATTAAAAAGCCTTCACTACAGGCCCCACTGATAGGATCCCACTTAGCAATTCATCAACCTATAAGAAACTACCAATTGAGTACATGTCACAGTGGACCCACATCACTTTATCACCTCTGAGAAAAGTAAAATTGATGGCTAGAACAAGATCTCAAACCTCTGACACATCTCATGAGAACTTATGCCCATCGTCAATTTTCTATAGATGTTAGGACCCTCTGACAAGCTAGAAACTAGGTCCCACTAACAACTACCAGCATATTGCATCATGGACCAATCAAAAGTGAACACTCTAGAAACACATGGCAAACAGTCCCACTGACACAACCAATAAGAAAGCTCCATTTGTAACACCTATTAGTGGACCCACAATAGTCATCCTACACACATGGAGAATTAGATGGCTAGCACATCATCTCAAGGGTTCAAAAGATTCTTTGAGATCATGCCCCCACTCTAGATTTTGAATCTTTGCCATCATCATGAAAGCCTGACCCCACCCTGCCGCATAAGATCCCTTGATGAATGAGAGACTACCATGTCGCAAAATCCGGCAAGTGGACAAGTAACTTTTCCTTCACTCATTGGTCATTTTGACAACCCTGCCATATCATCATTTCTCTCAACCAATAAGGAACTACCATGTGTTCTTATGTGGTAGTGGACCCACCTGTCTAAAGAGCTACATCATGAAAAGGAATCAACAGTCATCATAAGATCGCAAACCTCTAACAAAACCCTTGCAAACTTATGACAACCATAGGATTAAGATGGTGTTAGAGCCAGGCCCATGAAAATATTTAAGCTGAAACTATAGAAATAATTTAAGTGTTGGGACTTAGGAAATATTTCAGTGGGGGAACTATAGGATTTAGGAAAATATTAAAAGGGGATCCCGCCAGACATGGAAAAACCTAATTGCGAACATATGTAAAGTGGTCTTTTAATTAACATGTGTGTATTAGGATTTTAAGTGGCCCTAAAAGGTAACCTGAAAATAGAATAGGGCATGGTAAAGCTAGGCTAATTTTGAAATATTTTCCACCCAATGGCTAGTTTTTTGAATTTTCAACTAGGGTTTTAGCCAGAGACCAGGAAAAACATTACAGAGACCAAGGGAAAAACTGTGAGGCCATGAAAATGTTAATAGGTGCTAACAGTGGCTCTATTTGGGGATGCATGCCTCCTATAGGCATGGCAAGGATTCAGATCTCTGGGAAAACTAGGCCACCTACTGGAAAAGGGCACAAAGACCTAAAAAAACATAGGGAACACACCAGGGAAATAGTAAGGGAAACCCACAATAGGAAAGGAAAAAACTATACAGAGTGTACATTTTTACAAAAAACCTACAGCATCCAACCTGAGTTAGTCTTTTCCTCTGTCAAAAATTTGGTTTTCATTTCTTCCTTCATGAGGCACACCAGATATTTTATTTTTAGTTGTTTCACTAGGCTTGTCAACATTTCCAACCAGCCTGTCAGGCATAACAAAGTAACTATCTTCATAGTGCATGTAAAAAATTTTAGCACTCCCTTCATTTTGCTCACTATGAAGAAAAGACTCATCATAACTATGAACAATAGCATTAGATAAAAACCTATTCTTTTCTATTGATTCATCTATGCTATCAATTGGAAACACAAAAAACTCATACTCTACCTGCTAAAAGGCTTCATTTATACCCTAACCTTGCATTTCCACAGGTGCAACTGGCTGGAACTCAGATGAATAGTCAAACTCATTTTCACAAATGTGATTATTACCAAATTCTACAATTATTCCACAACCTTCTAATGAATAGGATGCAATATCATCACTTAAAACTTGATCACAAATGGAAAAAGAAGAACATCCCAACTCAAATGAATCTAAAATCTCCACATGTCCCTCAAACAAAGGATTGGCTACTTCATGCAATACACCTTGTTGAACATCATGACAAAAAATGGGTTGATAATCATCAAACTCTTCATTATATAAAGCATTGGGGAACACTTTAAGTTTACTACCCATTTCAACCTCATGGAGATTTATAGCATATGAAGAAAAGTTAGAATAACATGAAGATTCATAGTCATCATCACCTACCAAGCATGTAGTATCCATGATTATGCCCTTGTTATCCAAAAGAGACTCATTAGATAACACTTTGTTCAAATCTTCATGTTTCGCCTCACTGATATCATAATGAATTATTGTTTCTTTGTCTTCATACCTTGAGGATGAATCACCCTCAACATCTTCATTGTCCAAAGAATGTTCACTTCCATTATCACTTTCTTCTTCCCATATTGCATCTGACTCATATGAAGACACCACAACCTCATTATCTTCATCACTCAAATTATCAGCACTTAAGGACATAACCCCAAGTGCATCATCAAGCCCATGGCTGTCATCACTAAGTATCCAATCTCTGATACATATATAATACTCTTCCCACAATGTATTTGACCAATTGGTTGACTCATGAAAACAAAGATCCAAGAATAAACCAATGAACTCAGATTTTGAAAACTTAACATCATCAAGAAGCTCATTATATACATCCCAAAATCTATCATAAAAAAGAGATATGGATAGATCCTTTCTGCATCCTATTTTCAATCTCATCAATGACATGCAATCCCTAAGGATGCCTTGCTCAAGGAATGCAAGCTCCTCATCAAGCTTACCCATCAAACTTAATGCAATAATTCCATACAATTTTGTAGAGATGCAACTGAAAACTTGAAGTATGTAAACCTCTACTCACACCTTATCCTTTTCTTAGTGCTTGATCACTTAATAAGGAAACATCTAGACCTTTAAAAGTACTTGAGAGTTTTGTAGCAGAAGACTTTGTTGACCAGAAGGTAGGGAAGATCTAGTGCTCACCCTGAATCTCCACCAAATTCTTTGTTGTGTAGAGTCACCACCTCCTTGGAGAGGAAAGGAATGCACTTATTCTTGTTTCTTCTTCCAATCAACACAAAACTCCACCAAGTAAACATGCACTATTTATCAGAAGATGCACTAATCAAACAAAGAAATAAGAGCCGCCACTCAACACTTAGTGAGAAGATATTACAAGCGTGTTTTTTACATTTGACTCTATGATATTTAACCAACACTTTGGGATGATCCAGCCAAGCAGGAAAGCTTGTTTTCTTTTACTTCTTCTCCATTAGAGTCACCATCTTGTTGGTGTTCTTTTTCCCAAAGGTCAGATTGGCATTAGGATTGATAGGGCTAGTGTCACATTCACTCAACACTCCAAATCTAACGAAGAAAAAGGGCAACTGACAAGGATCAAAGAGAGATCCTTCTACACTTTTAGCTCCACATCACTCAGGTGGGTATATATCATCTGCACATACATACAACTTGTGTCAAACTATAGGCCTACAGGTAACTGACTGTGAAATGGTTCTCAAACCCTTGCAGGTATCTTGTACCTCAATGAAACCAAGATCTCATGCAATAGCCCTACTTGCATAGAATGGGTATGAAAACCAAAGACCTATACTAACAACATGAAAGGGAAAGGGTGGAACTTAATGTAAATGATTGAATGATGGGTTTGAAAGGTTTCCTGAGATACCCTAAGTCTCTCATAGACCAGTGCCTTATCCAATGGGCAGCAGAGTCAAATACACCATTGCAACAAAGAGCTATGAAATAAGAAAACAATATATCAAATATGTTGATGCCTTACATCAATCATACACCATTAACAAACCTCACTTCAATGATCCACCTATGTACCCAGATATGTTACTACCTATTCAAAGGATTTTAACCCTCCCCTTAAAAGAGACCTATAAACAAGCAATACATTAACCAGCTCTGACTGGAAGAGAAGCATGAGATACCCTTGATATCCCAACTCATACACATCTGAAAACTAATCATGAAATCAGTTATCTCTATGAAGACAACTCTATTGCAAACTCATAGGAAATGCAAATAGAAAGATCAAACACCTTGATATTTGATCAAAAAATTCATGATTCAAATGGAGATAGTCTGATAATAGTACAAACATATTGAATTCCCATACATAAGACAAGCTATTACAACATGCATTCTATTCTCCACACCTAAAAGGAAAGAGGGAACACCCTATATGTAGAGAAGAAGGAAAATATCTACAGTAAAAGGACCCTTCATGGAACCAGAATAATGGACCTCCAAAATTATGGAACCTCTACAAAGTAAAAAATACAGCCATATATACCACTAGCTACCTTGGAATCCCAAAAGAATTTAGGATGCAATAAGCTTCAAACAGCTAGAGTTAGGGTTTCACGCACCAAACCAACTAGGAATAGTCACAATTAATTATAGGGGATGAAAACTAGTTGGCCATGCCTGAGAAAGATTTGTGCTTATGATAGATCTATAGGAAAGTACTGCAAATCATGGAATTCTATGTCAATCAGTCCTTTTAGCCACTTGTAACAGGCTTTGAGAAAGAAATCTCACTCCTTCAGGGCACAAACCCCTCTGCAATCAATCATGAAACTCTGGACCACTCTGTAAAAGCCTGAAAGTCATCTTCCACCAACTTCAGCTGCTTAAAAATGAATTTTGGTCCTTTCTGTTACTAAAACCCTCTACAAATTTGAATTTGAAATACAATAGTTAGTTTCAAAGCACTAGGAGTGAATTGGTGGTCCACATTTAAATCTAGATCAACTTTAAGTCGTGACCATCAAATCCTTCTATTTCACGGGCTTTATGATTCATCTTTTAAAAAGACCCCATTCACATTTAGTGAACTGGTGACCAAAGACCTCTCTAGTTCATGGAATACTTTATCTCTCCACCATTTAGTTTAGCAGTTATGTGAACACTTGTTCACTGAATCACCAGTCAATTTGGAGCACCGCTATTCTTCTTCATGAATGAGGGAAGCCTTTTGAATTTTGTTGGGCCCCTAAACACCCTTATCCAAACTGCTAAGCCTTTAGAACTCTACCTGGGCTTGCTTTATGCCACATGTCACTACACCACTTGCTGCAATCACTCGGTCATCACCGACACAGGACCCACTAATGCATTCAATTAAGATTTGAGATCAACAGATGGCACATGATCTCATGGGGTAGGAATATTCCTTGAGATCATGCATTGACTGTAGATTGAAAAGCCTTCACTACTGGCCCCACTGATAGGATCCCACTCAGTAATTCATCAACCAATAAGAAACTTCCAACTAAGTACACATAGTAGTGGATCCACATCACTTTATCACCTATGAGAAAATTAAAATTGATGGCCAGTGCAAGATCTCAAACCTTTGACACATCTCATGAGAACTTACACCTATAGTCAATTTTCTACAAATGTCAGGACCCTCTAACAAGCTGGAAACTAGATCCCACTGACAACTACCAGCATATTGCATCATGGACCAATGAGAAGTGAACACTCTATAAAAACATGGAAAATGGTCCCACTAACACAACCAATAAGAAAGCTCCATTTGTAACACCTATCAGTGGACCCACAATAGTCATCTTGTGTACATGGAGAATCGGACGGCTACCAGATAGTCTCAAGGGTTCAAAAGATTCTTTGAGATCATGCGCCCGCCATAGATTCTAAATATTTTCCATCATCATGAAAGCCTAACCCCACTCTACCACGTAAGATCCCTCAGTGAATGAGAGACTACCATGTCACAATATTTGGCAAGTAGATAAGTAACTTTTCCTTCACTCATAGGTCCTTTTGACAACCTTGTCATATCATCATTTCTCTCAGCCAATAAGGAACTACCATGTGTTCTTATGTGAAAGTGGACCTGCCCATCTAAAGCGTTACGTGATGAAAAGGAATCAATGGTCATCGTAAGATCACAAGCCTCTGACAAAACCCTTGCAAACTTACAACAACCATAGGATTAAGATGGTGTCAGAGCCAGGCCCATGAAAATATTTAAGCCAAAACTATAGAAAGAATTTAAGCGCTGGGACTTAGGAAATATTTCAATGGGGGAACTATAGGATTTAGGAAAATATTAAAAGGGGATCCTGCCAGACATGGAAAAACCTAACCGTGAACATATGTAAAGTGGTTTTTTAATTAACACATGTGTATTAGGATTTTAAGTGGCCCAAAAAGGTAACATGAAAATAGAACAAGGCATGGTAAAGCTAGGTTAATTTTGAAATATTTTCCACCCAACGGCTAGTTATTTGAATTTTCAACTACGGTTTTAGCCAGAGACCAGGAAAAACATTACAGAGACCAGGGGAAAACCTATGAGGCCATGCAAATTTTAAGGTGCTAACAAAAACCAATAAATTCAATTTTCATCTCGGTCATCAAACATCTTGTACTCAATTCATTAGAAACTCGGTTAGTGATTCCACTCTTTGTTAGAAAGTAAAGTCCAAGATAACTGAGAGGGAGGGGGGGGTGAATCAATTATCAAATAATTATAACTTTTATCATCTTCAACAACATTAAACCATGTAAGAAATATAATTACCAACCATAGAAAGATATTCATACACAATTACACAATAACACAAGATATGTTGACTAGGGAACCTCTTGATCAAAGAGTAAACCCCGGTGGGATTGATGCCCACAAAAGATACACTAATATGAATATTAATTATGAAAGGATGGACTTTTTTAGGAGTCTTATGAAATACATTCAGTACATATAAATTCTTGTTAGGAGATTTTGAATCCCTGTTAAAAGATTCTAACCCTGTTAAGAGTTATGGAAGATAGAAGGACCCACTACCCAAATAGCTTCAAGGTAAGATCACTGAACTCACTATCCAAATAATATTTGCATTATTCAATAGAATAATATGTTACCTCTTCTCTAACTATTCCAAACCATACTCATTGCTACATCATATCTCAGTTTCAGATCTCTGTACTTCACATGTCTTGCTTCACAATTTCGCTCTCATACTTAGCTCTTTTCTTCACTTCATGGATACCACATCACATCTCAATTCTATCTCTTCTTTTTCAACAAGGAAATACATTCCTTCCTTTATACCACACTCAAATAATTACAAATGAGTCGGCACACAATTATAAAATAAAATTTTCCACATGCTACACCAAAATTACATAAAATTGTTGGCTTCCAAATACAATAAATCTTCACTCATGTGACTTAAAAGTTTGTGCTATCATCCACATAACTATCAATGTGTCTCTAGCTTCCCTTTAACTACACAAAGCCACATTCCATCAAGATTAAGAGATATCATTTGATTGCCAAAAACCGCTACTCAGGAACACTGACTGAATACTGCTTCCACCAAAATGATCATAACTTTCATGAATAAAATAATTATTGTCTACACTCTTAACCATAGAAATATAACATATCAAATAATATATCCTCAACTTTTCATAGCTCCAACTACAATATCCCATGTACGCTAATCAAAACATTGTCTGCTTCTTTGCAAGTCTTTGGTAAAACACTGTGTTGACATCAATGACAATCATAGTCATGAATGTAACTAAAAATGCTATAGAATGGGTGCCAAACACTTTAGCATTCATTCCTAACAATCTTCCCCATTTTCATTGATGGCAACATATATTGAAAACATCCAATGTTTGAAAAATCCAATACTGCAACACTGCTTCTGCAAATCCTCTTCTTCAATCAAATCTTGCTTCGTTATCTTGTTCAGTTCTCTCATATTTTTTTTCATGCATACTTCTCCCCCATTGACATCAATGATAGAAATTCCATCACTAAGTCAACAACAACTCAATGTCAAAAGACACTATTCAGAAAAATACATTTACTAGAGTCCTTATGACTCAGCTTAGATACACACACTCCCCCATAGAGGAAGTACCAACATCTAGTCCAGAAGAAAGATAGGGCTCATATACCACTAGACAGATGCAACCAACTACATCACTACTCAAAAGTAGGCTGGGGCATAACCCCAAGCATACCTCTCAGATACTCAAATGTATCCTTAGGCAAAGGCTTTGTAAATATGTCTACTATCTATTCCTTTGTGCTTATGTACTCTAGTCTGACTTCTTTCTTAGCAACTTTCTCTCTTACAACATGATACTTGATCTCTATATGTTTTGTCTTAGAATTTAGTACAAGATTCTTAGACATATTATATGTACTCATGTTGTCACAATGTATAAAAATAGGTTCAAAAAATTTAATTCCAATATCCTTCAGCATCTACTTCATCCAAATTATCTGGTTACAATTGTTTATTGTTGTTACATACTCTACTTCTACTATGCTTTGTGAAATACAATTCTGCTTCTTGCTTAGCCAAGAAACGAATCTTCCTCCAAGGAAAAGTGCTCCTCCACTGGTGCTTTTCTTATCATCAACATTGTCTCCCTAATCAGCATCTCTATATGCACATAGGGTAAAATCATCAGATTTTTCATACCACAATCCATAGTCCATTGTGCCTCTTAAATATCTCAATATCCTCTTTACTATTGCATAATGTGATTCTCTAGGTTCAACTTGAAATCTTGCTACAATTCCAACTAAATGTGCTATATCTGGTCTTGTGTGTGTCAAATACTACAATCCTCCAATCATGGATCTATATTTCTTCTACTCAACTGCCGATGTTTCATCTATGCTAGATAACTTATGTCCAATTACCATAGGTGTTCCAACTAGTTTACAGTCCTCCATTCTAAATCTTTTCAACAAATCATTCAAGTACTTTGTCTGACTTACAAAGATACCATCATTGTTTTATGTTATTTGTAATCACAAAAAGTATTTCATCTCACCAATCATACTCATTTCAAATTTAGTCTTCATTTCATCAGCAAATTTGTCACTAGCCTCATCTTCTCCTCCAAAAATAATGTCATCAAACAAAATAACTATAATCAACAAACCATTTCCAATTTCTTTTATGTATAGATTGTGTTGGTACTATTCTCTATTTTTCCTATCCCCCCCCCTGAAATTTTGAAGTTTTTTGTGTCTTCTTGGTTTTTGTGTTGAATCCCTCTACATAATTTTCATTTCTTTAGGGTTAAAGTTTGGTCAAAATTGTAGAAAACCCTAAGTGCTAGGGTAAAATCCCTTTGTATGCCTTCAAAAATCCAAAAAACCCTAGTTTTCCTTGGTCTTGTTCTATTTCTGTGTTACTTTTTCAAGCCACTTAACTGATTTATAAAGCATGTGCTTTATTTTTATCACTCGTGGGGTCATGTCTTCATATCTTTTTATCCTAGACCGATACCCATTTAATATTTCCCTAAGTCTAGTTGTTTGGCACTTTAATTTTTTCCTAAGTCACAATGGCCTTTATTTTTCCTGGGCCCAGCTCTCTGTCACAGTTCAATCAGGTGGTTGGCATATCTTCTCATAGAGTCTTTCTGCTCTATGAAATCTTATGCTAGCCATTGATTCTTCTTTATAGCACAGCCTTTCAAATGGGCGGGTCCACTACCAGGTATGCACAAATGGCAATTGTTCATTAGCCATGGGTTTAGTGATGTGGATCCTGTCAGTGGGGCTTGTAGTGAAGATCTTTAGATCTATGGTTGGCACATGATCTCATGAAATATTCCTACCCCATGAGATCATGCGACATCCATTGATTTTGAATCTGATCGGGGATGGTGTCTATGGGTCCAGTGCCAGGTGTTGCGAAGATGGAGGCTTTTCATTGGTCGGTGGATTTGTGACTTGGTAGATTGTCAGTGGGGCTGATTTTTTTAGTGTCCAAGTGTGTTTAAAGCTCAAGTAGATCTTGTGGTTGTCATTATACCACTTGGAGAAGATGCATGTTTTTTAGGCATCATGGTATAGTGACAACCGTCTGATTCTATATAAGAGATGTGATATGTGAGATGTGACCATTATGTTAATATTTTGTGAACCATCCAATGTGCCAGGAGGAAATGGATCGATGGCCGTGTTTTAAAGATAGATCAAGTGGCCATTTCCATTAGTTTTCAACTAATTTGAGGGTTTTTTCTGTAGGGTTAGGAGATAGTATGCTAAAAGAGCCATAATGTAGGACCATTTTTGGTCATTTCTAGCTTGGTTGTGGGTGAGGATTTATGAAGATGATCCTGGTAGTTGTTCCAGCATGATATTGTGTCCTTGGAGCCTCTGCCAAGGAAAGATTGATAGGTGGGTCATGCATTCTCTATTGTAGCTTGAATTAATGGGGCTTTTGTGGAGGATTTTTTGTCCTTGGAGCTGGTACATGGTCGGATAAGTTGCAAAGTTTGATGATTTTTTTTTTAATCTCACTGGCCATGCACTTGGAGCCTGTCTTGTCTGCATTCACTATTTGTTTGAGTTAGGTGATTTTGAATTGTTGCTTTGAATGATCATTAGTGGCTTGATGCAATCCTTGAGATAAAAGGATTTTTCATGATCATTCAAAGAAATTGGGAGTTAGGTGTTCAGAATCTCTTGCTTGGTGAGAGCTATTCTTGGTCAAGGTTGTAATAATTTTGCTTCAGTGCTTGTTAATGAGATATAAAAGTTGTAGTTCTAAGTTGTAGTTTAAAAGCATGATTTGTTGTGATTGATTGTATGCACAGAAAGGATTCATCATACTTAATACAAATATATGATTCTTCTCTCTCCTCTATGTCAAGTCAGGTAGGCTTCGAGCTTTCTAGTTTGTTACATATTGTTTTATGTATGTATCTTCATTCTTGAGTTCTGATCTAGGATTGGATTAAATAATGCTCTAGATGGGATGTGAGTTTACCCTTGTCTACATAAGGATTCTTTGTAAGTAGTAAGGATTATGGTAAATGTATTTATGGCTATGAATCTTAGATATTCTCTGATCTATGTATCTTTTGTGTCTAAGAAATCTTTCCCAATGGATGAGGCACTGGCCTAAATGAATAAATCTTTTGTTAACATACATTGATTGAAGTTATTGCAATCCAACTCTTAAAATCAAGAACCATTTTAAATTTTAAATCTTTGGTTGTGTAGTTTTGTTACCCCACAGTAATGGAGAGTCAATGAATGTAAGGTTGACATTTAGCACTTTATTGCTATCATCTATTATATAAACCTAGACTTTGGTGTGTAAGGTACAATTTTCACTAGGTTAGGTGCACCCACCTTGGTTTTACAGAGCCATAAGTGAAGAGGGTAGTATTGTCCCTACAGTTGGTCCAATTACCCTAAGATCCTTTTACATTTTGGAACTAACCACTCCTAAAATCTATCTGAGGGTATATTGGTAGCCTAAGAGCATAAGCCATTTTGAAACACCAACAAGATGGCGACTCTACTAGGGAGATGTCAACACAAGTCTATAATAACCAGTAGGTCATCATTGGAAACATAGGGTTATTCTTGCCCCTTGTCTTGTCAAGCTCATTAGGATACTTGTTAGTGAGGAAATAGTGTTTTAAGATTCCCAATATACTTAGGTGGTGACTCAAACATCTTTGTAGTAGTGCTATTCAATAGATTATTTATAAGATGAGTTACAAAGGTACTAGGTCTTGGAGAAAGGAGCATCCTAAAGATAGATTGGAAGAAGGTCTTCCAAGCATTTCTAGGCCTAGTCAGACAAGGGAGGGAAGAAAAAAAAATGTCTCATACTTGGAAACATAAAGAGGATACAAGACAAGAAAATCAAATCAAACCTGGTCAAGAAGAAAATGTCTTAGAATATGAAGAGGCTATTGATTTGGGATTGAACCAATATGAGGATGAGTTTCAAGTGGGAGATGTTGAATCTGAGACTACTCTCCTAGAATCAGAAGAAATTTTTTAAGTTTATGAGTTGGAAAGAAAAATCCAAGAATAGATTTCTATCAGACAACAAAGAGAAAAACATAAAAAGGACAAAGTAAGATAGGCCATGATAAGGGTTGAATAGTTAAAGAGGTAGTTATTAGATTTGGAGGTAATTAATTATGTCCCAAAGCCTAAAAGAATAGAGGAACAACTTGTTGTGTAGAAGGTGTATGAGATAACTAGACCTAGAGATAAAGGCAAACAAAGAGCTATTGGAGTTACAATCAATGAACATGTTAATGACGAGGATCCTTTAGATCAGGAGTTGAGACTAGACGGAGATCTTGAGAAGGCTAGAAAGGAGAAAGAAGTATGGGCCAAAGAACTCAAGAAAGTAGAATTGGAGGCTACTACTATAGAAATGAGGAAGAAGATTGAGTTTCTCAAGCATGCTTTAGGACCTTCAAATGTTGTTGTTTCTTCTTTGGGACAAGGTGGAAATCATGGTAACCTTGCAACTCAAACAAAAGACATCCCATCACCAGGCACTACTAAAATTTTTGCTATTTCAAACATAAGGACATCTACATCTCAAGGAGTGGATCCACCTCAAGGAGGTCCTGTTCATGAAAGGTACAAACAACTTATCTTTTTTGGTATTCCTGGTTATCCTAATGTAATTCCTGATGAAATTAGAAAGAAGCTCCATAAATTTGCGGGAAACAATGTCATCACATGTGAGGAACATCTAAAGAACTTTATTGATGTAATAGATGATTATAATATTGAGCTTGATGATGTTGTAATGAAGTTATTTGTACAATCTCTGATCGAAGATGCTAGGGACTAGTTTAGAGGATTTCCCCATGCTAGTATAGGGTCTTGGAATGAATATAAGAATTGTTTCAAGGAACATTATGGTGATAAAACAAATGAGGGTTTTATTTTGAATGAATTCAATAACATAAAGAAAAATCAGAATGAGGATGTTCTTGAATTTAATATAAGATTCCAAAAAGCTATGCATAGGCTCTTACAAGTTATCAGATTAGATGATAGGGTGTGTCTTGTGACATACTTAAATGCTTTTGATGCAAATATGGGGTATCTTTTAAGGGATAAGAACCCTAGAAATCTTGGGGAGGCTTACAAGGTTGCTATTAACATAGAGAGTAATAGAAGAATATCAAGAAAATTGGGGAGAGGGGATGATTGTAGGCCTCAAGTACAAAATAAGAAAGAGATGGGAAAGTTTGCAAACTTTAAACCCAAAGAGGAGGATAATCTAAAATAGATTCTAAATGCTTTAGAGGTTTTGAGGCCTGATGCAAAAAGAAACAATAGGGTTGTAACTAATGACCAGCCAACTACTAATAATTTTAGCAGGCAGCCAAGAATGCAAAATTACCCATACAATACTTAGTGGAAAGATGGAAAGCCCATTTTTCTAGCTAAGAGGGATAGGCCTGATGATAGGATTCCTAATCCTTTGCAAAGAAATTCAGTTAATATGAGTGATGATATCCCTTGGTGTGCTACTTGTCAATCTCCTCATAGTCTAGAATACTATGTTATTACCCTAAATCTATTTGAGAACCAGGAATGAGATGAGCAATATGATAAGAATGGTTGTACAATGACTTCTTCACATGCATGGGATGAGGTTGACTCCACTGATGAGATTGAGAATCAAGATGTTGTTGGCTCTCAATCTAGAAGTGAGGTTTTCCATTAGCAGGTTTTCTATGATGAAGAGGAGGAAGAATTTGATGATGTTGGATGTGGTGCAGTGAAATGTGAGGAGCATGTTTCCTTAAGGTGACCTTCTGATGAGGAAACTGCTCAAATCACTATAGACATGGTCACTCAAGCCAAGAGAAATTACAATTTGAGAAACAGGATAGTTGGAAATACAATTGGTAAGCCAGGTAGCATGTTTATCAAGCTATTAGAAAGGAGTACACAACAGCCTGAGAAAAAGGGGAAAGGTGTTGATGTTGTTAGTCAGGTGAAAATAAAAAAAAAAGATTGGGCCTATTGCAATACCTAAGGGTAAAGAAAGGACATCAAAATTAGTTGTTCCCATACTCCAGAAGGGAGATGAGTCTCTACACAAAGATAAATCTGACTTGATTGTCCAAATAGAGGATAAAGATGTCACTATTTTTAAGGGGGACATGGATGACCAGAAGTATGTTCCCATTGATATGACTAAATTTCTTTCACAAATGACTGTCAAAGTTCCACTTTTGGAAATGATGAGGATAGAAGAGCATAAGGTGAAGGCTTTGGATTGGGTAAATGGTGCCTCTTCTACAAAAGTCCAAGGGATGAGTAGAAGTGATAAGCATGTGGCTTCTTTAGATGACACACTTGATAGTAAAAATGAAGAAATCATCTCTAAGATTCCTCAGATATATTTGGATGTAAATGTTGTAAGTACTGCATTAGGGACAATTGATTTTTTCTTGTCTCTTATGATAAATGGCAAATTATTGAAGAATTGCATGATTGATTCTAGGGCATCAAATACTATCATGCCTGCAGAGATCATGAAGTCACTCAGACTAAAAGTTGATACACCTCATGGAAGATGCCAAGCTATGGACTCAAGAGAGGTGCTAGTTATTGGTACCATTAAGGCTTTGCCTTATAAATTAGCAGCATTTCCTGACAAGCAGCTAACTATGAGTGTTCTAGTGGTTGATATCCCTCCATAATATGGGATGCTATTATGTAGGAGATGGAGTGCTTCTATGGGAGGAAGTATCTAGTGTGACTTGTCTTTTTCTACTTTTAACATTGGAGGAGAAAGTGTGAAGGTGTCAAGAGAAACTAGAACTCCACATATGATTGAGGAGAATGAAGATGATAACATGAATTGTTTTGTGGACACTGACATTGGTTCTTTCCAAGTTTAGGAGAAAGGGGTGCAAGAAAAGGTCAAGCCTATCCCTCTGGCTGATGATGAGGATAACATGGCAAAAGGTAATGTCTTATGGACTTTATATTTTGATGGAGCAAGTTCAAAGGAAGGTGCTGGAGCAAGAGTGCTATTGATATCCCCAAATGGTAAAACTTTTAAGTTTTCTTTCACTCTCTTATTTCCTTGCACAAATAATGTTGTTGAATATGAGGCCCTACTAATTGGTTTGAGACTAGCATCAAGACATGGGATTAAATATCTTAGGGTGATTGGTGATTATGAGTTAGTAATCTCTTAGATTAGATTGAAGTATGCATCAAAGAATCAATGATTGAAACAATATAGAAATACTGTTTGGGATGAAATTGAAGGTTTTAGTGCTTTTGGTATTGATTGGGTGGATAGAAGCCAAAATAGGATGGTTGATTTATTGGAAAACATAGCATTGAGGCTAGAGGATATCACTTTTGTAGGGATATCCAAAATTGAGTTTAAGTCTAGGCCTTCTATCCCAGACAATGTTGAAAATTGGCAAGTATTTTCTAATGATAAGGATATACTAAGATTCTTGCAGTGTGAGTCTCACTTTGGTGGTCAGGAGATGCATTTTAGCACTTATGTTGACATTAGAAATGGGAAAGAAAATTTTCTTGGTAAAGAAGTTTTTCAATTGAAGTCAACTAGGGTCCCAAGGGGATTGGTTGCTCTTGAGAGGGCATTTGATCATAAAGAAAGAGCTTGTTTTACTAAATTTGTTGATAAGATCAATGATTTGGAGGAAATAAATCTAAGAACAAGTCAAGTACCCAAAAATGTTTATATAGGTAGGTGTTTGTCCCCAATAACTAGAAAAAATCTGATTGACCTTCTCAAAAAAATTAGACATGTTTTTTCATGGTCTTATGATGATTTGAGAGCCTATAGAGAAGATTTTTTCCAACACGAGATACCACTGAAAGAAGGTACCAAACCTTTTAGGAAAAAATTAAGACCTGTGAATCCTACCTTGGCACCAAAAATGCAGGATGAAATCAAAAAGATGATAGACACTGGGATCATCAAGCCTGTCAGACATTCTACTTGGGTGTCAAACTTGGTTCCAGTCAAAAAAAAGAATGGTGACATTAGGTTGTGTGTTGATTTTAGAAATCTGAATGTCAATTCTTTGAAGGATAATTATGGTTTACCTAACATGGAAAATATGATGCAGAGGGTTACTGGATCAGAGCTAATGTCCATGATGGATGGCTTCTCTGGATATAATTAGGTCATGGTCAAGGAGTCAAAATAGTTTAAGATTGCATTCACTACCCCCTGGGGAACATATGTTTATGTTAGAATGCCCTTTGGTTTGACAAATGCTGGAGGTACTTTTCAGAGAGCCATGGATGTGGCCTTTGTAGACTTTATAAACAATTTTTTGGTAGTATATCAGGATGATCTCACAGCATATTCAAATAAGGAGAGTTAGCATTGTGAGCATCTTGAGAAGATTTTTATCAGGGCTTTGGAATATGGGGTTTCTTTGAATCCCAAAAAGTGTTCTTTTGGTGTTGTGGAGGGAAAATTATTTGGATATATTGTGTCTAAGGATGGAGTGAGGATTTACCCTGAGAGGGTTATGGCTATATATAGGCTTTCCCCACCTAGAAATGTTAAAGGAATACAATCCTTCTTTGGGCAAGTCAACTTTCTAAGGAGATTTGTTACAAATTTTGTAGAAATTAGTATCCCCATCTCTAGAATGTTGAAAAAAGAGGAAAAGGTTGAATTGAATGAAGAAGTAGATGAATCTTTTAGAAGAATCAAAAAATCCATCAAAGATGCTCCTGTTTTAAGAACACCTGATTATGGTAGGCCCATGTAGATTTTTTCTTTTGCCTCTTATCATATAGTTGCAACAGTTTTATTGTAGAAGAATTTAGATGGATATGAACAACCCATATCATTTTTTAGCAAATCCCTACAAGAAGTAGAATTGAAATATGACATTATTGAGAAGTAGGCTTATGCCCTAGTCAAAACAGTCAAGGCTTTTAGATGTTAGCTTGTAGGAGAAAAGGTGGTTGCTTGTGTTCCTAGTGCTGCAGTTAAGGATATATTGGTACAACAAGAGGTTTGAGGGAAAAGATGTAGATGGATCAACTGGATCCAAGAATTTAACATTGACATCCAGGTTACAAAGTTGATAAGAGGCTTAGGTCTTGCAAAGTTAATGGCACAAAGCAACTTAGTTGCCAATCATGTAAATATGTTAGAAGAAGAACAAAGGCCATATATTTGTGATATAGATTACTGTGACTAGTACAAGGATGTTATTGGTTACTTGTAGAAATTGGTCCTTCCCCCTGAAATGGATGAAAACAAAAGGAGAACTATCAAGTTGCAATCTACAAGGTATGCTATTATACATGGTAAATTGTGGTGGAGAAGCAATGAAGGAGTATTACTAAAATTCTTAGACCATGAGAGATCCAAAGCCTTGTTAGATGAAATGCACCAAGGTGTTTGTGGAGGGAACTATATGGCAAAGAACACAACTCACAAGATTCTTAGGTTTGAATTTTGGTGGCCTACAATTTTTAAGGATACATATCAGTTTGTAAGAAAATGTGATGCATGTCAAAGATTTGCTGGTAAGTTAAAATTTAATGGGAATTTTCCACTCAGGCCTATTGTAGTTCAGGCTCCTTTCTAGAAGTGGGGTATAGATTTTATTGGAGAGATTCCAAACAAGTATAGTGGTGGAAATTCTTATATACTAGTGGCGACAGACTATTTTACCAAGTGGGTTGAAGCTATCCCTACTAGAAAGGCTACTAGCAAAGTTGTGATAGATTTTGTAATGTAAAATATTCTTACCAGATTTGGTTGCCTAGAGGTAATTATGGTTGATAATGCAATGTGTTTTAGATCAAAATAATTTAGTGATTTTTGTTAGCAGTATGGGATGCACATTTCATTCTCTTCCCCATATCATCCACAAGGAAATGGCTAGGCTAAGTCTAGTAACAAAAGTCTAATTAATATTCTCAAGAGAGTATTGGATAAAAATAAGAAAGCTTGGGACTCAAAGTTATGGTTGGCATTATGGGCTGATAGGGTAACTATAAAGAAGGCTATAGGTTGTGCTCCCTTTGATTTAGTGTATGGGATAAATTTTAGATTGCCTCAAAATAATCTATTGCAAATTTATAAGTTTATCTAGGCATATGATGAAGATTTAGATGATGAGATGAGGGTAAGAATGGATGAATTGATCTAGTTGAATGAGGTAAGGAGAGATGCACATGAAAGAAATGAAAGATTGTAGAGGTAGTGTAAGAATTTGTTTGATAAAAGGGCTACCCAAAGAAGTTTTGAAGTGGATGATCTTGTCCTGATGTGGAATGCAAGATTGGAAGATAAAGGAAAGCATGGGAAGTTTGATCCAATCTGGTTGGGCCCTTATCTTATTGAAAGCAACTGGGGAACATATTCTTATGTCCTGAAGGATTTGACTAGTGGTACTTTGGAATTGCCTATTCATGGACAATTCCTAAAGTTTTACTTCTCCTGAAGTATCTTTTCCATGAGGAGTAGTTTAGGTTTTCCTTTGTATAGTCATGTTGTTTTTGGGTCAAGTTTTGGTTTGGTCTGCTCTTCCAGGAGATTCTAGCTTACTTTTTGTATCTGTAGGAGATACACATCCCCGAGTATGAGCCACTGTTAGTAGTATTCTCTATTTTTCCTATCCCCCCCTGAAATTTTGAAGTTTTTTATGTCTTCCTGGTTTTTGTGTTGAATCCCTCTACATCATTTTCATTTCTTTAGGGTTCAAGTTTGGTCAAAATTGTAGAAAACCTTAAGTGCTAGGGTAAAATCCCTTTGTATGCCTTCAAAAATCCAAAAAACCCTAGTTTTCCCTGGCCTTGTTCTATTTCTGTGTTACTTTTTTAGGCCACTTAACTGATTTATAAAGCATGTGCTTTATTTTTATCACCCGTGGGGTCATGTTTTCATATCTTTTTATACTAGGCTGGTCCCCATTTAATATTTCCCTAAGTCTAGCTACTTGGCGCTTTAATTTTTTCCTAAGTCCTAACAACCTTTATTTTTCCTGGGACCAGCTCTTTGTCATAGTTCAATCAGATGGTTGGCATATCTTCTCATAGAGTCTTTTTTCTCTATGAGATCTTACACCAGCCATTGATTCTTCTTTACAGTGCAGCCTTTCAAATGGGCGGGTCCACTACCAAGTATGCACAAATGGTGATTGTTCATTGGCCATAGGTTTAGTGATGTGGATCCTGTCAGTGGGGCCTATAGTGAAGATCTTTAGATCTATGGCTGGTGCATGATCTCATGGAATATTCCTACCCCATGAGATCATGCGACATCCGATGATTTTGAATCTGACTGGGGATGGTGTTTGTGGGTCCAGTGCCAAGTGTTGTGAAGATGGAGGCTTTTCTTTAGTCAGTGGATCTGTGACTTGGTATATTATCAGTGGGGCCAATTTTTTCAGCGTCCAGGTGTGTTTAAAGCTCAAGTAGATCTTGCAGTTTTCATTATATCTCTTGGAGAACATGCATGCTATTTAGGCATCACGATATAGTGACAACCATCTGATTCTGTATAAGAGATGTGATATGAGCTGATCATTTTGTTAATATTTTGTGAACCATTCGATGTGCTGGGAGGAAATGGATCGACAACCATGTTTTAAAGATAGATCAAGTGGCCGTTGCTGTCAATTTTCAACTGATTCTAGGGTTTTTTCTATAGGGTAAGGAGACAGTGCACTGAAAGAGCCATAATGCAGGACCATTTTTGGTCATTTCTAGCTTGGTTATGGGTGATAATTTATGAAGATGATCCTGGTAGTTGTTCCAACATGATATTGTGTCCTTGGAGCCTCTACCAAGGAAAGATTGATAGGTGGGTCATGCATTCTCTATTGCAGCTAGAATTAATGGGGCTTTTGCGGTGATTTTTTTATCCTTGGAGCTAGTACATGGTCGGATCAATTGAAAAGTTTGATGATTTTTTTTTAGCTCACTAGCCATGCACTTGGAGCCTGTCTTGTCTGCATTCACTATTTGTTTGACTTAGGTGATTATGAATTGTTGCTTTGAATGATCATCAGTGGCTTGTTGCAATCCTTGAGATAAAAGGATTTTTCATGATCATTCAAAGGCATTAGGAGTTAGGTGTTCATAATCTCTTTCTTGGTGAGCCCTATTCTCAGTCAGGGTTGTAATAATTTTGCTTCAGTGCTTGTTAATGAGAGATAAAAGTTGCAGGTCTAAGTCATAGTTTGCAAGCATGATTTTTTGTGATTGATTGTATGCATAGAAAGGATTCATCATACTTAATAAAAATATATGATTCTTCTCTCTCCTCTGGGTCAAGACAAGTAGGCTTTGAGCTTTCTAGTTCATTACATATTATTTTATGTATGCATCTTCATTCCTGAGTTCTAATCTAGGATTGGATTAAATAATGCTCTAGATGGGATGTGAGTTTACCCTTGTCTACATAAGGATTCTTTGTAAGTAGTAAGGATTGTGGAAAATGTATTTATGGCTATGAATCTCAGATATTCTCTGATCTATGTATCTTTTGTGTCTAAGAAATCTTTCCCAATGGATGAGGCACTAGCCTAAATGAATAAATATTTTGTTAACATACATTGATTGAAGTTATTACAATCCAACTCTTAAAATCAAGAACCATTTTAAATTTTAAATCTTTGGTTGTTTAGTTTTTTTACCCCATAGTAATGGAGAGTCAATGAATGTAAGGTTGGCATTTAGTACCTTCTTGCTATCATTTGTTATATAAACCTAGACTTTGGTGTGTCAGGTATAGTTTTCACTGGGTTAGGTGCACCTGCCTTGGTTTTACAGAGCTAGAAGTGAAGAGGGTAGTCTTGTACCTATAGTTGGTCTAGTTACCCTAATATCCTTTTACATTTTGGAACTAACCACTCCTAAAATTTGTCTGAGGGTATATTGGTAGCCTAAGAGCATAAGCCATTTTGAAACACCAATAGATTGCTATCAGTTGTTCCTTTAGAAAATCATAACTTTAACAAATACTTATCCAATCTTGCATACCAAGTTCTAGGTGCTTGCTTTAGTCCATATAATTCTTTCTTCAATTTACTTATAATGTCTCCTTCTTGAGTCAAAGGAAAACCTTCAGGCTACTCAATGTAAACTTCTTCTTCCAATTCTCCATTCAGAAATGTTGACTTCACATCCATTTGATATACTTTGAATTTCTTAAAAGGTGCATAGGCCAAAACATTATTACTGCTTCAATTCTTGCTACTGGTGCAAAATTTTCTTCATAGTCAATTCCTTCTTGCTGTGAGTGTCCCTTACATATCAATCTTGCTTTGTTTCTTACAACTTCTCCTTGTTCATTCATCTTGTTTTTGAATACCCATTTAGTTCCAATTACATTCTTGTCTTTAGGTCTAGGGACCAGTTCCCATGTCTTGTTCTTTTCTATCTGATCTAGTTCTTCTCTCATAGCATTAATCCAATGTTCATCTTCACAAGCTTCACTAGTAGATTTAGGTTCAGTTTGAGAAATCAAACATAAATGTACCTTATTCTGAGTTAAAACTCCTTTGTCCAAACTTCCAATAACTTTTTCAATAGGATGATGTCTTGATAAATACCTGTTCGGTGTCATAGTCACAGATCTTGCTTCAACTATAGATTCTTCTCTAGATTTCTCTCTAGTTTCTTTAGCATGACTCTCATTCAACAATTCACTATCAATTAGATAGAATAATTCAGTAGTTTTAGTGTTAGGCTTAGGATGAGCTTCTTCATCAAATTCATAATCAAGCATTCTTTCCTAAATTTTGAACTTTTCATCAACTTTAAAATTTGTGCTCTCAACAATAGTTTTAGTTCTCTTATTGTAACATCTATATCCTTTTCTCTTCAAAAAATATCCAAGAAAATACCTTCATCACTTCTAGGATCAAACTTTCCAATATCACCATCTCTCTTTATATAACATTTTCTTCCAAAAATTCTAAAATACTTAACTAAGGGTGCATGTCCAAACCATAATTCATAAGGTGTCTTGTCTGTGTCTGCTCTGATTTATATTTTTTTCATTGTATATATTGTTGTATTCACTACTTCTCTCCAAAATGTCTTCGCTAAATCATTCTCAAATAACATAGCTCTTGTTGCTTCAGTCACTAATCTATTTCTTCTTTCTAGAATACCATTTTGTTCAAGTCTTCTAGGGGCTGAACTATCTCTTAATACCATTCACTTCGCAAAAAGTGTTAAACTCTCTAGAAGTAAATTCACCACCTCTATCAGATCTCAAACATTTAATATTATTTCTAGATTCATTCTCAAATTTTTTCTTAATGATCTTAAACTTATCAAATGCTTCATATTTTTCTTTTAGAAATGCAATCCACATCATTCTTGTAAAATCATCAACAAGAATCATAAAATACCTTTCTCCATAGAATGCTCTAGTCTTGGTAGGACTTCTCTGCCGATGTGAACTTCTTACTAGGAAATGAACTTCTCTTCTGCTTAGCCATCACACATTATTTGCAAATCATGTTAGTAGTCTTCATAATTTTAGGCAAATCCCTTACTACAAGTGTAGTACTCACTTTCACAACATTATCAAAGTTTATATGAAAAAACCTTCTATGCCATAACCAACTATCATCAATCTTAGTAATCAAACATGTCATCTTAGTAGTGTTCAACTGAAATACATTACCCCTGGTTCTAGATCTAGTTCCAATCAGATTTCCATCTTTATCCTTTATCACACAAGTTTTCTCAATAAACCAAACTTGATATCCCTTATCAACTAACTATCCAACACTCAAAAGATTATGTTTCAATCCATCCACAAAGTAAACATCATCAATATTAGTCTTTCCATCAAGAGTAATAGATCCTATACCTTTAATCAAACAAGGTGCATTGTTACCAAATCTAACAACTCCTCCATCATAATTGTTAAAATGTATGAACTTCTTCATATCTCTAGTCATATGATGTGAACAACCACTATCTATAATCCAGTCATCTTTCTTTTCAACTTTGGAAACTAAGGCTTTTTCTTCCTTAACATTAGTTTTAGAATTTTCTTCTTTAATTGCTACAAATCCTATTTCATCATTATTCTCAGTTTCACTTTCACTTAAAGTTCTCTCAATACTAGCTTCAAGGTCTTCATCATTAGCATAATAACATTCCTTAGATCTTCTAGGCTTGAAATTATTTCTATACTTCTTAACTCTCTAAGGACATTTAGATGCAAAATGACCGTATTCTTGACAAGTCCAACATTTAAAAAATTTCTTACCATCTAGTTCTCTTTTCACAAGCAAGGCAATACCTTCTTCAATCTTCATGTCTTCTTCATTTATAGATCTGTTGCTGCCAGCATAATCTCCACTCACACTAATGCTTCTTGACAATGTAGGTCAAATACTAAGAGCACTGAATGCTATCTCCATTCTAGGTAAGTCTCCTGATAACCTCAGGTTCATCTCCACTACTTCCAATCTTCCAAGAAGAGTCTCTCTTGTAAAGTTTATAGTACAAGGTATAACTTGTTCAATCATCTATGTTGTCAACTTAAATATAGGAGTCAATGTCCTTAAAATTTCTCATATCACTTCATTCTCTATCTTTTTTCCTCCATAAGATTTTATCCCTACAACAATTTCTAACATTCTACCAATATAGCTTCTAAAAGATTCATCTTCCAAAATTCTTATATCTTCAAATGCACATATCCAATTATGTAATCTAACTCTTTCTTCATGTTCATCACCTTCAAAAGTAGAGTGTAAAGCTTTCCAAATTTCATGATACTTTTTCAAACATTTTACTTGACTATATTCATTCTCCAGAAGTGCTATCAAAAGTGCTTCTCTTGCAAGTATGTTACACATGAATAGATCTCTCTCATCATTAGAGCATGTCTCAAGATCATCTTCTTCAATGATAGTCTTATCATTCTTTGTAGTCAACCAATAACCTGGTCCTAAACATAATAGATGTGTCTTCATCTTTTCTTTCCAACTGTGAAAATTTACTCCATCAAACTTAGGGCTTTCTTTACTAAAGTTCATCATGGATCTCCTTAGGATTTTAAACTTCTCTTTCAAGGACCTATTGCTTTGATACCAATTGTTAGCAAGTAAAGTCCACCGAGATAACTGAGAGGGGGGGGGTGAATTAGTTATTAGATAATTATAAATTTTTCATCTTCAATAGCATTAGACCATGTAAGAAATATAATTACCAACCATAGAAAGATATTTATACACAATTACACAATAACACAAGATATGTTGACTAGGGAACCTCTTGATCAAAGAGTAAACCCCGATGGGAATGATGCCCACAAAAGATGCACTAATATGAATATTCCTTGTGAAAGGATGGACTCTATTAGGAGTCTTATAAAATACATTCACTACATATAAATCCCTGTTAGGAGATTTTGAATCCCTGTTAAAAGATTCTAACCCTGTTAAGAGTCATGGGAGACAAAAGGACCCACTACCGAAACAACTTCAGGGTAAGATCACTGAACTCATTATCCAAATAATATTTGCATTATTCAATAGAATAATATGTTACCTCTTCTCTAACTATGCCAAACCGTACTCACTACTCCATCAGATCTTAGTTTCAGATCTTTGTACTTCGCATGTCTTCTGATACTTAGCTCTTTTCTTCACTTCATGCATACCACATCACATCTCAATTCTATCTCTTCTTTTTCAAAAAGGAAATACATTCCTTCCTTTATGCCACACTCAAATAATTACAAATGAGTCAACACACAATTACAAAATAAAAGTTTCCACACGCTACACCAAAATTACATAAAACTGTCAGCTTCCAAATACAATAAATATTCACTCGAGTGACTTCAAAGTTTGCATTATCATCCAAATCACTATCAATGTGTCTCTAACTTCCCTTTAACTATCCAAAGCTATATTCCATCATGATTAAGAGATATCATCCGATTGCCAAAAATTGCTACTCAAGAACACTGCCTGAATATTGCTTCCACCGAAATGATCATAACTTTCATGAATAAAAGAATTACTTTTTGTGCTCTTAACCATAGAAATATAACATATCAAATAATATATCCTCAACGTCACATAGATCCAACTACAATATCCCATGTGCGCTAATCAAAACACTATCTGCTTCTCTGCTTGTCTTCAGTAAAACACTATGTTGACATCAATGACAATCATAGTCATGAATGCAAAAAAAACTGCTACACAATGGGTGCCAAAAACTTTAGCATTCATTCCTAACACTCTTATGCTTTATCAAAAATTTATAACTCTACAAATACTCAACCCATTTCATATGTCTCTAATTCAACTTGTTCTAACTACCCAAATATTGTAAAGCTTTATGATTGGTATAGAACACAAATTCACTCGATATCAAATAATGTCTCCATTTCTTTAGTGCTTGAACAGTAGCATAGAATTATTTAACATACATAGAATATTTCCTTCTAGCATAATTCAACTTTTCACTAAAGAAAGAAATAGGTTTACCTTCTTGACTCAACACGGCTCCAGTTGGACTTCCACTTGCATCACATTCCACTTGAAATACCTTATTGAAATCAAGCAATGCCAAAATAGGAAATTTGGCAACCTTTTGCTTTAGGGTCTCAAAACTTTTATCAGCTCCATGTGTCCACTTTAATTCTCTTTTGTCTCCTCTCATAGTCTAAGTCATAGCATTACAAATTGAACTGAAATTCCTTATGAACTTTCGGTAAAAACTTGCCAAACCATGAAATCATCTTACCTCACTAGCATTCACTGGTGTAGGCCAATTCAAAATAGCTTCAACCTTTATAGGATCCATTTTTAAACCATTAGCTAAAATTAAAAATCCCAAATACACAATCTCTGCTTTCATGAATGAACACTTTTTCAGATTTATCAGCAACTTTTCTTCTTTCAATCTCTGCAAAACTTGTCTAACATGCAACAAATATTCTTCTATGGTCTTACTGAAAATAAGAATATTATCAAGATATACAATCACAAACTTACCCATGAATTTCTTCAAAACTACATTCATCAGCCTCATAAAAGTACTCAGTGCATTAGTCAAACCAAAAGGCATAACCAACCACTCATACAAACCTTCTTTTGTCTTGAAAGAAGTCTTCCATTCATCACCTTCTCTGATTCTAATCTAATGATACCCACTTTTCAAATCAATTTTGGTAAAATACTTTTCTCCATTCAAACTATCCATTATATCATCCATTCTCGTTATAGGAAAAATATACTTCACTGTTATCTTATTGATTTCTCTGGAATTAGTACACATTCTCCATTCCCATTTCTTCTTCGATGCCAATATAACAAGTACAACACAAGGACTCAAAATTTCTCTAATCAAACCTTTCTCTAGCAACTCTTGAATCTATCAGTTCAATTCTTGATTCTTAGTAGGTGCCAACTGATGAGATGCCTTATTCAGTAAACTAGCTCTAGGCATTAGATCCATACAATGATCAATGATTCTTTTTGGTTTAAAACCATTAGGTACATTGTCAGAAATGATCTCACTGTACTCGGTGAGTAACTTATCAATCTCCTCAGGAACACTATCCTCTATTTTCTTACTCAATTTGTTAGGAATCACAACAAAACATACATAACTCTTCTTCAAGTCCTTAACAAAATTTCTTCCCTCCATCAAACAAAATTTCACAAATGTGAAAACATTACAAATAGGTTCTTCTAGTAAAGGTAACAAGATTTTTTTCTTTCCATCAGCCAAAATAGTATACTTATACAATCTCCCATCATATATAGCATGTTTATCATATTTCCAAGGTCTACCCAACAAAATATGACAACAATCCATAGGCATGATATCACATAACACCTTATCACAGTACTTTCCAATCTTCAAATTCACATAGCATTGTTCACTTACCAAGAGTGTATGCTCATCCTTGATCCATGAAATTTGATAGGGCTTTGGATGTTCCAACCTTTTCAACTACAACTTTGTGACCATTTCCTTAGACGCCAGATTCTCCAAGCTACCCTTGTCAATGATTACCTTCCAAAATTTATCAAAAACTCTACATCTAGTCTTGAACAAACTTTTCCTTACCAGATCCTCCTTTTTACCTTCAATCAATAATGCTCTCCTTACCCTCAAGTTATTTTCCTTCTTAGGTTCATTTTGGGATTCTTCTTACACCAAAGCATTTCTACTATTACTAGCCTTCTTACTTGCATGTGTACATTCAAATGATCTATTTCCTTCTTCTCCACAATTGTAACAACTTCCTCAAAAACTTCTTCTTCTATAACCACCTCGGTAGTTACTGCCTCTGCCTCTAGATGAACTTTCACCTTTCCACTCAGTCTTGCCTTTATCTAGATTTTTCTTTTCTGGTTCAAATCTACCATTTTCACCATGGGATCTACCTCTTTGTCTTTGCTCATGTCTCTTGTTCAATTTATCCTCAACTTTCAATGTAAATTGATAAGCCTCTTCAATGTTCTCCAATTTGACCAAACTGATTTCTTCTTGGATGGAAAATCTCAAACCATTTAGGTATCTAGCAATTCTTTCCACATCATCTTCATCATGTCCAGATCTAATATCTAATCTATACAATTCCTCAGTATATTCCTTTATCAAGCTATCTTTTTGCCTTAGACTTTGCATTCACCTAACTAGGTTAATCTGATAATCACAAGGTAAGAACTTTCCTTTCAACTTATTCACCATTTTATTTGACACCTTGATTTTTTCTTTTCTTTTCCTTTTTTTGTCTAGCTACAGATGTTCCCACAATAAGGATGCATGAATTTTCAACTTTTTGCTTGCAATTTTCACCTTCTTGTCTTCAGGTACATTCTCATACTCAAAGTACTTTTCCATCTCTATGATCCAATCTACCAATTCATCAGAATCTAGTTTTCCACCATATTGAGGAGGATTAAAATGTGGTGTAGACTTTAGACTTGTCAAAACCTTCAAAAATCTTTCTTCCCCTAATCTATCACAAGTGTAGGTTCTATATTATCTTATTCTTCCTCACTTTCATCATCACTAATATCTTAAAGATGTCTTCCTCTTCTCTGGGCTGTTTCAACAGCTTCTAATCTAGCAACAAGTTGTCTCAATATGTCTGCCAATCTTGGATCCACATCTCACCTCCCATGAACCATCTTGAAAAACCTCTCCAACTGTAGGTTAGATCACAATCTGCTACCCCACAAAAAATCAACTAGGGCTTCACAAGAAAGAACCTTCAAATCTAGATTCGCAAACCTAGATCCAAATCTCACCTCACTCTGATACCACCTGATGCAAGGTAGAGACCAGAAGGGGCCAAACAATGGTACACCCTACAGATCCATCCTACTCAACAACACGCAAAAGCAACAACAACACAATAGTGAGAGAGAGAATGTAGGATCTTTCTTATTATATTCAATTTGGTTCATACATGTCAGGCTGTAAGGCCTTCCCAGTTACAACTAGATATTACAATGAATTACAAAAGTCCTCAAACATGTGAGGATCTACCAATAATCTCTAATATTCTATCTTCTTACTTCTACCAAAAACTTACTCCCTAAACACTAACCAAACAACTATACTTATACAAGAGGTTACCGAACTGAGTCTGCATTTAGATCCACAATCAACAAAAGGAATGGTTAGATCTAGTACCACATGCTTCCTAATGATGGATACCAACATTAAATCTATGACCCATAATCAATGCACAAGTCGTCCTCAACAAAAACTCAAAAGAAACCCATTAGTAAGAAAAGCCAACTAAGTGCCATACAAGCATCATTGAGTGCTAGTGCAACAACTGACCACCCAGGAGATAACTGACCAACACCGGTGAACAAAGGAAACTGAGAAACACTAAACCAACTCAGTCAAAGAAGGAACTGAGAAAAACAAACAAACTCAAATATGTTTTTGGTGAGATAGGATTGCCAAGGACCTGAGATGCTCCTGCATCCAAATCACTTCTAATGACTTTTCATTTGGCTAAAAATAACCTCATCCATGCAAATCTATGATTTTAAGGGTCATTTATGCAAGTTAGGAACACTTCAAACTTTGGGTGCTTAAAAAGAACCACAAATTTTCATTTTCATTCCTATTTGGTTCCAAATAAATCCTTATTCATGCTAAGTTTTCTCAAACCAATCTTGATTAATTGTTCTTAGCTAAGGTTGACTCCATTAGTTGTGAGGTCCTACCCCAACCCATCCTAGCTCGACATTCATTTTGGCACTTGATTCATCAGGATGATACTTTGAGTAGAGACATTTGACCTATTTTGGATTAGATATGCTATCATTAGATCTTATGAGATGATTGTTATAGATTTTTATGGTGATGATGTTATTTGTACTCTTTATATATGTTCATTTTGGTTCCATGATTATCTATGATATATGAGTTCAACAGTCTGCATATGTTATGTTATTTTTTAGTATAATAAATATTGGTGGAATCATGGTTCTACGATTAGTTTAGGATTACATGCTTGTGGATTATGTAATGTTTCATGAAATGAAGTTATATATATTTTTCAAGTTTAGATATTATTACTTCATTTTTTGAAATGATTATTAATGCAAAGATTTTATGGTGTACTAACATCTAAATTGAGTGCAGGAACATGGCCATGGTTGTAAGTCAGGGAAATAAGGAAGGATCTAAGTGCAATCAGTTGGAAACCAAGGTTGACTCTAGAAGAGAATGACCTCGTCGTATCATGATCTTATTCATAAACATGATGCCTATGTGTATGTGGTTGACAATGTTTTTAAATATATGTTTGTAAGTAAATTTTTATTTTTGTGAAAATATATAAATGTATTTGTCCACAAGGCATGCCAAATGTATTTGTGATGTGTGCTTTAGTGAGGTGTCACTTGACACCTGGCATGTTGAGTGGAATATGGACCCCACCCTCTCCTTAGTTGGTCTTGAGCATTCCTAAGCTAGGTAGGTGGTTTAAGGAACCAAGATTTGATGAAACCAATACTCCATTTTCGGATGCATGATTAATTGAGGATTTTGAGTGGTTTTGTGGAGTCCTAGGGTGAGGTTTAGGTTGAATTTTGGTGCCCCAAGGATAGTGCTTGGGTTAGGGGGCTTATTTCTTCTATTTCCACTTTCCTAGGCCACCTTTTTGCCTCTCCAAATGGGCCATTTTTTATAGCTACAAAAATAGATATGCTATCTAGGATGTCTCTCATTTTCATGTGTTGAAATTCATTCCAAACCTTAGGTAAGGGCAAGTGTCATTTTGTCTAAGATCTAAAAACCTAATTTCCTTGGGAAGTGAGATGAGAGAAGAATGTTTGAATGAATTTAGGGGAGAGATACTTAGGAAGGACACACATGTTCATTTTGATCTATGGGAGATTTGGAGAGAGTAGGAGGATCTAGAGAATTTTTGGGCTAGTGGACTTGAGGAGGATAGCAAGCTTGGAGTCAAGAGGAGCTCATCTACAATTCTTCATTTAGCCTTGGCTTAGGAGGAGGTTGGTGGTTACTATCTTGTGATTACTTTGAATATGCTTTGAAAGAATTGAACTATGTGAAAGTTTTGTAAATTGTAATTCCTTGTGTGAATCTTGTATTGTTTGGTTTCTTTTGTGAATTTTCTTTCAAACTTGTTTGTTTTCTTGAATTGCTTCTTGTTTATGGGTGTGAAAGTTCACTCCTCATCCTTGGGAGGATTTGAGGAGAACTTGGGGTGAAGGTGTTAGAAAGTAAAGTCCACCAAGATAACTGAGAGGGGGGGTGAATCAGTTATTAGATAATTATAACTTTTATCATCTTCAACAACATTTAACCATGTAAGCAATGCAATTACTAACCATACAAAGATATTCATACACAATGACACTAACACAAGATATGTTGACTAGGGAACCTCTTGATCAAAGAGTAAACCCCGGTGGGAATGATGCCCAAAAAAGATACACTAATATGAATATTCCTTGTGAGAGGATGGACTCTATTAGGAGTCTTATGAAATACATTCAGTACATATAAATCCCTATTAGGAGATTTTGAATCCCTGTGAAAAGATTCTAACCCTGTTAAGAGTTATGGAAGATAGAAGGACCCACTGCCCAAACAGCTTCAAGGTAAGATCACTGAACATGCTATCCAAATAACCTTAATATTATTTAGCAGAATAATATGAAATATGTTACCTCCTTAATGTGCCAAACTACACTCACTACTACATCAGATCTCAATTCTAGATCTCTCTACTTCGCATGTCTTCCTTCACAATTTCACTTTCACAACCTCTTAAGCTCTTTTCTTCACTTCATGCTTACATTCACATGCAACCAAAACATGGTCACACTTCTTTCATATTAAAACTCTATACAATAAGGGAAAACATTCCTTCCTTAATACCACACTCAAATTATTACAAATGAGTTGGCACACAATTACAAAATAAATTTTTTCATACGCTACATCAAAATTACACAAAACTATCAGCTTCCAAATGCAATAACTCTTCACTCGTGTGACCTAAAAGTTTGTGCTATGAACCACATCACCATGAATGTGTCTCAAACTTCCATTTAACTACACAAAACTAGATTCCATCCTGATTAGGAGATATCATCCGATTTCCACAAACTGCTACTCAGGAACACTGCCTGAATACTGCTTTTACCAAAATGCTCATAACTTTCATGAATCAATGAAGTACTATTTGTGCTCTTAACCATAGACATATAACATATCAAAGAGTATAACCTAAAAATCACATAGCTCCAACTACAATATCCCATGTACGCTAATCAAAACACTCTCTACTTCTTTGCTAGTCTTCAGAAGATCACTGTGTTGACATCAATGACAATCATAGTCATGAATGCAACAACAACTACTATAGAATGACTTCCAACATCCAACATTCATTCATAAAAATCTCCCCCATTGGCATTGATGGAAACATAGATGAAAAACATCCAATGTTCCAAAAATACAATACTATTGCACTATTGCACTGATACTCTGAAAGTTCTTCAAATCTTCTTCATCAATCAAATCTTGCTTTGTTATCCTATTAAGTTCTCTCCAAAAGATGTTCTATATTTTTTTTCATGTATACTTCTCCCCCATTGACATCAATGACAGAAATTTCATCACTATATCAACAACAACTCAATGTCCAAAGACACTGTTTCATAAAATACATTCACAAGAGTCCTCATGACTTAGCTTAGATACACATACTCCCCCATAGAGGAAGTACCAACATCCAATCTAGAAAAAGATAGGGCTCATATACAACTTAATGGATGTAATCAATTGCATCATTACTCAAAAGTAGGCTGGGGTATAACCCCAAGCATATCTCTCAGATACTCAAATGTATCTTTAGGGAAAGGCTTTGTAAATATGTCTGCTATATGTTCCTTTGTGCTTATGTACTCCAATCTGACTTCTTTCTCAGCAACTTTCTCTCTTACAACATTATACTTGATCTCTATATGCTTAGTTTTAGAATGCAATATAGGATTCTTAGACATACTGACTATGCTGGTGTTGTCACAATGTATGACAACAGGCTCAACAAATTTAATTCCAATATCCTTCAACATTTGCTTCATCCAAATTGTCTGGTTACAATTTTTTGTTGTTGCTACATATTCTACTTCTGTTGTACTCTGTAAAATACAATTAAGCTTCTTTCTCAACCATGAAACCAATCTTCCTCCAAGAAAAAGGGCTCCACCACTGGTGCTTTTCTTATCATCAACACTACCTCCACAATCAACATTTGTATATGCACATAGGGTGAAATCATTAGATTTTTCATACCACAATCCATAGTCCATTATGCCTCTTAAATATCTCAATATTGTCTTTATTGCTGCATAATGTGACTCTATAGGTTCAGCTTGAAATCTTGCTACCACACCAATTGAATGTTATATATTCGGTGTAGTTTGTGTTAAGTACTAAAATCCTCCAATCATGGATCTATATTTCTTTTGCTCAACTGCTAGTGTTTCATCTTTGCTAGATAGTTTATGTCCTATAACCATAGGTGTTCCAACTAGTTTACAGTTCTCCATTCCAAATATTTTCAGCAAATCATTCAATTACTTTGTCTACCTAACAAAGATACCATCATTGTTCTGTGTTATTTGTAATCCCAAAAAGTATTTCATCCCACCAATCATGCTCATTTCAAATTTTATCTTCATTTCATCAGAAAATTTGTCACTAGCTTCATCTTCTCCTCTAAAGATAATGTCATAAAAAAAATAACTATAAGTAACAATCCATTTTCAATTTCTTTTGTCTAAAGATTACTATCTATAGTTCCTTTAGTAAATCCCAATTTCAACAAATATTTATCCAATCTATCATACCAAGTTCTAGGTGCTTGCTTTAGTCCATATAATGCTTTCTTTAGTTTACATACCATATCTCCTTCTTGAGTCAAAGGAAAACCTTTAGGTTGCTCAATGTAGACTTCTTCTTCCAATTCACCATTCAGAAATGCAGACTTCACAACCATCTGATACACTTTGAATTTCTTAAAAGCTGCATAAGCCAAAAACATTCTTACAGCTTCAAGTCTTTCCACGGGTGCGAAAGTTTCTTCATAGTCAATTCCTTCTTGCTGTGAGTATCCTTTACAAAATAATCTTGCTTTGTTTCTTACTACTTCTCCTTGTTCATTCATCTTGTTTCTGAATACCCATTTAGTTCCAATCACATTCTTGTCTTTAGGTCTAGGGACCAATTCCCATGTCTTGTTCTTTTCAATTTGATCTAGTTCTTCTTTCATAGCATTAATCCAATGTTCATATTCACAAGCTTCATTAGTAGATTTAGGTTCAATTTGAGAAATCAAACATAAATGTACCTTATTCCAAGTCATAACTCCTCTGTCTAAACTTCTAATAACTTGTTCAATAGGATGATGTCTTGATAAATACCTGTTTGGTGTCATAGTCACAGATCTTGCTTCAACTGTAGATTCTTCTCTAGATTCCTCTCTGGTTTCTTCTCTAGTTTCTTCTGCAATATGATTCTCATTCAACAATTCACTGTCAGTCTCATAGAATAATTCAGTAGTTTCAATGTTAGGCTGAGGATTAGCTTCTTCATCAGATTCATAATCAAGCATTCTTTCCTGAATTTCAAACTTCTCATCAACTTTAACATTTGCACTCTCAGCAATAGTTTTATTTCTCTTATTGTAACATCTATATGCTTTTCTCTTCAAAGAATATGCAAAAAAAATACCTTCATCACTTCTAGGATTAAACTTTCCAATATCATCGTCTCTCTTTATATAACATTTGCTTCCAAAAATTCTAAAATACTTAATTGAGGGTGCATGTCCAAACCATAATTCATCAGGTGTCTTATCTGTGTCTTCTCTAATTTGTACTCTATTCATTGTATATACTGTTGTATTCACTGCTTCTCTCCAAAATGTCTTCTCCAAGTTATTCTCAAATAACATAGCTCTTGCTACTCCAGTTACTGACCTATTTCTTCTTCTTGCAATACCATTTTTTTTAGGTGTTCTAGGTGCTGAAAACTATCTCTTAATACCATTCACTTCACAAAAAGTGTTAAACTCTCTAGAATTCAATTCTCCACCTTTATCAGATCTCAAAAATTTAATCTTCATTCCATATTCATTCTCAATTTTTATTCCTAATGATCTTAAACTTATCAAATGCTTCAAATTTTTCTTTCAGAAATGCAATCCACATCATTCTTGTAAAATCATCAACAAGAATCATAAAATACCTTTCTCCATATAATCCTCTAGTCTTGGTAGAACCGCTCAAGTCTGTATGAACAATCTCCAACTTCTCTATCGATGTGAACTTCTTACTAGGAAATGAACTTCTCTTTTGCTTATCCATCACACATTCTTTGCAAATCATGTTAGTAGACTTCATAATTTTAGGCAAATCCCTTACTGCAAGTGTAGTACTCACTTTCACAATGTTATCAAAGTTTATATGACAAAACCTTCTATGCCATAACCAACTATCATCAATTTTAGTAATCAAGCATGTCATCTCAGTAAGATTCAACTGAAATACATTACCTCTGGTTCTAGATCTACTTCCAATTAGATTTCCATCTTTATCCTTTATCACACAAGTTTTCTCAGTAAATTGAACTTGATATCCCTTATCCACTAACTGTCCAACACTCAAAAGATTATGTTTCAATCCATCAACAAAGTAAACATCATCAGTATTAGTCTTTCCATCAAGAGTAATAGATCCTATACCTTTAATCAAACAAGGTCTATTGTTACCAACTCTAACAACTCCTCCATCATAATTGTTAAACTTTATGAACTTCTTCATATCTCTAGTCATATGATGTAAACAACCACTATCTATAATCCAATCAACTTTCTTTCCAACTTGGGAAACTAATGCTTTTTTTTCTTTAACATCAGATTTAGAATTTTCTTCTTTAGTTGCTACAAATCTTATTTCATCATTATTCTCATTATCACTTTCACTCAAAGTTCTTTCTATACTAGCTTCAAGATCTTCATCATTAGCATAATAACATTCCTTAGATCTTCTAGGCTTGAAATTATTTCTGTACTTCTTAACTCTCTTAGGACATTTAGATGTAAAATGACCATATTCTTGACAAGTCCAACATTAAAAAAATTTCTTACCGTCTGGTTCTCTTTTCACAAGCAAGGCAATACCTTCTTCAATCTTCTTATCTTCTTCATTTCTAGATCTACTGCTGCTGGCATAATCTCCACTCACACTAGTACTTCTTGACAAAGTAGGATGAATACTAAGAGCACTAAATGTTGTCTCCATTCTAGGTAAGTCTCTTGATAACCTCAGGTTCATCTCTGCTACTTCCAATCTTCCAAGAAGAGTCTCTCTTGTAAAGTTTGTAGTACAAGGTATAACTTGTTCAATCATTTGTGTTGTCTGCTTAAATATAGGAGTCAATGTCCTCAGAATTTTCCATATCACTTCATTCTCTATCTTTGATCCTCCACAAGATTTTATCCCTGCAATAATTTTTGACATTCTACCAATATATCTTCTAACAGATTCATCTTACATCATTCTAATATCTTCAAATGCACATATCCAATTATGTAATCTAACTCTTTTTTCATGTTCATCACCTTCAAAAGTAGAGTGTAAAGCTTTCCAAATTTCATTAGATTTCTTAAAACATTTTACCTGATTGTATTCATTCTCTGGAAGTGCTATAAATAGTGCTTCTCTTACAAGTATGTTACACATGAATAGATCTACCTTATCTTTAGAACTTGTTTCAAGACTATCTTCTTCAATTATAGTTCTTTCATTCTTTGTTATCAACCAATAGCCTAGTCCTAAACACAATAGATGTGTCTTCATCCTTTCCTTGAAGCTATCAAAATTTACTCCATCAAACTTAGGGCTTTCTTTCCTAAAATTCATCATGGATCTCCTTAAGCTGTTAAAATTTCCTTTCAAGGACCTACCGCTATGATACCAGTTGTTAGAAAGTAAAGTCCACCAAGATAACTAAGAGGGGGGGTGAATCAGTTATCAGATAATTATAAATTTTATCATCTTCAACAACATTTAACCATGTAAGCAATGCAATTACTAACCATAAAAAGATATTCATACACAATGACACAATAACACAAGATATGTTGACTAGGGAACTTCTTGATCAAAGAGTAAACCCCGGTGGGAATGATGCCCACAAAAGATACACTAATATGAATATTCCTTGTGAGAGGATGGAATTTGTTAGGAGTCTTATGAAATACATACAGTACATATAAATCCCTGTTAGGAGATTTTGAATCCCTGTTAAAAGATTCTAACCCTATTAATAGTTATGGAAGATAGAAGGACCCACTACCCAAATAGCTTCAGGGTAAGATCACTGAACACACTGTCCAAATAACCTTCATATTATTTAGAAAAATAATATGAAATATGTTACTTCCTTACTATGCCAAACCACACTCACTACTACATTAGATCTCAATTCTAGATCTTTGTACTTTGCATGTCTTCCTTCACAATTTCACTTTCACAACCTCTTAGGCTCTTTTCTTTACTTCATGCTTACATTCACATGCAACCAAACCATGCTCACACTTCTTTCATATTAAAACTCTATAAAATAAGGAAAAATATTCCTTCCTTTATACCACAGTCAAATAATTACAAATGAGTCAGTACACAATTACAAAATAAAAGTTTCTATACGCTACATCAAAATTACAAAAAACTATCAGCTTCCAAATGCAATAACTCTTCACTCGTGCAACCTCAAAGTTTTTGCTATGAACCACATCACCATGAATGTGTCTTAAACTTCCCTTTAACTGCACAAAACTAGATTCCATCCTGATTAGGAGATATCATCCGATTTCCACAAACCGCTACTCAGGAACACTGCCTGAATACTGCTTTTACCAAAATGCTCATAACTTTCATGAATCAATGAATTATTGTCTGAGCTCTTAACCATATACATATAACATATCAAAGAGTAAAACCTCAACATTTCATAGCTCTAACTACAATATCCCACATGCACTAATCAAAATATTGTCTGCTTCTCTGCTAGTCTCCAGAAGATCACTATGTTGACATCAATGACAATCATAGTCATGAAGGCAACAACAAATGCTACAGAATCACTACCAACATCTAGCATTCATTCCTTATGTATGAGATTTCCTTATGTATAAGAGCATGGTGTATGGGCACCATCAGAGCCTTCTTATGTTGATGCTCATGGATATAGTTGGTTGGAAGGGCCTTGTGAAGGCTAGTAATATATGTTGAAATATTATTTTTGTTATAAGTTAGGTGTCTCCATAAGAGAAGAATTCCACCTTCACCCATTTTATGGATTCTAAATTTAGAGTCCTTTGTGTAAGCTTGGGAAGGGAGTAAATGTGAAAATCTATGTTCCAATTTTGTGTTTGAATGTTTATGTTTGTGTTGTGTGAGTGTATCCCATCCTGCTCTTGTTTCCCCAAGCTCAGGGGTGGCCATGTAATGGCCTAGGCTAGGAGGTGAGCCTCCATGGCCATGTGAAGAAAGTCTTGTGTTTGTAGGTTTGGGTTCTTGGCTTGAAGAAGTAGTCCAAGTTTGAAGGTTAAAGTTAAAGTTGTAAACTCCCAAAGACTGTTATAAGGTGTATTTGATTGAGAGATCATGCTCTACACATTTTTTTTTCTGTACAAAGAAATTGTAATATTTATGAGATAGAAATTAGACTGTTTAGTCTAGTAGATTTTCTAGAATTAACACAATGTATTTGCCCTTCTTATAGTCCTAGAATCTGTAACTATTATCAAAATTTTAAAATTAGATCTTTGCATAAATGTTATTTGGATTAGACATGGACTGGAAATGTTAGTTTAATTTTATCTACTCAAAAGTGGTTGATATTTTTTGGACTGTAAATTACTTATTAAAATTAGTTTTCCAGCATATAAATGTAATATGAAAGATGTCATGTACAGGAAGGTTGAAATTAGTTTTGTATTAAGTATTTGACTTCTTTGTATAAAAAGATAAATTTCCTGTATCTATGTTAAATGTTTGAATGTTGATTCTTATTGTTAATTCTATGTTTAAATTAAAGGTTTAATATTAATTTATCATTTAAAGGTTTTCTACTTTCTGTTATTTCCATTTGAATAGAAATTCCTATTTTAAAAAGAGGTAAAGATGTTTGTGTTTTTCCCAGTAGATTTTTTGGCATTACATTCTGGTATCAGAGCTCATGTTTCAACTCTAGGACCTAATCTGTTATTGACATTAAAGAGAAATGTTGTTGCTACATGAATATATGAAATGTTTTAGTTGATTAAATGATTTAATTATCTGCAATGTCTATGTTGAATTAAGGAAAACTGTTATGTTAGGCAATCTATGAAAGAAATTACTAAATGTCTTAATACTCCAGTATATTCTGTGTTAAATCAATAAAATAATTAATCTTTCCTACAAATCTCTGTGTTAAAAGTTTGTACAAAACTAAATTTTCTGACTGTTAGAATTAAACAGTAAGACCAAATAAATAAGATTATCTAAACTTACTTATTTTTATATGTACAAATTAAATACTAATTTTATGTATATATTTTTGCATGTATAACATATATATAGATCTTAATGTTATCCCTATGATGCTAATTAATGAGATACTAAATAAATTCCATTTCAGTGGTAAACAAATAAAAATTAAAAAAAATAATGATAGTTTAACTATAATTATTATGATGCTAAATTAAGGAAATTATTACCTGATTTCATTCTCCTGCAAAGCCTGTGTAAATTATGTGTTAATTCTAATGTCAATACAATGTCAGGAAATTACAGTAGTAATATTCATCTTGCAAATTAATTCAAAACACTCTTAGATCTAGTAAGATATAGTTATATATATCTTTATATACATACAGGAATGAGTAAATACAAATACATTTAGTGTTATGCATAATATTTTCAAATTTAGAAAAAAATGTTGTGTATTTACAAATGAAATTAATATCTTCACATGTATTGATTATATAATAATGTATATATATGTACATATTGATATTATACATATATATAAATTAATATATAATAATATATGTTATTTGTGCTAGATTAATATATATTAACTATATTGTACATTGCAATTATTTTCATATGCTAAATAGTTTTAATAAATTAAAATCTGGGGGAGGACCGAACCCTACCCCTCTTCTCTTTTCTCTTCCTCGACGGTGGCGGCAAGCACCACCACCGGTGGTGCTACACTGCAACACCCACACGGTGTTGTGTTGTAGTACCCTTGAGGTGCTGCTAACAAACAGCCCCCCCCGTTGGCGCCATTACTTGCAGAGGCCAAAAATAGGGTTTTCAAAACCCTAGTACATGGCAAAATAAAAATTTAAATAAAATAAATACATGTTTGCTAATGAAACAAAAAAAAAGAAAATGATGGCATGATTTTCACAAAGAAAGAAAAAGGGTTTTCACTCATTGCCTAAGATGAAACCCTTGACATTCTTCAGATTAAGAACAGATCTAATCTAATTAGATAGAACAAAAGTTTGGAGAAGCTCACAAAGATCATCCTTTGAATTTCAAACAGAGAATTTATTTTCAACAAATGTTGAAATGGGCAAATGCAAACTGCATAGACAGAGCCTAAGAACTTAAAATAAATAAATAAAGAGATTACATGTGTCTGTATTATAATAATAATAAAAAAAGATCTGAGCCCTGTGAAATCTTGGCACACAAATGAATGTATGTGAGCATGCACACCTCTGGTGTGTATTGTAATAACCCTCTAACCCTAATATAAGTTTTGTGTTTTTTTAAAAGAATTAAGATCTTTCGATGTTTTCTTACAGCTTAAGTTGTTCATGATACTTGTTTGATCTATTCCTATAGTTTGTTTATAATAATTTCATAAGCTAGTACTCAAGGATTCTAATATCAGACATAATGTCTAAAGGTATCATTTTTATATGTATTTATCTCTGTGTATGTATTGAGTACCTTCAAGACCTTTATGAATATAGTTAGGATGTTATATGATATGTACTTGATAGATATATATAAGTGATTATCTATATTTTCTTCTATTAAGGTTACTTTTGATGAATCTTGTATCTCATTTGATGATTTGATTATGTTGATTTATTATTAGCATTGATAAGAGACTAACACAATGCTTGAGATTCTAACCTTTGTTATCATGATGCTACATGCTTTGAGTGTATATATATACATGATGTGTTTTCATGATTCAAGATGAAGTCGTAGTTACTCACATAGCTGAGGTCCACATGATGTATCAATCTCGGTCATCTATCTGTAATGCCTTCTTTTATATGTATATCTGTGCATATGTATTTCTTCTTTGTGATGCAGGCTTGCAGGTACTGGGCATTAACTTCACCTAGCTTCATAGGTCTGAGCATGCCCTCAAATCCTTGATGGTTTTTGTTATGGAGATAGTACTCAGGTCCCTACATGAGTCTTCCTTTGTCATTATTCCAATTTTAAAATATTAGGGTTCTTTCTTTGTCAGTCAACCTTTGGGTGAAATTTTTTTAGATCCAGCGCACCTGGTTGGGCATTGTTGTAGTTAGTGCCTTGTGGCCACTTGAATTCATTTGGTTGTATGATTTGTTTACTCATTTTATTTATTTCTCCTTCTTGGTATGATTCTTAGTTAATCTTTCTATGTTGTGTTTCAGGTTTTCATGCTTGGTCAAGAGTTTGGCTTGACTTTCCTTGTTGACTTTGGTTGACCTTGTTTGATCTTATGGTTTTCTGGATATGTTTCATAGTTGTTTTTTATGGCCTCTTTGGATGATTAGATTTATTTTGAGGCATTTCATTTTATTCTACCTCAGTGTCATATCCTATAGTAAATATAAATAGGTAATAATATTGTGATCTATTACTTCATAATCTTATAAATCATAGTGTTTGGTATTTGGCATGTATCTATATAAATATAAATATATATATATATATATATATATATATATATATATATATATATATATATATATATATATATATATATATATATATATATATATGGGTGCACACATATATGTATGTATATATATATAATTTATATGTGATTATATGTTAATTATTGTAGATATTGTGGACGGTCTATATTTTTGGGATTAATGTAAAGTATAGTATTGTTAATAATTAAATTTTAAATAATGCGAGGTATATTATTCTCAATTGTTAATTATTAATAATATGGATAGGTTATATATATATAGATATTGATGTAATTAATGATGTCATATGCATATATGTTAGGATAATATTACATATATGTATCAATGAATACAAATCATCTTTTATTGTATATTTGAGTAATATAGTTGTATGATATTAAGTTATTTTATAATACCCTTTAGTTAAGAGTTAGTTGGGAGTTGGTTACTTTTCCTCTCAACCTTTGGAAATTTATTTATATGCACTACTTTCTCATTTGAAGAGAGGTGATTTTGGGGCTGAATCATTAAGGAGAGGATGGCCTTACTTTTCATGGAGATTTTGGAGAGAAAACTTGGAGATGTGAGGGAGAGTTTGTAAGCATATGTCTTTAAGAATTTTTGGTTATCTTTGCTTTTGGGAAAGAGACATTTTTGTGAGAATTTTGATAGTTGAGAGAGGGATTCTTTTCTATGGAATTATTTCTTTCTTTCATGGATATTTTTGAAAGTGGATAAGGTTTGAAGGATGCATCTCAAGTTTGGATTTGTCTTCTCTTTTGTTTCCTTCCTTCTTCGATTCAACCTTCGTAGGACATGAGGTATGGATTGAATATTTTAGTTACTATATATCTCAGATAGATTATGGATCTATTTATATATTATCATTATTTATTATATCTTTACTTTTCATTTCTATGGTTATTTTAAAGTTTTCAGTTTTTGTTTGTAAGAATTGGCATGTGTTTTCCTAGGGTTTTTAGCAACCCATTTTTTGAGATCTATTATTATAATAATTTAAATTGCATCTATGTGTTGGAAATATTCAAGAATTAACCAAGTTACTGAGAGGGGAGGGGTGAATCAGTAACTCCAAATTTTCTTCCAATTACAGATGTATTAACATGTAATTCACTTTAACCTTTTGCATATAGAAAACATGAAACTTAAAAGCATTCACAATAATGACACATAGATTTGGTTACCCAGAAACCTTCCAAAAAGAAAGTAAAACTGGGGTGGGGATGAAACCCACAAAGCTTTAGTACTGCAGAATAAAGTTGGTCGGTTAAGGCTTACAATTTGATCACTTCTGATGATCTACCCTACTAGGAGCAATAAGGATTGCCAAATCCACCCTGTTAAAGGATTTACAAACATACAATGAAGTATGCACTCGGTAAAGAGATTTTACAAAAGATTGTTAAGTCTACCCGGTTAAAGGATTTTAGTACTGATTCACCTGTTAGGATGAAGCAGTAGATCTCTTGCTTTGCAACTGGATTGTTGATTGAGATTCGCTGATGTACTGATCACCTTCTATGATGAATTTGTCTTTGCTATTCCTTATACTGCTGAAGCCCTTTGTAATTCTCTTATCTCTGCCTTTCTTTCTTTTTCACATTCATATTCATTACATACATCTTGACATTTTTACAACATTGTTTATATACAAGTCTAAACAATTAATTACAATTACAATTACAAAGTCAGCTTGACAAATAAACATAAGTGCTACTGAGTCAGCCCAAGTATGGTTACACGGTTCCTACAAACTAACTCGGTGACTTTCTGATACTCGGCGTCCACTGCATTACTCGGCATCGTCATGCACTCGGTAGAAGTGAAGGCACGGTTCATACTAACCACTCGGTAGGTTTTGAACTCTTTAAATACTGGTGACTCGGTAGACATGATGTTACTTGATTTACACTATCCTGCTCGGTTTGTACTATCTTGTTCAGTTTGCACTGTTCTTCTCGGTTTGCACTATTTTGCTCAGTTTGCATGGTCTTGCTCGATTTGCACTGTTCTGCTCAGTTTGCACTGCTCGCTCGGTTTGCACTGTCTACTCGGTTTGCACTGTCTGCTCAGTTTGCACTGTTCGCTTGGTTTGCACTATCTACTCAGTTTGCACTGTCTGCTCAGTTTGTACTGTTCACTTGGTTTGCACTGTCTGCTCGGTTTGCACTGAGAATGCAAATAAGTGTTGTCACTAGTGGCAATTCTGCTTAATGCCAACAATCTCCCCCTTTGGCATTAGTGACAAAAACACTTATTGGCCAAAACTTATATATATGAATCATGCTGAGTTTTATTTTGATTTTTCAAAATTTATCTTTGTTATAGGGCTTTGTACATTATCTCCCCCTTTCAATGTGCTAACTTTTTCTTCTATACAAATCTCCTTCTATACATATCTCCCCCTTTTTGACGATAATGCCAAAGGTGTATATACAAGTGATTTATAGAGAGAATCTAAAATTTGATAGAAAATCAGAATGTACCTTCATTATTAGTGCCAGGGTTCTTTCCCAATTTTCTTGCAGAATCTTGCATTTTTGGATTGCAATTTGGACTTCTGCAGAGAGTTCAATCATGTGATCTGCTATAGAGAACTGATTGTCATGAATCAATGTCTTGGAATGTTCAATGTGCTTATACATTGTATTCATGATGGGAAGGATCATGTTCTGGATGTCTAGCAGTGTGGACCGGATCCTTGTGTCTTCTTTCAGTAGATATGACTGCATATTTGATAGGTATGAGATTTTCATGTGATGAGAAGAGCTTGAACTTGGTTCAAGTTGTAGCTTCTGTATGCTAATCTTCATATCCTCATCCATTTTATTCATTTTATCTGTGACATCCTTTGTGAACTCGACAATATTGCACAATCTGGCCAAAAGAGAGGTAGCATTTGAATAGGTAGATTCAATGTTTGACAAAACTGAAGACAATTCTACTTGGTTAATAGCTATGTGCTGAGCAATGTGCTCAAGTACTTTATTGTTGAATCTTTTCTCAGCTCTTTCAACTAACTTTTCTGTCCTAGATGAATCCTCATTGTATTTGTTTACTGCTTCAGCTAATTGTAGCAAAACATGTTGGGAGGAGTCTACTTTAATACCTAATGCATCAGACAAAATGTCCTTAGCATCCTTAATGATTTGATATTCCTTGTCTCTCTCCTCTTTAAGCTTCTTTTTCTTTGCTTTCCTTTGGAGGATTTCACCTATATTCTGCATTTGGTCCGCTGATAGATTTGCAAAATCTAATGTTGGAATTTCTATTTCCTCATCTAGATCTATATCCTCTACTATATTCTTACCCAAAAATCTTATGCTCGGTTGAGCCTTAGGCTTATCAGTACTTAATGCCTTAGTAGTAGTGATAGTAGATATAGTAGGGCTGGCTATAGAGACTGGCAAACTGTCTACTGGAGAACTTAAAATATTTACACTTGTAGATTCAAAAACTAGAATACTTATTGCTGGAAAACTTGATGAAGTGGGAGACTGCAACTCAGTAGAAGAAATGGTGGTTGCTTCTGTTGTTGCTAAGGGTGATTGGACAAAAGTTGAAGTTGTCACAACCATGCTTGAAGGTGTCTCCAGGCTAGATGTAGAAACTTTTACTGGAGAGGTAGGAAGTGATGCAATGACTTCTGCCGCTATTCTCACAGTATCATCTACCTCAGTGGCTTCTTCTTGTTCATCACTATCATCTTCAATGTTTTTTATTATGACTATTTCAATGCTTGGTTGGTGAAGATTTTATATGTTTTTCCATGTGGCATTTGCAGCCTTCACAACCGATTCAATATTGTTGATCAGAATCAAACAAGTATTGAACTTTAATGTCATCTTACTTTCATTTTCCTTCAATGCCTTCTTTACTTCATCATTTTTTAGGCTCGGCATTAACTATCTTAGGGTTTGATCAAATATGTCTTTTACAGTTTGCTTGGCATTGCTCCATCTCATTTTTATTGGATCTAATAGAACTGCTGGAACCTGTGGGGCTATTTCTTCAGGAGAGTATTTCCACTGTCCCATCTTTTCAATAACAACATCTTCTATTTCCTTCTATTCTATTTCCATTCTTGTTTCATATTTAAAGGATTTTATGTTACTTACTCCAGATCCTGATCCTTCTCTAAAGAGTTTGATCCTCTCTTGAAAGTTTAGAGGAGGCCTTTTGAATACTATGTCTTTGTTTTCCTTGTCTGCCTTCTCTGCCTTACCTCTTGCACTTCTCCTTGTAAATACAGTAGTGGGAGGCTTAGGTGCCTTAGTGATGAATACCTTTCCTTTCTTCTTTGCAGGTTCTGGTTCCTCTATTTTCTCATCCTTTTCCTCTTCTTCTTCATCTTTTTCTCCTTTGTCCTTGGTTAGCATTTGCATTTTGGCTATCCTCTTCTTTCCTTTGTTTACCGCCTGTGGAAGCTTTATGCTTAATTCAATTCTCACCTTAGCTTCATCATATGTTCCAAAATATGGAGCTTTGGGATTGACAGGCTGATTAAGAAGAGCTTCAATGATATTCTTGGTTTCATCAATATTTACCTCATAAGGAAGAGGTTTTACATATACAGTCCTCGGTTTAGCTGCTTGAATATATACATTGTCACAATCCACCATGAAACAAATGTCATCCTTATAATCTTCCACCAACTTCTGTGGAATCCAGAATCTGTCATTCATTTTCTCTTTGAAAGACTCAAAATAATTATCCATGATGCTTTCAAAATTTTCACCCATTTCTGAAATGTATTCATTTATCTCATAAAGAACTGGCACATCTTTTCTCCATAAAACTTTTCCTTTGGAAGGGAAGAATTTTTTAGCATAGAAGAATAAACAGACCAGTAAAGATCCAAACTTACATGGATTGTTTTTGGAAGTTTGAATGTTTTCCATGTTTTTGTTAAACTATTTTAACAATAAGTCTGCTAGGTCAAATGATAAGTTATTCTTGACCACTTTGTATGCTAGGTCAGTAGCTTCATAGGAGACACTATTCTGTCAACTTGAACTATAAATCTTATGGGCAATTATGTGTGTACCAAACTTCAGTTCAGCATCGGTAATGCTACTAACTTTCATGCCTCTACCGTCCCACTCGGCTAGGGTTTTCTTCTCTAGTTCCGTCTGACCTAGGGTTTTGGTAGTTTTTGCTTTGTTCAACATGGGAAGACCGGTGATTTGATGAATCATCTTCTTTGTGATCTCTATGGGTTGCTCAAGCCAAATCTTTCCATCATGTACACGGATGAGAATGTATCTAACCCATTTCTCCTGAAAGTTTTGAGGTAGATGTGCAATGTGAACTAATCCTTTATCTTCCAGATGTTTGTGCTCGGGTTTAAGAATACCATCCACACACAGTTCCTCACACACAATATCTAGCTCTAGGTTTCCCATTTCTTGAATTGAATAGTTGAAATGATTGCGGATATCATTAATAAGTAGTACCGTAGGAGGAATCTGAGATTGAGCTCCGTTCAGATCTAGGGCTACTGCAATTGCGGGCACGATCTTGAAATCTGGTGCTCTCCATTCCCCTTGGACTAACATTTCTAATCCTTTCTTCACTGAAGAGCTGGATGATGCCATGGTAGCTCACAAAAAATTCCTTTCACAAAACTATTTTAATCGTTGGGTTGCTCTTGAAATTTTTTGCTCTCAAAGTGCTAAAAGTTCATGGTGAAGAATGAGTTTGATTTCTTGCCTTTTGTTTACAACTCTATCATTAATGCTCAGTACAAATTAGGGTATGAATTCTGACAGACTGTCACCCACTAAGAATTAATTGCTCGGTAAAGACTTCCCAACTCAGTGAACTCAAGAATTCATATTGCTCCGACCTCGCTCGGTAAAGATCGGTACCAACCTTGCTCGGTAAAGATTGATACCGACCTTCCTATGATCTTACTGCATCTTACATGTTGATTTAGATCTTTCTTTTAATTCGGTTTTGGAACTGCTTAAGATTGGTCTATGAGAATACAGTTCCAGTGCTTTCTTGGAAATTTAGTTTGAGTCAGTAGAGCTACCCATTCCATTACTTGGACTGGTTTGCTCGGTAGATTTAGGAATCCACTTTTGTCTCACCTGTTTCCTGACCTTAGTTTCTTCATTCTTCTTTCCATCTTCAACTTCACTAGCATTCATGCAGTTTCTGGCTATGTGACCGAGTTTAGTGCATTTGAAGCATCTTACGGTAGTATCTCTTTTCCTTAGATGATGTTTTATGCAATTCATGCCAATGTGTCCATATTCTCCATAGTAATGACATCTACACCAGGTGTTGTAGTCCCATCCAAACATTGCTTTCATAATTTGTTCTGCTGGATTGAATGTTTTGGATCTGCACTCGGATGCCTTGTGACCTTGTTTGTTGCATTTGTGACAATTACCTTTGAATCTTGATTTTTCCCTGCATTCATTTGCTTTGTGACCATGTTGATTGCAGTTGTAGCATTTTCTATTGAATTCTACTTTTTCATTGCTCCAACATTTATTTGAAGTATGTCCTATTTTACCACAGTGATTACAAGTAGGTTTCTGATTCCTTTGAGTACCTTGCTTAGAAGATTCACCTTCTCCTTTATATCCAAGTCCTGCTTTTCCTTTCTACCTATGAAGATTTCGCTCATACAGCTGATTTAAGTCTTCTTGGCTTTTCAACATTTCTTCATTAATTTGTTTTTCAGCATTTAGGTCATCCACCAATCTTAGATTGATTTCCTTTTCAGATCTTAGTTCTTCTCTTGTGCTTTCTATTTCTGATCTCAGATTCAAAATTTCCTCATTTGTGTGAGAGATTTGATCAATTAGGTTTTCTAGCTGAAGGGTTTTATTTTGGACTTCAATGTTCCTTCCATCTAATTCATCTTTCAACTTGTTTCTTTGTTCTAAGATCTCACAAAATCTTGTAGAGTGTAGCTCTTGTTCTCTTTTTAATTTTCTCACTTCTTCCTGCAGAGACCCATTCTTTTCTAGGAGTTCTTTGACAGCATTGTTTGCTTCATCTGAGCTATTTGAGGGAAAAAGATCTTCAATCTTTTCTTCAATGTAATTTTGATCATTCATCTGATTTGCAAGTTCCTTCCTTCTTCTTAGGGATTGGGAAAGATGTTCTTTTGCTTCTTTAAGTTTACCTATGGCCATTTCTAGATCTAGCTTTTCATTTTCAATCACCTTGTTCAGTTTGAATACCTCCATTGTCTAGGATCTTTGCTCAAGCTAGTTAAGCTTTGTCTTGAGAACCAATGCTGCTCTGATACCAATTGTTGGAAATATTCAGGAATTAACCGAGTTACTGAGAGGGGAGGGGTGAATCAGTAACTCCAAATTTTCTTCCAATTACAGATGTATTAACATGTAATTCACTTTAACCTTTTTCATATAGAAAACATGAAACTTAAAAGCATTCACAATAATGACACATAGATTTGGTTACCCAGAAACCTTCCAAAAAGAAAGTAAAACTGGGGTGGGGATGAAACCCACAAAGATTTAGTACTGCAGAATAAAGTTGGCCGGTTAAAGCTTACAATTTGATCACTTCAGATGATCTGCCCTGCTAGGAGCAATAAGGATTGCCAAATCCACCCTGTTAAAGGATTTACAAACATACAATGAAGTATGCACTCGGTAAAGAGATTTTACAAAAGACTGTTAAGTCTACCCGGTTAAAGGATTTTAGTACTGATTCACCTGTTAGGATGAAGCAGTAGATCTCTTGCTTTGCAACTAGATTGCTGATTGAGATTCGCTGATGTACTGATCACCTTCTATGATGAATTTGTCTTTGCTATTCCTTATACTACTGAAGCCCTTTGTAATTCGCTTATCTCTACCTTTCTTTCTTTTTCACATTCATATTCATTACATACATCTTGACATTTTTACAACATTGTTTATATACAAGTCTAAACAATTAATTACAATTACAATTACAAAGTCAGCTTGACAAATAAACATAAGTGCTACTGAGTCAGCCCAAGTATGGTTACACGGTTTCTACAAACTAACTCGGTGACTTTCTGATACTCGGCATCCACTGCATTACTCGGCATCATCATGCACTTGGTAGAAGTGAAGGCACGGTTCATACTAACCACTCGGTAGGTTTTCAACTCCATAAATACTGGTGACTCGGTAGACATGATGTTACTCGGTTTACACTGTCCTGCTTAGTTTGTACTATCTTGTTCGGTTTGCACTGTTCTGCTCAGTTTGCATTATTTTTCTCAGTTTGCACTGTCTTGCTCGGTTTGCACTGTTCTGCTTAGTTTGCACTGTTCACTCAGTTTGCACTATCTGCTCAGTTTGCACTGTCTGCTCAGTTTGCACTATTCGCTTGATTTGCACTATCTTCTCGGTTTGCACTATCTACTCGGTTTGCACTGTTCACTTGGTTTGCACTGTCTGGTTGGTTTGCACTGAGAATGCAAATAAGTGTTGTCACTAGTGGCAATTCTTCTTAATGCCAACACTATGGTCTTACTAAATTGTTTTTCTGGAAGTAACATTCATAGATGTCAAATGGGTATCTCTCTGATTTTTTTTTAGGGTCGAATTAATTCCTTATTTGTGACATTTTGGCAGACTATGCCTGTCCATTCTTGATTCTGAATTTTCTATCAAATGTATTCATATGCTATAGGCTGATATTCTTATATAAAAGTCTGAATTTGATATCAGAGATTATTCTAAGTCTTATCTTTCATTTCCAATTGGTTTGGAGAATTTTAATTATGTTTTGCAAAAATTAAAATTGTTTTAGTGAAGGCAGGTCTGAACCCTAACCAAAATTTTCTGTTTTAAACCAGAAGTCATAACTTTCTTTCCCACTGTTGGATTTTCCTAAAAATCAAATTGAGAGTCCAGAATTATGTTACCTAAATCTACACCAAAGTGATTGTATTTATTACTTGTTTTTTGGAGGATATGGATGATTTTTCTATGATGACTATTCTTTGCATTTAATCCTTGTTTGAAATAATTTAGTTTAAGAACATCACTAAGTTTTAGGGTTTCGTATAGTTACCAGAGGCTATTATAAATTTTTTTTGGGTTAATTGGATCTATGTATACTCTGAATATGTTTATAATATCACTTGGATGTCTTCTTATATGTTTGGAACATTCTGAATGCCATATTGGGTTTAGGGTTGTCAAGTGGACTAGGGACAACATATGTTTTCCTAAACTCAATCAAATGTTGGTATGGAATTGATATGAATTTTTGATGATGAATCTATTATGTTCTTATGATTTTTATATTTATGTTAGGGAACCTCAGTACACTAGGTGAGTGGCTCATAGTGAGGGGCGGAGGCCCTAAGTGGCTAGTACCAAGATAACCTACTATGAGTTATTTAATCAAGTGATAACCTAAATAAATGAATTGGGAATGGGAGATTATTGGAATGAGAAATTACACACTAATCAAGATTAATTGTGCCTTGCCCATGCCTTTAGTGCTAGTAAAGACTAAGAATGAGAGTGGGAGAAGGTACCTATGCATAGGTACGACTAAATGACCTTGTCTGTACAAGAGGCATTCAATTCCGCATGTGCCTACTTGGGGGCCAAGGCCAAGAGTGGCTAGTACCAGGACAACCAAAGAGGTGAGGGCTATGTGATAAAACTCACCTAGCTTGTAGCTTAGAGTCTCTAGCAAATTTGATCATGCCTCTAGTAGTCCTTGTGGTCTTGTCTTTTTTTTTGTGTTGTGACTTTAGGAAAATTTTATCACCACCTTAGGAATTTCCTAGTTGTTACCTCTTGTATGAGCCTTTGGTTCTATCTCCTAACTCGTGGGAGTGGGCCTATTGGTTCACGTGGTTGGGTGGTTAATATTTATATCGAGGTATTGTTTATGATTCTCTAGATGATCCTAGCACATATTCCTTTCCAGATCTGTAATTGAATATTTCTTATTAGATATTTTAATATGTTGAGATGTACTTATGTATCTGTATTCATGTAATTTTAATCTCCTAAAAGGAGTCTTGTAGTATTGATGTAATCTCAATTCAAAGAAATGCATAAGGGAATGGTTAGTTCTAGGTAAAAAAAAGGGAAAAGAATGTGGAATATTGGACATGTTACTAGCATTAAAAGAAAGTGTTTATGTTATTTCTCCTATCCTCTTATGTTGACCATATGTAAAGGAAATAATCTTAAATATAGTTATATATAATGATGTATCACAACAATAATGTATTCTCTCTTGATGAAAGCATCCAAGGAAATTATTGAGAAATGATAGATTAGTGATTGGAATTATTAACAATGAATGGTTATGAAATAATGCAATAAAATAGTAACTTGATTATAATGTTAATATTTGGTTCATGTTAATGAAGTACCTAGGATAATCCCTACCTTAGTGAATATTAATCTCTTACCTAAATTATTAGAGAAAAGTGATATAAAAGATAGTAGATGTAGATGAAATCAATACGAATTTATTGAATGAGTTGGTAAAAGGAATAATGATGCTGGATGATTAACTTATGTTTACTAAAAGAAATAAGTTAGGGACATTTAACTTGATGCATTAAAATGAACGTAGATCTTTTAAGCTCATGATTCCATGAATATCTTATGCATGCAAATGGTTTATATGGTGTTTCTTTAGTAGCGATGTTAGGGAACCCGTGAGGACTTAATTTGTATAAATCTTATATTCAAGTAGTAGAAAATTATTTCTTCTTTTAGAAATATGAAGTGTAATGATGAATATTATTCTAGTGAAAATTTAAAGAAAAAAAATTTACTACTTGCATTTTATAGAGGTTTATGTCTTGTCCTCTTGGGTTTCCTGGTGGGGCGTTACATTTGGTATCAAAGCCCTAGGTTTCTACACTGGGAACTCTAGGACTCATAGCTCACCTATGCATAACCTTTAGTATCTTAACTTTGTCTCTTTTTGGATTTTTTTGTTATGCTAAAACTTGAATCTTAGGAAATGAAGGCTACATTTTGTGTTCTTATGTTGTATTGTCTTACAAGGGCACACTTGTTCCTCTATGATTAAGTTATATTCTAACAATTACTTATATTTTTGCATAATGAGATCAATTATGTGTTAAGTGGATGTTTCCTATAATAATAATGGAATGGCGAAGAATTCTTGAGACTTGTGTTTGTTTTCTTAAAAGGTACTGGTATCTCTAGAAAGGTCAAAAGTTAAAGGATACTAAATGGTTTGAATCTTAATTATGGTAGTAGATAATATTACCCCCTGATCCTACCTATAATATAATGTTGTGCACTCTATCTTCTTATAAATACCTAGTTGAATTTTTTCCTACTCAAGGTATCTTAGAAATAGATTTTTTTTTTTGGATCTTTAAAGAAAGAAATGATTGTGGTAGTACTTGATAGGACTGAAAGGGCAATAATTAAATTACATGGATAATAATATGTACCTAGGAAAGAAGTGAAAAATAAATAAATAAATAAGGAACAAACAATTTACTCTCTCTCTCTCTCTCTCTCTCTCTCTCTCTCTCTCTTCCCTCTTAAGAAATAAGCTTTGCATGACTAAAATTGTTTAGACAAGGCAATAATATATTAGGAAAATTTGTAAATACTCAATTAGGAAACCCTTGGGTGAAGGACCTATGTCCCCAAGATTTTATCATAGGCTATAATTCACATTTTCATTTAGGAAGAGGAATTTTTATCCCTATCTTGGTAAGAAGTTATATCCTTTCTCCATATCATATTAAATTGCACAAAAAGGATTTAAGATAACGTAATCAAGAAATTCTAGGGAAGAGTATGTGCGATGATGGATTATTTGTACTGATGATGGAAGTTGTTTTTATTAAATATATGTCTTGCAAAATGCCTAGTGAATAGTTAGGATCCTAGATGGGTATTTTGGAAACAAATTCATGTTTTGTATACATTGTGATCAACACCATAGTAGTAAGAAATTAACAACATTAAGTGATTGATCAACTATGAATAAGGAGTTTTTGTGGTAAATAAATACTATAGAAATGTACCTTACTCAATTTCTACTTAGAACTAATGTTATCTCAAAATTTTAAAGTGTATGAGGGTAATATTTCAAATAGGTAAAGGGTAGAAATTAAAGTTATGTACAATAGTTAATGTTATTAATTTAGATGTTGTGGTTATGAAGATAGTAGTAGGACTCATATACTTCTTTCTCTCTTGATGGATCTATGATCATTATACAATAAAGAATTTGAAATAACTCTTAAGAAAATGCTATATGGAAACTACCTGACATGCAAATTAGGGAAAAGTGCATATATAAATAGTAATCTTTAAGAAGGAATCCCAATTTAATGAATAATGGTGCAATAAATTGTAAATTGTTTAGATCTCCTCTAGGGTGTGAATGTGTTTTTGGAAATCAAGCACTACAACTATTATGAAAGATGACCTAGAATATGTATATTGTAAAATTTGTGTGTCCTATGTCATTGGAATTCTACTTAAATCTTTGATTGCAATGAATATTTCTTATAAAACTATGTGTTAATGCAAATGGTAAGTTTCAAGTATCTAGATTGTTTTATTTTCATGATTACAAAAGTAAATAAAAATTATTTGATGTATTCCCTTCATGATCATAACAAATATAAATGTTATACACCTCTCTATGTTTGGTATTCATAGCTTGTGAGGAACATGAATTTTGGACCTTATTTGTAATAAGGTCTCACAAGTTGTATTATGTAGGGTTAGATTATGTCTCAAAAGGGAAAATATATCATAAATTATTTTTTTATACTGGTTACCATAGATAGGAACTTTGATATTGTGAAAGGAAGTGATAATCTCAGTTGGTAAAACATGCAATTTCCTAATATATTGATATTAGTGAGTAAACATGAATACCTTAGAGTTTCGACTTGATAACAATAATTTTGATGTAATTTCAAGTATCTTGTTAACAAACTTACTGCATAAAGTGATAGAATCACATAGGTAATTCTTTTTTTTGAAAGTCATTACTAATTGAACTGAGTTAATCTAAACTAAAGTTGTAATAAGATAGGATTTACCAAAACTCTTGATAGGAGAAGTATGTGTGCAGTCATTAAATTAGGTTCTAGAATAGTAATATTACAATTCTATTAGATAATGTGTGATATATAGTTCCCATTCCTGACTTCCAGGAGTAAGTTGAATCTTAGTGGGGGAGGATGCAATACCCCTCTAACCCTAATATAAGTTTTGTGTTTTTTTAAAAGAATTAAGATCTTACGATATTTTCTTACAGCTTAAGTTGTTCATGATACTTGTTTGATCTATTCCTATAGTTTGTTTATAATAATTTCATAAGCTAGTACTCAAGGATTCTAATATCAGACATATTGTCTAAAGGTATCATTTTTGTATGTATTTATCTCTGTGTATGTATTCAGTACCTTAAAGACATTTATGAATATAGTTAGGATGTTATATGATATGTACTTGATAGATATATATAAGTGATTATCTATATTTTCTTCTATTAAGGTTACTTTGGATGAATCTTGTATCTCACTTGATGATTTGATTATGTTGATTTATTATTAGCATTGATAAGAGACTAACACAATGCTTGAGATTCTAACCTTCATTATGATGATGCTACATGCTTTGAGTGTATATATATACATGATGTGTTTTCATGATTCAAGATGAAGTTGTAGTTACTCACATAGCTAAGGTCCACATGATGTATCAATCCTGATCATTTGTCTGCAATGTCTTCTTTTATATGTATATTTGTGCATATGTATTTCTTCTTTGTGATGTAGGCTTGCAGGTACTAGGCATCGACTTTACCTGGCTTCACAGGTCTGAGTGTGCCCTGAAATCTTTGATGGTTGTTGTTATGGAGATAGTTCTAAGGTCCCTGCATGAGTCTTCCTTTATCATTATTCCAATTTTGGAATATTAGGGTTCCTTTTTTGTCAGTCAACCTTTGGGTGAAAAAAACCTAGATCCAGCACACCTAGTTGGGCATTGTTGTAGTTAGTGCCTTGTGGCCACTTGAATTCATTTGGTTGTATGATTTTTTTACTCATTTTATTTATTTCTCCTTCTTGGTATGATTCTTAGTTAATCTTTCTATGTTGTGTTTTAGGTTTTCAGGCTTGGTTAAGAGTTTGGCTTGACTTTCCTTGTTCACTTTGGTTGACCTTGTTTGATCTTATGGTTTTTTGGATATGTTTCATAGTTGTTTTTTATGGCCTCTTTGGATGATTAGTTTTATTTTGAGGCATGTGATTTTATTCTACCTCAGTGTCATATCCTATAGTAATTATAAATAGGTAATAATATTGTGATCTATTACTTCATAATCTTATAGATCATAGTGTTTGGTATTTGGCATGTATCTATATATATAGAAATATATATATGGGTGCCCGCACACACACACACACACACACACACACACATATATAATTTATATGTGATTTTATGTTAATTATTATAGATATTATGGACGGTCTATATTTTGGGATTAATGTAAAGTATAGTATTCTTAATAATTAAATATTAAATAATGCGAGGTATATTATTCTCAATTATTAATTATTCATAATATGGATAGGTTATATATATATATATATATATATATATATATATATATATATATATATATATATATATATATATATATATATATATATATATATATATATATATATATATATATATATATATATATATATATATATTGATGTAATTAATGATGTCATATGCATATATGTTAGGATAATATCACATATATGTATCAATGAATACAAATCATCTTTTATTGTATATTTGAGTAATATAGTTGGATGATATTAAGTTATTTTATAATACCCTTTAGTTAAGAGTTAGTTGGGAGTTGGTTACTTTTCCTCTCAACCTTTGGAAATTTATTTATATGCACTACTTTCTCATTTGAAGAGAGGGGATTTTAGGTTTGAATCATTGAGGAGAGGATGGCCTTACTTTTCATGGAGATTTTGGAGAGAAAACTTGGAGATGTGAGGAAGAGTTTGTAAGCATATGTCTTTAAGAATTTTTGGTTATCTTTGCTTTTGGGAAAGAGACATTTTTGTGAGAATTTTAGTAGTTGAGGGATTATTTGCTATGGAATTATTTCTTTCTTTCATGGAGATTTCTAAAAGTGGACAAGGTTTGAAGGATGCATCTCAAGTTTGGATTTGTCTTCTCTTTTGTTTCCTTCCTTCTTCGATTCAACCTTCGTAGGACATGAGGTATGGATTGAATATTTTAGTTACTTTATATCTCTAATAGATTATGGATTTATTTATATATTATCATTATTTATTATATCTTTACTCTTTATTTCTATGTTATTTTAAAGTTTTTGTTTTTTGTTTGTAAGAATTGGCATGTGTTTTCCTAGGGTTTTTAGCAACCCATTTTTTGAGATATATTATTATAATAATTTAAATTGCATCTATGGTTTTACTAAATTGATTTTCTGGAAGGAAAATTCATAGATCTCAAATGGTTATCTCTCTTATTTTATTTTTAGGGTCAAATTAATGCCTTATTTGTGACATTTTGGCAGACTATGCCTGTCCATTCTTGATTCTGAATTTTCTATCAAATGTATTCATATGCTACAGGTTGATATGATTATATAAAAGTCTAAATTTGATATCAGAGATTATCCTAAGTCTCACCTTTTATTTCTAATTATTTTGGAGAATTTTAGTTATGTTTTGTAAAAATTACAATCATTTTAGTGAAGGCAGGTCTGAACCCTAACCAGAGTTTTCTATTTTAAACCAGAAGTCATAACTTTATTTCCCACCATTGGATCTTCCTAAAAATCAACTTGAGAGTTCATAATTATGTTATCTAAATCTCCACTAAATAAATTGTCTTTATTACTTGTTTTGTGGAAGATATGGATGACTATTGTATGATGACTATTCTTTGCATTTAATCCTTGTTTGAAATAATTCAGTTTAAGAACATCACTAAGTTTTAGGGTTTCGTATGGTTACCAGAGGCTATTATAATTTTTTTGGGGGTTAATTGGATCTATGAATACTTTGAATATGTTTATAATATCACTTGTATGTCTTCTTATATGTTTGGAACATTCTGAATGCCATATTGGGTTTAGGGTTGTCAAGTGGACTAGGGACAACATATGTTTTCCTAAACTCAATCAAATGTTGTTATGGAATTGATATGAATTTTTGATGATGAATCTATTATATTCTTATGATTTTTATATTTATGTTAGGGAACCTAAGTACACTAGGTGAATTGCCCATAGTGAGGGGTCGGGGCCCTAAGTGGCTAGTACCAGGATAACCTACTGTGAGTTATTTAATCAAGTGATAACCTAAATAAATGAATTGGGAATAGGAGATTATTGGAATGGGAAATTACACACTAATCAAGATTAATTATTTCTCATCCATTCCTTTAGTGCTATTAAAGACTAAGGATGGGAGTGGTAGAAGGTACCTATGCATAGGTACGATTGAATGACCTTGTTTGTACAAGAGGCATTCAATTCCACATGTACCTACTTGGGGGCCAGGGCCAAGAGTGGCTAGTACCAGGAGAACCCAAGGGGTGAGGGCTATGTGATGACACTCACCTATCTTGTAGCTTAGAGTCTCTACCAAATTTGATCATGCCTCTGGTAGTCCTTGTGGTCTTCTTGTCTTTTCTTTTGTGTTGTGACTTTGGGGAAATTTTATCACCACCCTAGGAATTTTCTAGTTGTTACCTCTTGTATGGGCCTTTGGTTCTATCTCCTAGCTCGGGGGAGTGGGCCTATTGGTTCATGTGGTTGGGTGGTTAATATTTATATTGAGGTATTGTTCGTGATTCTTTGGATGATCCTAGCACATATTCCTTTCCAGATTTGTAATTGAAGATTTCTTATTGGATATTTTAATATGTTGAGATGTACTTATGTATCTATATTCAAGTAATTTTAATCTCCTAAAAGGAGTCTTGTAGTATTGATGTATTCTCAATTCAAAGAAATGCATAAGGGAATGGGTAGTTCTAGGTAAAAGAAAGGGAAAAGAATGTGGAATATTGGACATGTTACTAGCATTAGAGGAAAGTGTTTATGTTATTTCTCCTATCCTCTTATGTTGACCATATGTAAAGGAAATAATCTTAAATATAGTTATATATAATGATGTATCGCAACAATAATGTATTCTCTCTTGATGAAAGGATCCAAGAAAATTATTGAGAAATGATAGATTAGTGATTGGAATTATTAACAATGAATAGTTATGAAACAATGCAATAAAATAGTAACTTGATTATAATGTTAATACTTGGTTCATGTTAATGAAGTACCTAGGATAATGCCTACGTTAATGAATATTAATCTCTTACCTAAATTATTATAGAAAAGTGATATAAAGGATAGTAGATGTAGATGGAATCAAAATGAATTTATGGAATGAGTTGATAAAAGGAATACTGATGTTGGATGATTAACTTATGTTTAATAAAAGAAATAAGTTAGGGACATTTAACTTGATGCATTAAAATGAATGTATATCTTTTAAGCTCATGATTCCATGAATATCTTATGCATGTAAATGGTTTATATGGTGTTGCTTTAGTAGCGACGTTAGGGAACCCGTGAGGACTTAATTTGTATAAATCTTACATTCAAGTAGTAGAAAATTATTTCTTCTTTTAGAAATATGAAGTGTAATGATGAATATTAATATAGTTAAAATATAAAAAAAAAGAAATTTACTACTTGCATTTTATAGAGGTTTATGTCTTGTCCTCTTGGGTTGCCTGGCGGGGCGTTACATGTATGCTCACACATGTGCATTTGTGAGCTCATGAACACCTCCAAACTTGGTCATCTTCTGTGGTTGTACCTGCATGAAGGAGAAAGAAAGAAGAAAGATAGCAATGAAAAAATGAAAATATTAGGGTTTCAATATGTTTTAATAAGGCCCCGAATTAAGGTTTGGAGGGTCCTTTTATTTATGCAATCTTTTATTGGAGTGATTACCATTTTCCCTTATAAGTATTATTATTAAAACAGTTTTGGCCATCTATATTTTATTGAGCAAAGAGTGAGAAATTTGTTTGGTAAAATGTTTTTTTTTTAAGTTAGTGGAATATATTTTAAGTGATATATTAGAATCTAGTAGTCAAAATAGTTTTAATATTTTAGTAGTAATTAAAATTATAATAGTTATGATTAATTTTCCTTTCGGTATGTCTTATCATTATTGTCAATAAAATTAAGTTATGACTTTTATTTTCTTGGTAAATTTTAAAATCGAAGGATTAGTAAGTTGTAAAAAGTTTTATAATATTTAGGGATGCCACTTAGGAATTATTCTTTATTTTTCCTTGGTCATTTTATTATTTATTTTTGTATGAAATGGTGGTACTTTATTTCATAATGTTCACTTAAGATTTATTTATTAATTTTAGTTAGATATCTTATGAAAATCCTGTTGAATTTAAAATTAATAATTATTGTAGTGAGAAATGTTTATTTTGATTTGGTATTAAATAGATTTTGTAAAATTTGTCAATTAGAACAATATTAAAATTAAATTTAGAGGCTAATGTTGTTTAAACTATTTGATATATTCTTTTTATTAATTGTATTTATTGGAGAATTGAGATTTTGAAATAGGTATATAATAAGATGTATTTTTAAGTTGTGAATTATATTATTTAAATATTTAATAAAAGAAATATTAACTTTATTTTGAAATGCTAAAATGCCTTTTTAGTGGATTTTCTTTTTAGATGTTTTTTGCGGGAATTTGATTTTTCGATTTTTTTTTATTAAAAAAAAATTGTCTTTTGCCTTTTAATGAGATTTGATTTTTTAAAAAATTTTTACTTTTTTTTTTAATAAAGTTAATTGATTTATTTATTCTCTTGTTTATTTCTTTTAGATTAGAGGAAATTTGTATTTATTGATTTAATTATTGTTTTATTTAATTTTCTATTGGAGTTATGTAATGGTGATTTGTTTTATTTATTTATTTATTAATGAGTGAGATTCTTTTCTTGATATTTGTTATTAGATGCAATTTTAAAATTATTAAAAGTTGTAAATGTTTGAATTTTTTTATTTATTTATTTAATGAACCTTTATATTATTTTACTATTATTTTGAGATTTATGAATTAATAAATCTAATATTAATTGGATTTATCCAATATTTTTATTAAAAGTTTTGGGAAATTAAATGGTTATTATTATTATATTATTGACCTTTTATCTTCTTTTAATAATTGGATTAATGGGGAATTAGTTTATTCGTTAAAATCCTTGGTAGGGACTTAGTAGAATTAATTACCCTATTATTTTGTAATGATAACTTCTAAATAGAAAATTTAGTGTTTATTGATTTAAAATCCTTGTGAGAACATTAATAATGTTTAATGAATTTTAAATAAAATTATAATTTAAATCAAGGGGTACATTCAATTTATTCCAAATCTGACATTTATTAGCATCCTTCTACCCCTAATAGTTCTCTAACCCTAGTATTTTGGGGCATCACAATAGTCTGGCAGATTAATCAAATTTAGATTAGTATGAAATAAGTGTAATTTAAGTTTTTAGTTATAAAAAAAAAAACTAGTTAATTTAAAACTTGATAATGTTATTTTTATGGGGCCAATATATGTGGCCAGTATACTGGTCAACATAAAAATAGCATTGCAACGTAACCTAGTAGTATTGTTGGAATCTTTAGTACTCCTGGAAATTAGTGAATTACTCACATAAACATTAGAGTTCTGTTTAATTAAATTTTAATAATTTATACTCATATATATAAAGAACTATAGGCCTTTCTTTTCTTTGACTTAATGAATGTATATTATGTCATGCTAGTAGGACTCATTTTTGTCCTTTCTAAGATGTCCATCCTTTCAGGGAAAACCTTAGTTAAGTGAATCTAGTAGTAGGATGCCTCGAGTCATGCGTAGTGGTCGTCAACGTGGGAAGAGACCTAGAGGCAGTCATGTGGAAATAGAGGGAGATGATTGTACAACCAAGGGAGTAGGTGATGTGTAGGGGCCCCCTCTTATACTGCAACCTAATCCAAACTAGGATATTCTTAATGCATTATAGAATCTGGTTGATATAATTATGGATAGATTACCTCCGGGAGGCTAGCAGGCTGAGGTCCAAAAGCGGAGTAGAAGTCCTCCACCTAGACAAGTAGAGGAGCTAGAAAATCATGGGGATGATTCTGTACACATGCCAGAACCACCACCAATGATAGTGCCGAGAGTGCCCCATGATACAGGGGACTAGATCAGAAGCCTCTTACAACTTGAACCACCACCATTTTCAAGATCTATAGATTGAGAAGATACTGAGGCTTGGCTATTTAGCCTTGAGAGATGTTTTGGGTTGTGCCCTTATGAGAGAAACCTTAAGGCATGACTTGTAGTTCACATGTTGAGGGGGATTGCCTCTACCTGGTGGAGGTAGGAGGAATATAAGAGTCATCTAGTCATAGATACCCTCACATGGGAGGCCTTCATGGAGAGATTTTGAGCCTGATATATGTTAGAGCATTTTAGATAGCATTGCATCGATGAGTTTCATGACCTACAGTAGGGAGGACTACTAGTAGCATAGTATGAGTGTAGGTTTCTCAAACTCTTTCCTTATGTTGATTAGATGAAGGAGGATAAACTCTAGGTCAACCACTTTATTAAGGGATTGAACTATGTCATAGCTAACAGAGTGCAGATGGTACCATTAGGTGACTTTCATGATACAGTAGAGAGGGCCATGATAGCTAAGGAGATCCATAATAGGTCTCAATATTCACAAGATAGGTCACATAACCATAGTTTCATGCCACAGTACTCTAGTTTCCATAAATCCCACTAGAAGGGAGATCAGGAGAACTCTAGCACACCACAGCAGTAGTAGTCTTAGCAGAGTCCCCGACAGGACCAGGGAACTCAGACTCAGTCATCCAGAGATGGCTAGAGGACCATGTTATTCAGGGGAGTCAGTTCCAGGCTAGAGGACCATGTTATTCATGTGGTGCCATGGGGCACATTGTGAGAGATTGTCCTTTGGGCCATCTAGTCAGCAGTTAGATGTTGACAACCTTAGAGCTTTTTGGGAGGACACAACATAGATGAGAGATCAGTACCCCCATCTTTTTGATGAACTCCAAGAAGAAGTTCATGCCTAGGGAGGGAGGATGTGAGGTCCTACCCTGACCCATCCTAGCTCGACATTCATTTTGCCATTTGATTCATTAGGATGATACTTTGAGTAGAGACATTTGACCTATTTTGGATTACATATGCTACCATTAGATCTTATGAGATGATTGTTATAGATTTTTATGGTGATGATGTTAGTCATACTCTTTATATATGCTCATTTTGGTTCCATGATTATCTATGATATATGAGTTCTACAGTCTGCATATGTTATGTTATCTTTCAGTATAATAAATATTGGTGGAATCATGGTTCTATTATTAGTTTAGGATTACATGCTTGTGGATTATGTAATGTTTCATGAAATGCAGTTATATATATTTTTCAAGTTTAGATGTTATTACTTCATTTTTTGAAATGATTATTCATGCAAAGATTTTATGGTGTACTGACATCGAAATTGAGTGTAGGAACATGGCCATGGTTGTAAGTTGGGGAAACAAGGAAGGATCTAAGTGTAATCAGTTGGAAACCAAGGTTAACTCTAGAATAGAATGACCTCATCATATCATGATTTTATTCGTAAACATGACGCATGTGTCTATGTGGTTGACAATGTTTGTAAATATATGTTTGTAAATATATGTTTGTAAGTAAATTTTTATTTTTGTGAAAATATATAAATATATTTTTCCACAAGGCATGCCAAATGTGTTTGTGATGTGTGCTTTAGTGAGGTGTCACTTGACACCATGGTGATGAAGTGGCATGTTGAGTGGAATATGGACCCCACCCTCTCCTTAGTTGGTCTTGAGCATTCCTAAGCTAGGTAGATGGTTTAAGGAAGCAAGATTTGATGAAACCAATACTCCATTTTCGGATGCATGATTACTTGGGGATTTTGAGTGGTTTTGTGGAGTCCTAGGGTGAGGTTTAGGTTGAATTTTGGTGCCCCAAGGCTAGTGCCTAGGTTAGAGGGCTTATTTCTTCTATTTCCACTTTCCTAGGCCACCTTTTTGCCTCTCCAAATGGGCCATTTTTTATATGTACGAAAATGGCTATGCTATCTGGGATGTCTCTCATTTTCATGTGTTGAAATTCATTCCAAACCTTAGGTAAGGGCAAGTGTCCTTTTGTCTAAGATCTAGAAACCTAATTGCCTTCAGAAGTGAGATGAGAGAAGAATGTTTGAATGACTTTAGGGGAGAGAGACTTAGGAAGGACTCACATGTTCATTTTGATCTATGGGAGATTTGGAGAGAGTAGGAGGATCTAGAGAGTTTTTGGACTAGTGGACTTGAGGAGGATAGCAATCTTAGAGTCAAGAGGATCTCATCTACAATTATTCATTTAGCCTTGGCTTAGGAGGAGGTTGGTGGTTACTATCTTGTGATTACTTTAAATATGCTTTGAAAGAATTGTACTATGTGAAATTTTTGTAAATTTTAATTCCTTGTGTGAATCTTGTATTTTTTGGTTTCTTTTGTGAATTTTCTTTCAAAGTTGTTTGTTTTCTTGAATTGTTTCTTGTTTATGGGTGTGCAAGTTCACTCCGCATCATTGGGAGGATTTGAGGAGAAGTTGGGGTGAAAGGCCTAAGTTGGTATTTCCTTATGTATGAGAGTATGGTGTATGGGCACCATCAAAGCCTTCTTATGTTGTTTGGGGGCCATAAGGGTATTGTTGATGCTCATGGACTGAGCTGGTTGGAAGGGCCTTGCGAAGGCTGGTAATATATGTTGAAATGTTGTTTTTGTTATAAGTTAGGTGTCTCCATAAGAGAAGAATTCCACTTTCACCCATTTTATGGATTCTAAATTTAGAGTCCTTTGTGTAAGCTTGGGAAGGGAGTAAATGTGAAAATCTATGTTTCAATTTTGTGTTTGAATGTTTATGTTTGTGTTGTGTGAGTGTATCTCATCCTTGTCTTATTTCCCCAAGCTTGGGGGTGACCATTTAATGGCCTAAGCTGGGAGGTGAGCCTCCATGGCCATGTGAAGAAAGTCTTGTGTTTGCATGTTTGGGTTCTTGGCTTGAAGAAGCAATCCAAGTTTGAAGGTTAAAGTTAAAGTTGTAAACTCCTAAAGACTGTTATAAGGTGTATCTGATTGAGAGATCATGCTCTACACATTTTTTTTTCTTGTACAAAGAAATTATAATATTTATGAGCTTGAAATTAGACTATTTAGTCGAGTAGATTTTCTGGAATTAAGACAATGTATTTTCCCTTCTTATAGTCCTAGAATCTATAACTCTTATTGAAATTTTAAAATTAGATCTCTACATAAATGTTATTTGGATTAGACATGGACTAGAAATGTTAGTTTAATTTTATCTTCTCAAAAGAGGTTGATATTTTCTGGACTTTAAATTACTTATTAAAATTAGTTTTCCAGCATATAAATGTAATATGAAAGATGTCATGTACAGGAAGGTTGAAATTAGTTTTGTATAATTATTTGACTTCTTTGTATAAAAAGCTAAATTTCCTCTATCTATGTTAAGTGTTTTAATGCTAATTCTTATTGTTGGTGAACTTTTCTTTATACTTGCAGGTTTACACTATGATTGACAAATTAATTTCACTAAATCTATCACCACTCCAAAGTCTGCAAGGAAAAGGGCCAATTAACAAGGATCAAAGAGATCCTCCTACACTTTGAGCTTGGATACTCAGGCGGGTGTACCTTTGATTCACTTCTTGAAGGGAATCACAAAATATTATGTATTATACCCTTTACAATGTGGTTTGAAGATTTATCATTTATATGTATGGTGGATGATGATGAACTGCTTCTAGAGAATGGATCAGTGCCTTAACCTAGGGCATAGAGTCACCCAATAACACATATCAACTAAGAATCCTAAATCAAATACTCTTGAACTCAGAATAAGTGCTTTGCCTATTAGCCCTATCACTCCCAAACCTGATCATCAAATTCCTACCCAACCATGGACTCACTGAAACTACCTTAAAGACTTTAATACTAAATTTGTTAGGAGCTCAAAGATAATCCCACAATACTCTTTGTTTACCATATGCTAACCCACTTTGTGACATTAACATATATGAGCCCAAGATCAAAACAAGAAGACAAACAAAAATCTAAGATTGTAATCCAAGTGTATTCTCATTAAAATTTTTAGAATCAATACATTACCAGAATAACAAAATATTAGGAAAAAGACCCAAAATCCAGGCTCTCCTTGTTTAGTCTATTACATTGATTTTTGATATATCATCCCCCAACACAAAATCAAAAATTTGACCATATATACCACTAATCATCTTGGGATCCCAAAATAGGATGCAACAAGCTACAAATTAAGGTTAGGGTTTTACCCACCAAACCAACTAAGATCAATCAGGAATTTATTACAATGGAGGGAAAACTAGGAAGCCTGGAGAAAGTAGATCATAGAATGATCCTCATAAATGGAAAATTTCTTGATTTGTACTAAGGATCATGAATTTATTAAACTTATCGATCTGATTGTCCACCTACAACATGCCTCAAGAAACACTTCATGGTACAAAAACCTCTGCAATCAATTATCAGACACCTTGGGCCACTCTGCAATAGTCAATGAAATCATTCCTAGCAAATCTAGCCACTAAAACATTCAATTTCATTCCTTCTGTCACTAGAAACCCTTTAAAATATTCAAATTTGAACTACAACAGTTAACCAGACATATTTTAAAACATTGTCGTTGATCCAATTCTTTCCTGGCAAATCGGGCGGTTCACATTAATCTCCATAACAGTCACGAACCCTTTGAAAAGTCTCCAACCACATCAACATTTCACAGCCAATAAAAATTAAGTTAGCAATACGTAGCATGTTGGACCCATTCTACTTAAGCCTTTTAATTAGATGGTGGGTGCATGATCGCAAAGCCTAGAAAGATTCCATGCGATCATACACCAACCATAGATCCTGCCACACTACCATCCTTTGAAAGATTCAGACCCACTGACACATCCAAGTCATTGACTGACCGACCAATAAAAATAAGACAAATCTACACACCTGGCAACATGGTCCCACTACATCATTACCCTTCCACCAATGAAAATCACACATGTCAGCTCCAACTGTCAGAGGACCCACCTTCCCTTTGCCACCTGAGAAAAGGTAAGATTGACGATTGGTGTAAGATCTCATGGCATTGACAGAACCCATGAGATCATATGCCAACCGTAGATCCCCTACAAATGTTAGAGCCCTCAAAGACATGATGGAAACCCTAGTCCCACTGACAATTGCCAAATCACCACTCATCAACCAATGAGAAACTACCATTTTTGCAACACCTAGCACCCTGAAGACCCACCTGCCATCTCATCCACCATATAGTATCAAACAGTCCTCGCTACATTATGATGCTTAAAAAGATATCAACCTACCCCAATGGTATAATGACCACCGTAGATTTGATCTATTGTCTATCTGCCATCAATCCTCAGGAATAGGCCTACCAGGACAAATGTCTGCTCATTGCTATATTGCATGTCAAAAACTCTGACAATAGGAAGCCTTGTGATGTAATGACAACCACACCTTTTTAAAGGGTTGAAACACTTGGAAATATTATTGGGAAAACTTAGGCTTAGATAGAAAAAATTAAAGGGGCCCCAATAATAAAACCTAATGACATAACATGCAAAGGGTCACCACAATTTTAGCACATGGGTAATTTAGAACTTTAGTGACTAAAAAAGCAATGCTTAAATAGAACCTGCCAAGATAGATTAGGGCTTCTTTTCACCAATGGCTACAATTTTGAATATTTAAACTAGGGTTTGAGGGCAGGGGCAAGGAAAAACACTGTAGAGGCCAGAGAAAAGCTACATAGTCATAAAAATTTTACAGGTTCTAATAGTGGCTCTATCTGGGGATGATGGGCAATTTGTGCCTATGCAAGAATGCAAAATTATTGGGTGAAGCAGACCACCAACTAGACAAAAACCTTGAACAATAGAGAGAAAAGGACAAAACCCTACAACCTAAGACAAAAGAAATAGGGAATAGGCACACCACTATACAAAATTTACAATATATACAAACCTAACTACTGTTAATGGAAATAAAAATTCCTTCAATTGAAGTATTTCTTCAAGAATTGTCCATGAATTGGCAATTCTTGAATACCACCATTTAATTCTTTTACAATGTATGAATCTTGGCCCCATTTTTCATGGATTAGATATGGCCCTAGCTAGATTGGATCAAAATTTCCATTTTTTCCTTTATCCTCCAATCTAGCATTCTAGATCAATACCAAGTCATTTGACTCAAATTTCCTTTCAATAGCTCTTTTATCATACATATTTTTGACTTGTAACTACAACCTGGCATTTCTTGAGGCTGATTCTCTTCTAGTTTCATCCAGCCTGATGAGATCTTCAATTCTTAACTGCATTTCATCATCTATGTCATCATCATATAACTAAACAACCTTATACATCTCCAACAAGTTATTTTGAGGCATCCTTGCATGTATCCCATACACTAAATCAAATGGTGCACAACCAATTGCCTTCTTCACAGTTACCCTATTAGCCCATACAGCTAATGGCAATTTTGAATTCAATGCTCTCTTATTCTTATCAAGGATCCTCTTGAGGATTTTTATCAAGCTTTTATTTGTTGATTCTACCTGTCCATTCCCTTTTGGATGATAGGGTGACAAGTATGACATCTAAATTCCTAGACCTTTGTAGAAATCTTTGTATTCAGTAGACCTGAAGCACATTGCATTATCATTGACAATCCTCTCAAGACAACCAAACCTTGTGACAATATTATTCAATAAGAAATTAGTCACTACCTTACTAGTTGAATTCCTTGTGGGGATAACCTCTACCCATTTTGTAAAATAATCAGTGGCAACTAAGATCCAAGAATGTCCTCCACTAGACTTGTTTGGTATTTTTCCTATGAAATCCATTCCCCATTGTTGGAAAGGAGCCTAAACTTCAACTAGCCTCAAAGGTACATTACCTAAAAAGTTAAGATTACCAGAGAATCTCTGACAAGCATCACACCTCCTTACCAATTGCTCTACATCCTTGAAGATTGTGGGCCACTAGAATCCTGCTCTCAAGATTTTTTGAGTAGTAGTTTTACCCATGTAATGTCCCCCACAAACTCCCTCATGCATTTCTTTCAACAACTTGTCAGCCTGATTTTCATCAGCACATTTCAAAAGTATGCAATCTAAATTTTTTCTATACAATTTTCATTTTACAATCACATACTTGATGGCTTGTAGCTTCAAAGTCCTTTTCTTATTATGATCCATCCCTGCTGGACATTTCATGTTCCTTAAATAAAATATAACATCTTGGTACCAAATGCAATCATCCATATCACAAGTATAATCAATCTCAGTCTAGTTTATCTAGTTTACATCAAGATTGGATTGAGCCATCAATTTTGCCAATCCTTGTCCTCTAACCAACTTGGTAATCTGGATGTCAATATTGAATTCTTGAATTCTATTTATCCATCTGCATCTCCTTCTAGACACCTCTTGCTATGAAAAAATATCCTTTACTGCAGCACTAGGTACAAAGGCAATCACAATAGCTCCCATCAGATAACATCTAAAAGAATTAATAGCCTTCACTAGTGCATAAGCCTATTTTTCATTGATATCATACTTCAATTCAGAAGCCTGCAAAGATTTACTAAAAAATGCAATAGGCTACTCATAACCTTCATTATTCTTTTGCAACAAAATTGCAACAATAGTATGAAAAGATGCAAAAGAAAAGATATGCATTGGGATATTGTAATTAGGTTCATTTAGCATAGGTGCATCTTTGATAGCCTACTTGATATTCTTGAAAGCTTCATCAAGCTCACCCTCCCATTTAATCAAAAATCCCTTCTTCAACATCTTGGATATTGGCCTAGTAACCTCGGCAAAGTTTGTAACAAATCTTCTCAAGAAATTCACCTAACCAAAGAAGGACTGAATTCCTTTAACATATTTTGGTCTTTGAATCTTATCAATGGTTGCCACCCTCTCAGGATCAATTTTGACTCCTTGCTTTCCAACCAAATGGCCAAGCAACTTACCCTTAGTGACACCAAATGCACATTTCCTTGGATTTAATGAAATGCCATATTCCAAAGCTCTCAAATTTTTTTTTTCTAGATGAGTACAATGGTCTTCTTCCTTCTTAGAATAAGTAGTTAAATCATCTTGATAAACAACAAGGAAATCATTTATAAAATCTAAAAAGGCAACATCCATTGCCCTCTGAAAAGTTGCAATAGCATTTGTGAGACCAAAAGGCATTCTCACATAAACATATGTCCCCCAAGGTGTAGTAAAAGCAATCTTAAATTATTCAGATTCTTTCACAATTACTTGATTATAACTAGAGAAACCATCCATCATAGACATTAATTTAGATCCGATCACTCTCTGTAGCATAGCCTCCATATTAGGGAGACAATAGTTATCCTTCAGTGAGCTGATGTTCAAATTTATGAAATCTACACAAAGTCTGATGTCACCATTCTTCTTCCTGACAGGAACCAAATTTGAAACCCAAGAAGAATGCCTAATGGGCTTGACAATTCCAACATTTATTAGCTTCATTAATTCTTCTTGCATCTTAGGTGCCAAAGTAGGAGTTATAGGCCTTTTTTTTTGCCTAAAGGGTTTGGCATCTTCTTTCAAAGGAATAACATGCTGGAACAAGTCTTCTCTATAAACCTTTAGGTCATCATATGACCATGCAAAAACATGTCTGAATTTTCTTAGTAGCTTAATCAATGACTTCCTTACCTTATGAGATACATCCTTACCAATTTAGACCTTCTTAGGTGCCTCTTGTGTTCCGAGATTTATCTCTTCCAAATTCATATGACCTTCCCTTTTAATATCCTTTTGAACTTTGTCTTGATTATCAAATACAGTTTCTAAAACAACAAGTCCCTTAGGAACCTTGTTAGTTTTAAGTTGCATGACTTCATTACCAAGGACAACTTCCTTTCCTTCTATAATCTCAACCAAGGATGAACAATCTAACTCCTAACCATGATATTGATCTTCACAATTCAAAAATCTCAAGATATCCTGGTCATCTTCAAAAACTTGCCAATTCTCAACATTGTCTGGTATATTAGGCCTAGTCTGAATTTCAACTTTAGAGAGGCCAGCAAAAGTAATATCACTAGGATTGATTGCAATATTGGCTAACAAATTAGCCATCTTGTTATTACTTCTATCCTTCCACTCAATATTGAAGGGATCAAAACACTCAATCAAATCCTAAACAACATTTCTATACTGCTTCAACCTCATGTTCTTGGAGAAATATACTGATCTTATTTGGGACACCACTAATTTAGAATCTCCAATAACTTTTATACATTTAATTCCATGCTTGTGTGCCAATCTCAATCCTAGCAACAATACTTCATACTCTGCTATATTATTGGTACAAAAGAAATTCAATGTGAAAGAGAACTTGTAGGTGCTCCCCTTAGGAGATATGAGTAAAATACCTACTCCTTCTCCATCTTTGTAGCTAGCACCATCAAAGTACATCACCCACAAATCACCCTTCATAGACCTAGAACCTATCTCTTCAGCAATACAGGCTCATTTTCAAGTACATTGACCTCAACTCCAAAATCATTGACATTAGTATCTATAAAGTAGGTAACCTCATTATAAATATTCTTTTCAATCATATAGGTTACCCTTGGTTCTCTTTCAATCTTAACAAACTAATCATCAATCTTGAAGGTTGCAGAAGAGAGATCACACTGCAAACACCCACCCATGGAAGCACTCCATTTCCTAGATAATAGCATACCATAATAAGGTGGAATGTCTACCACCAAGACACTCATGGTCAATTCTTTCTCTAGATAGGATTCCAATCTATATGGCATTGCATTTATAGTCCCAATGACTGGTACTTCTCTCTGATCCATCACACAACATCTACCTTGATTAGTATCAACTTTGAGACCTAGCTTTTTCATAATTTTGAAAGGCATGATAGTATTGGAAGCACCTGAATCAATCATACAATTTCTCAAATTCATCCCATTCACAATGACACTCAAAAAGAATGGGTCTATATTCTCAAGGCTAGCACTGAAAGATTTATCCAAGTATATAAGTGGTATGTGGGATACCAATCCTTGAACCTCCACTTCTTTCAAAACTTTATCCTGAGGTTCATTGCATGCAACATCATTAATATGAACATTATCTACCCATGAAATAGCCCTATCCTTATGTTCAGGGATCCTCAACAATTCTGATAATGGAACCTTGATAGTTATCTGTGATCATACAGCCAACATATCAATAGGAACAAAGGGAGGAATCTCAATCTATTCTACCTTAGTGTCCTTTTGTTTATCTGATATGTTAGTTGTAGCTGTGACCTTTACTTTTTCAACTTTAGCCACTTTACCAACTGGCTTTTCCATTTCATTAGAAATTTTTTCAACTCCAACCCCCTTAGGTTCCCACTTCTTACCTTTTACATTTTTGAACCTTGCCATATGATCATCCTTTGATCTATTTCCACTGAATTCCCCAAAGTTGGTATTCTTCATAAACATTCTTGTAGCTTTCTCATTTGTATTCCTTACCACCATGCCTCTATTTTTCACTTGGGCTATCATTTTTGTAGTAATTCTATCCATTTCTTCATTTGAAGGTCTTCTTAAATTTACCATTTCTGAGGAGGAATTCATGTTACATATCTTTTCATCAATGTCATCGTTATCAAAAAAAACCTCCTGGTGGAACAAGGCCCTATTATGTCTTTTCAAACACACATCTACTTCTTCATCAATATTAGAATCATCTTCATATCCTAAATATGAAGTTTCCATGTTGCACCCAACATCATCATGAGTTTCTTCTTGATCTAACTCCTCATTATTATCATCTTGGTATGCTGACATGGATTGTGCAACTACACAATGCTCTACAAAATGAGGGGACTGACATGCTATACACCATGGTGTATCCTCTATGACATTTACAAAGGACCTTTGTAAAGGATTAGTGACAACCTTATCATTATTTCCTCTTGTAGCAGGGACAACAGGCTTGCCATCCTTCCATTGGGTGTTGGAAGGATAATTCTGCAATCTATTCTACCTACTGAAATTATTGTTGAATTGAGGCTTTTCATTGGTAGGAGCATTATTAATTCTATTATTAGGTGCTTTTAAATCTTCAATTCAATCAACACCTTATCTAGTTTATCTTCCTCTTGTTTCTTATTTCCAACATTTCTTTCATTATCCCTTTTATATTTTTTTATCTCCAAACAACTTTGGATCATCTCTTTTTCCACCCAATTTTCCTAATATTTTCATATTGTTTTCAATATTGACAGCAATCCTAAAAGCATCTCTAAGAGATCTTGGTTCTTTTTCCCTCAACAAATATCCCATGTTTCCATCAAAATTATTGAAGTATGTGGTAAAACAAACATTGTCATCTAACCTCATAACTTGAAACAACTTATGCATACCCTTGTGAAATCTCATATTGAACTAAGCTGCAAACTCATTCTAATTTTTCCTTATGGTGTTGAACTCATTCAATATGAAACTAGCATTAGGCCTATCACCATACTATTCTTTGAAACATCTTTCAAAAGAATCCCATGTATCAATACATCAGTCAGGGAGTCTCTTAAACCAATCTCTAGCATCCTCCACCAAGGATTGAACAAATAGTTTCATGACTACATCCTCATGCTCTACCTCATAATCATTTAATACATCAAAAAATAACCTAAGGTGTTCTTCACAACTAATAGCATTATTACCAGCAAATTTAGGTATCTTATCTCTTATATCAGTTGGAAAAGCATTTGGGTAGCCAGGTATACCATCAAAACTAATTTTCCTATAGCCTTCTAGTTGCATAGGTCTTCTTTGAAAACTTGAACTAGTATTAACCCTAGGATCAACATTTACATTTACATTCCCATCTACTTGTGCATTTGACTATTGCCTAGGATCAATATTTATCTTAGCAGATGAAGAAGGAATTGAATTAGTAGTAGCATTACTAGGTGGAATAGTAGTAGTCATAGATGGCATACCTAGTTTAGTATTAGATGGGCCAAGAGCATTGGCAGATGAAGCCTTCAAGAACTGGATCTTTCTTCTCTTTTTTGCAATGGAGGCTTCAATTTTAGCCTTCTCTAATTCTCTTGCAAGGTCATCACCCTCTTTTCTTTTTCTTTCTATCTCTGTGTCCTTATTTGAATTGGGTGGTGGGACCCCTGGTATTGTCAATGATTTTCTTGTCTGATGTCCCACCATCTTTTTCTTTCCTTTCTCACCAACAACAACAATAGGCCTAGTGATCTCATTCCCATCTTTATCTTTGGGGAGGGAAGTATAGCTTTGAAACTGCCTGATCACAGGGCCCTCTTTATCAAACTCATGGTCTTGCAGTAGCACTCCTTCTCACTTCTCAAAGCATCAAGATCACCAAAGACATCATGTTGCAAAGTATTAGGAGCAGAGGCAAGCATCTTGTTTCTCTCCTTCAACTCATTAATCTTTTTAAGAAGAGACTCTCTTTCTATTAGAGCATTCACCTTTTCAGCTTCTCTCTCCTTTTGTAACCTCTTATGTATGGCATCCTACTCTGCCAACTGTAACCTTAGTGCACTTAAATCATCTAGGTCTATCATAATATCATCAGAACTTGATGACACACCCATATTAGTGAGACTTTGATATGTGAAATAGACCTTCTTTGGTCTCATGGGTTGCCTTCTGAACATATCCTCATCAGGATCTAAATCTGGTCCAAAACCCCTTTCTCTAGCTTGTTCATCCTGACCTATAGGTAATGAACCCTTGTCTTGAAATACTACCTCTGGGGTATCATAAAATTTGTCTTCAGAGTGACCACTATCTAATCTAGAACCCATGTATTGTGAATCTTCCTCATTAGAGGATTCAAGTGGTGCTCTATTTCTTGTATTTCTTTGTTCTCTTATGGGAGCACTAGTAGGCTCACCATTTCTTCTGATCCAACTCTTCTTTTCCTGTCTAGGTAACTGTTCCAAAGTAACCTCCAGATTTTTCTTGACAAAGGACCTAGTATTCCTTTTTTCCATGATTCTCAATTTATAGCACTAGTTCTAATCTTTTTGAGTCACCACCTAGCAAAGTGGGAAATCTTTTAACTGAATACAACAGGAAAAACCAGAGTCCACTTAATAACTTTTATCTCTAGACTCTCCCCAGCAGAGTCACCATTTTTTTGGTGATCTTTTCTTTATACTTATAGGTTTACACTATGATTGACAAATTAATGTCACTGACTCTATCACCACTCCAAAGCCTGCAAGGAAAAGGGCCAATTAACAAGGATCAAAGAGATCCTCCTACACTTTGAGATTGGATGCTCAGGTGGGTGTACCCTTGATTCACTTCTTGAAAGGAATCACAAAATATTATGCATTATACCCTTTACAAATTAGTTTGAAGATTTATCATTTATATGTATGGTGGATGATGATGAACTACCTCCAAAGAATGGATCAGTGCCTTAACCTAGGACATAGAGTCACCCAATAACACATATCAACTGAGAATCCTAAATCAAATAGTCTTGAACTTAGAATAAGTGCCTTGCCTATTATCCCTCTCACTCCCAAACCTGATCATCAAATTCCTACCTAACCATGGACTCACTAAAACTACCTTAAAGACTTTAATCCTAGCTTTGTTAGGAATTCAAAGATAATCCCACAATACTCTTTGTTTACCATATGCTAAACCACTTTGTGACATTAACATATATGAGCCCAAGATCAAAACAAGAAGACAAACATAAGTCTAAGATTGGAATCCAAGTGTATTCTCATTAAAATTTGTAGAATCAATACATTACCAGAATAACAAAATGTTAGGAAAAAGACCCAAAATCCAAGCTCTCCTTGTTCAGTCTGTTACATTAATTTTCAATATATCAACCCCCAACAAAAAATAAAAAATTTGACCATATATACCACTAATCATCTTGGGATCCCAAAATAGGATGCAACAAGCTATAGATGATTAGGGTTAGGTTTTTACCCACCAAACCAACTAAGATCAATTAGCAATTTATTACAATGGAGGGAAAACTAGGAAGCCTGGAGAAAGCAGATCATAGAATGATCCTCATAAATGGAAAATTTCATGATTTGTACCAAGGATCATGAATTTATTAAACTTATCAATCTGATTGTCCACCTGCAACATGCCTTGAGTAACACTTCATGGTACAAAAACCTCTGCAATCAATTATGAGACACCTTGGACCACTCTGCAATAGTCGATGAAATCATTCCTACCAAATCTAGCCGCTAAAACATTCAATTTCATTCCTTCTATCACTGGAAACCCTTTAAAATATTCAAATTTGAACTACAACAGTTAACCAAATAGATTTTAAAACATTTTCATCCATCCAATTATTTGCCAACAAATCAGGTGGTTCACATTAATCTCCATAACAGTCACAAACCCTTTGAAAAGTCTCTAGCCACATCAACATTTCATAGCTAATAAAAATCAGGTAAGTCAGCAATACATAGCATGTTGGACCCATTCTTCTTAAGCCTTTTAATCAGATGGTGAGTGCATGATCACAAAGCCTAGAAAGATTCCATGCGATCATGCGCTAGCCGTAGATCCTACCACACTACCATCCTTCGAAAGATTCAGGCCCACTGACACATCCAAGTCATCGACCGACCAACCAATAAAAATAAGACAAATTTTCACACCTGGCAACATGGTTGTACTACATCATTACCCTTCTGCCAATGAAAATCACGCACGTTAGCTCCAACTGTCAGAGGACCCACCTTCCCTTTGTCGCTTGAGAAAAGGTAAGATTGATGGTTGGCGTAAGATCTCATGGCACTGACAGAACCCATGAGATCATACACCAACCATAGATCCCCTACAAATTTTAGAGCCCTCAAAAACATGCTAGAAACCCTGGTCCCACTGACAACTACCAAATCACCACTCAACAACCAATGAGAAACTACCATTTTTGCAACACCTAGTACCCTAAGGACCCACCTACCATCTCATCCACCATATAGCATCAGATGGTCATCGCTACACTGTGATGCTTAAAAAGCTATCAACTTGCCCTAGCGGTATAATGACCACCATAGATTTGATCCGATGTTTATCTACTAGCAATCGTTAGGAACGGGCCCACCAAGATAGATGTCTTCTCATCACTATACTGCATGTGAAAAACTCTGACAATAGGAAGCCTTGTGATGTAGCGATAGCCACACATTTTTAAAGCATTGAAACACTTGGAAATATTATCAATAAAACTTAGGCTTAGATAGAAAAAATTAAAGGGGCCCCCGATAATAAAATCTAATGACATAACATGCAAAGGGTCACCACAATTTTAGCACATGGGTAATTTAGAACTTTAGTGACCAAAAAAGAAATGCTTAAATAGAACCTACCAAGACAGATTAGGGCTTTTTTTCACCAATGACTACAATTTTGAATATTTGAACTAGGGTTTGAGGCCAGGGGCAAGGAAAAACACTACAGAGGCTAGAGAATAGCTACAGAGTCATAAAATTTTTACAGGTGATAACAAAGAAGCAGTCCAGGTTTGAAGGTTAAAGTTAAAGTTGTAAACTCCTAAAGACTATTATAAGGTGTATCTGATTGAGAGATCATGCTCTACACATTTGTTTTTCCTATACAAAGAAATTATAATATTTATGAGATGGAAATTAGACTGTTTAGTCTAGTAGATTTTCTGGAATTAAGACAATGAATTTGCCCTTCTTATAGTCCTATAATCTGTAACTATTATCAAAATTTTAAAATTAGATCTCTGCATAAATGTCATTTGGATTAGACATGGACTGGAAATGTTAGTTTAATTTTATCAGCTCAAAAGAGGTTGATATTTTCTAGACTTTAAATTACTTATTAAAATTGGTTTTCCAGCATATAAATGTAATATGAAAGATGTCATGTATAGGAAGGTTGAAATTAGTTTTGTATTAAGTATTTGAATTCTTTATATAAAAAGCTAAATTTCTTGTATTTATGTTAAGTGTTTTAATGCTAATTCTTATTGTTAATTCTATGTTTAAATTAAAGGTTTAATATTAATTTATCATTTAAAGGTTCTCTACTTTTTGTTATTTCCATTTGAATAGAAATTCCTATTTTAAAAAGAGGTAAAGATTTTTTTGTTTTTCCCAGTAGATTTTTGTGCATTACATTTGCATTATCTTAAATGTCTTTCAAATCTCATGAAAACTAGGAACACAATCTATAAATTTTTCCTAATGTTTCCTAATTGGTTCCTAAAGAGACATAATCTTTCCTAAAGGTTCCTAAATCAATCCTAATTCTTTGTGGTTGGTTAAAACAAACTTCATTTTTCAAAATATTTAATGTTTTCTAAGTTTCATGCATCAAAAAATCTAGGAACACTCTTTTTTTGGGCCTAAAATTGAATTCTAAAGCACACAATCTTGAATGACTCTAAAGAAATCAAAGTCCAAATCAAAAGAGTCATGTTTCTTCAAGTCCAAAATAAGAAACTTGAATTTCCTAAATTGAAAGTAAAGCATTTCATTCTATTTTCATTTCAAAGCTCAAATCAGGATCCTAAAAGAAAAACTCAATCTTGAATGCAAAGGGTAAAAACTTGCAATATCTTTCAAAAGATTTTTTATCTCCAAAAGAAATGAATAGATCAAAATCATAAATACATGTGATTTCAAGGTTTCATTTTAGTCACTTAAGATCAAATTGGGAAAAAGAACTCTTCATGATATTCTTCTAGGAGTTTTAATTATGCAAATCCTCTTAAATCTAAGTGACACAAAACACTTAAACTCGAACAAGTTTATTTTTTCTACTTCTAGAGAAGCCTGTCTAGAGAGAAAAGTGCTTCCTCTTTGGAGAAAAACTTCAAATTGGTACTTCCCCAATTGGTATAGAAATAAAGTGTTGAGTAAAATATCGCTTCATCCCCTCAAGCTTAGGTGATGCGTGTTGATGGTAGCCTGAGGTAGGTGAATATCCCTAGTATTTTAGCATCGTCAACTAGGCTCTTAAGTGAGTCATGCCCATACAAACCAATTGGGAGGACACCATGGAAAAAATTAGATACATGTTAATTAGAAGCTATCCAATCTACTCCCAAAGGTATGAAAATCTTTGTGCAAGGACCGATCCAAGTGGTTTACCGGATCACCTTAAGACACTCACCATCTATATCCCTTTTTTTGGGATATCGAGCTATGGGAAAAGCTTTTGGTACTATCATGTCTTTAGGTAGTTCTGAATGTTTGATGTTTTTTCAAAGTTACAGACTCAATGAAAAAAAAAATTGAACATACACGAAGAAAATATTTCTACAAGCACACCAAATCTTTTTCCATATTGGTTCAATCCTCCAAAATCTAGAAGTCATCCAAAATCCTAATCTCCTAATCATGGTTTTCCTATCATCCCACATCTTCCCCATCCAATCTTGTCCTCATATCCTAGGTTAGAAGACTCATCTTGATCATCGCCCATCCCCTTTCTATCTTCCTCTAGAGTTAGTCTTTCCTTCCATCTTGAGCCAAACCCGATTCCAATTAGAGCTTGTCAGTCATCCTAATCTGAGTCTTAGTCTTCCAATCTAGCTTCATCCTTCATCTCTATCCAACTCATTTTCAATTCATCATGTCTCAAAGCTATTATGACGACTCTGGTTATTATGTATCCCCTCTCATTCCATCTTATCTCGATGATGATGAAAGTCTTGTTGATCATGATAAATACTTTGAAGACCTTAGCAATCATGATGATGAGCATCTTTTGGATCACGATGCGTACTTAGAAAATATTAGCAAGTGTGAGGTCTCACCCTAAGATGACATAGCTTTGTCATTTATCTTTAGGATAGACCTAGTAATTGGCTTAATTTTTTGATGAATTAAGAGATTTTACCCTATTAATAGGAAATTGATTTCATTGGATGATGTACATTATAGTTTATGATGCTTTCCATTCACATGATGTTGATTTAATGATACATTATGGATTTGCATTATGATGACTAATTTAGATAATCTCTGAGATGTTGCAATTTGGGTATATATATACTAATTTGAGTTACTTGGAAAAATGACAATTGGGATTTAAATTATGATGAGTTGTGAATTTCATTTAAGGTTAAATGTTAGGTGATGAATTATTGATGACTATTTTATGATATAAATATGAATTTTAATTTATGGTTATTTTGATTTATGAATGTTGTGATGATGTGATGGATTTTATATGCTTACGTAATTACTAGGAAATGGAGATTTGATTCAATTATGATACAATGAGATTTCTACTATGAATTGAAAGTTGGTTACTTAAATGGAGTTTATGAGTGCATATGATGCCATGAGTGAAAATCTAATTGATTATGCGAAGTGAATTCCAATTTTTTTATGTGACATTGTAAATAATTTGTAAAATTTGAATGGATTTTATTTCATATATATTGTGGACAATATTATTTCTTGGACTACTGATGTTCGATTTAGTGTGCAAGGATTAGACCATGGTATTATTGGGGAACCTAAACATGGGCCGATGTGAATTCAGTGCGAACCAAGGTTGCATCTAATGAAAGACAAAAACCTCATTGTATCATATTTTATTTGTAAACGTGATGAGCTTGTATGTTTCTATTCAATTTGTTAAATTGTAAATTTTAATTTATGTGTGTGCTAAGTGGAAATGTCATGTGTCTTGTGAGGTGAAAAATATGTGTGTGTCACTTGACACTTGTATTGTGTACATGTGGCCATGACATGTTCCACTTGGGGATTGGATGACCACCAACCTAGGTAAGTACCTTTTTGGATCCACATGTGAATCCCTTGGTTAGGGAGCTAGAGGTAGGGTCATGTCATTGATTTTCTAATTGAATCTTATAATGACCTTTTGGAGGGTTAGAAAGGTGCCTAGGGGTGTGTTTGGGTCTTTTTAGTAAGCCCACTTGGTATATCTATGGGTAAGGGTCAATTTTAACCATAGGAAAACCCCTTATTGACCAAAAGCCTTCCAAAAGTTGGATTTTCAAAATGGCTGAAAATCAACTTTTGGAAGCAAAGTCTTGGTTAGCACACCCATCCATTAGGATGCAAAGTCTTTTCCCACTTTTTGACCAACCTTTTTAGGAACCCATTTTTGGAAAGCTTGTAGGAGCTTAGGGAAGACCAACCAATGAGTAAGGAGAACTTATCCTTAGGGGATTGTGGGGAGTTGTGTGGAGGTCATTTTAGTGGGGACTCTTCATTTTGGAGAGTTTGAACACCCACTCTCTAACTTAGAGACTAGACTAGTTTTGGTGAAGCTAGGAAAGGAGGAGAAGCTTGGATAAGGAGGATCTCGCATCAACACTTGTCACTTGCTTTGGATCTAGGTTGGTAGCTCCAACTTGTTTATGATGTCTTGTTCCATGAGAAAATTTTTGTTGTGAGTAGATAGAGTTTTTGGAATAATCTTCATCTTTTCTTCTTGATGTACTTATTATTTTGAGAAAGAAGGTGTTTGTGCATTTGGTGAGACTTTGATTTCTCCATGTCATTGATGATTTATTAATCTTTTTGCTTTACATGTAAGTAGATGTGATATGAATCTTCTATTTGATTTGTGTAGATCATGTGTTGTTTCTTTGTATGAGTTTTGTTTCCCCTTTGTGATGTAATGGCATATTTTTGTGTTAAAGGAGTCCCAAGGCTACTCACCCCTAGGAGGGAAGAGTAGCCTTGGGGGTGAAGGGTTTTTGGACATTCATGAGTGTAGAGTCTCTCCTTAGGGAGGAGAGGGAAAAAGAATGGAAGTATGGGCTCCATGTAGCCATTCCATTTCCTGTTAATTTGGGGGCCAAAAGGAGGTTGTTTGGCTTGATGCTATGGGGGCCATAAGGGTTTTTTTGTGCATTTGGGTATGTGGTTGAGAAGACAATTTTGTAAAACTATGAGAAGGCTTGATTTATGTGATCCTTATTTTTTTTGAGCTTCCAAGTGTGTTGGAAGAGGTAATTGTGAAGCCATGTGAAGGCTTGTTTCTTTTATTTCTAGAATGGCTTTCTCCTCATTGATGCTTGGTCCACCTTCACCCCAAGAATAGGGTCATTGTGAGACCCTTTGTGCAAAATCCTTTGTTGGGAGTATTATGTGTTTATTGGGTCATTGTTTGTGGTATGGATATGCATGTTTGTGAATTTGACCTTGTTTTGGTTCCCCTAGCTCAGGGGTGGCCTCATGGAGGCCTTGGTTGGGAGGTGAGCATCCCATGGTTCATCCAAGTTTTCATTGATGGTGTAGAATTTTTTGATTTTATCATGACAATGAAGTTGTACCTTGAAGGAAGGAGAGTCATAAGGAAGCTTTAAATGTATTTAAGATAATTTTTATATTATGATTTATCTTTGAGAAAAGTATTAGCTAGCCCTTGTAGAAAAGAGTCCTAATGGGATTTATATTAGGAATACTTGTAATAATACTATTTGTGAGTAACTAAGTAGAAGTTTTTCCTTGATAGCTCCACTTTTTAAAGAATGCATATTACCATCATAAGTTCATTGTATGAAATAGAGGACTTGAACGTTCTATAGTTTTGATTAATGTAAATGTTTGAATCCTTCTCTCTCTCTCTAAGAAAATGAATTAGTGCATAAATTGATTTCTATACCTTCCACTATAGTTAATGAGTAAATACACTTAGCATTAAAGTTTGATTATAAAAATAAAATAAAGAGAACTTCATTTTTTGTATTGACTTTTAGTTTATTCCAAAGATTTGGAAAAGGAGATGTGTTGCTATTTTTTTTTACTAGATATGAAGAAGGCAGTCACCATTTTCTTATGAACTAGTATTAAATAAATATGTGAAATGTCATGTGACATAATAGATTTTATAGTTACTTCTTAAGAAGGATGAGAAATAGCATTTCAAATCCGTTATGATTCTTTCGAAAAAAACTACCATGTGGTCATCTTCTACATTAATGGATTTTATTTTATGATAAAAATGGTGTCTACAAATTTACAATACCTTTGAAATTTCATTGAAAGTTATTGCAATGTTGTTCATTTACAAATCTGGAAAATAAATACATTTACAGAAAAAGCATTTTTTTTAGATGCATATGAACGTTTAGATTTTGATATATTTTTTTTTTTATGCATATGAACATTTTATATAGTTTCAAAATAATTTTTTTTAGGTCCTATACCTATTTTTATACTTTAATCTAAAATACTAAAAAAGTATACAAAAATAAATTTATTAAAAAAAAAATTTGGGGGGGGGGGGGGGGGGGGGGCTATGGCTGGAGGTCATAGCCATGACCATGTTGTGACTATGCCTAGACATAGCCATGATAGGGATGTGACTGTGCCCAGGCACAACCATGACACTATTGTGACTATGCCTAGCCACAGGTATGACAGTGACATGACCGTGGATGACCAAAGTCCTAAATCAAGCCGGGGGGTAGAGAGGGCTTCGACCCCTCCAAAAACAATGTATTTTTTTAAAAATTTTGTTTAAAATAATGCAGAGAAATTATTAACAAATTAAACAAAAAAAAAGAAAAATCAAAAGAAAAGAATCAAGATGTACTTCATTTCATACCAGCAGCATGGCTCAAGATAAAAGCTTCACCCTACCCTTGCTTGGCCATTTTCAGGTTCCTGGTTGGGGGTTGATTCTTTGTAAGTATATATAAGAATATATATTTACATGCATATATACATTAAGTATATATGGATGTAAGTATCTTTCCTATATGAAACTTGAGCCTCCATTGTTGCACATCTTCATGCACCTGCAACAAATTTGACAAAAAAAGGACTTCACCCATTTAGGGTTTGGATGAGAAGTGTTTACAATGTGAAATGAGTTGTTGGGGACTCTTTTGGGGATTTGGCATATTCACACTAACCCTAATTTTGAATTAGGGTTAGGGCATTGAATAGTCAACCTCCATTTTGAATTTTTCTTCCCCCCTATTTACCCTTTGTTATTTTAAGTCTTTTTTTTTCTCTTTCATTGTTTATCCTTTTTATTAAGTTTTAAGTTTTTCTAAAATTATGAGTTTTACCTTAGTCACTAGGTTTAATTAATTATTTGGAAAGATTTTTTATACCTAAACTTTATGTTGGTTAAATTGTTAAAAGAATTTTATGATTAGTTAATTTATCTTTTAAGTTTTGTTGACCTTATAACTAAATTCTTGTGAAACATCACTTCTAATAAAAGGCGTTAAATTATTAATTTAATTTAACTAAATTTAAAGTGGATAATGATATAGGAATATTTATTAGATAATTTAATACTAAAATTCATATTGATCTAAAAATAGATTATTTGTAAAGTCATCTTTTATTTTATTATTTGTTTTGTCGAGAGATAATCAAATCAAATTGTAAATAAGAAGCAAAAACTTTTTTAGTAGTGCTCTAAGGTAAACTTTTAAAGGGGTGAATTTGATTTAATTTTATTTCTCAAATTAGTAACGTTTGATTTTATTAAACTTTTATTTTAAGAGAAACTTTAAGAATTTTATTGGCTATTAATAATTATTGGATTATCTTTAATTTGATGTCAACCCTAAACTTTAAACTATTAAATTTTAATTACCTTCTTTAAAAAAAAATTGGTGTGTTTTTTCTCATAGAAATATGGGCATGACAGCAAGCTTGGTCCAAGCATCTTCCAACATCCAATCATTCCTCCAAACTATCCTATCATGCCTTCATGCATATCCACTAGTGCTCCTTATCATACCTTTGAAAAGGGAAATCCATTATCATCTTCATCCACACCTTCTTCCTATCTTGAGCCTACATATCCTCTATATGCATTCTTCATTCCTCCATCTCCTTCTATGGTCATATCCCAATCACCATCTTTCATAGAAAAACTACTAGCTACATCCCATATCCAAATCTACCATCTCCCTATCATCCAATCCACTTTCAAATCCAAAATCTTACTCTTCCAATCCATTACCCTAATCCTCCATCCTATCTCAATCCACCATCTTCCATTCCAACCTACATTGCCACAAATCCCCTTCCACAGGAAGAATGCATCCTTCAATCCACTTCATATCTCATACCTCAATCCATCATCCCTATCCCATCATTTAGTAAATCTAGTTCACTAGCTTCCTCAAATTCCTCTTTGGCACCATCATCCACTCAAGAAAGTGCACAATCTTCCACCCCACATCCATGTGTGAACTATCCTATCCCTCCATCTTCTACACATTCTAATCCTCCACCATCATGAAAGTCTCCAAGGAGTTTCACAAGGAAACCAACAAAAAATCCCTTTCCTAAAGTTGAGGAATCATGCCATCTCAATCATTCATGTGAATCCATCAGTGATGATACCCATTCATCTCCTACATCCATCATTCCTCCTCCATAACCCCCATCCATTATCATTCTTCCATATATCCCATCTATTTATCCTCTTCCATCTCCTAGCTTCATTGACTCATTTCCATCTGTTGACTCGATCCAATCCCCATCCTCTTCTCCTCCTCCTAGCATTATCCAAGCCACATATAATGAGCCTTATGAGTTCACCCCTCTTCCTGCCATCACAATTGAAAAATCTCCCATCCTTCCATCCACTCCATCTGAAGAGTTCATCCATGCATCCCCCATCACTCTATCCACACCCATTCAATCCAATGAATATTTTTTCCAAAATCATGTTGAAGAGTCCATCAAACTAAATCAAGATCCCATCATCCCAATCCAAGATCATGTCATTCCAATTCCTCCAATCCAAGATCCTATCATTACAATTCCTCCAATCCAAGATCCTATCATACTAATTCCTCCAATCCAAGATACTATCATCTCAGTTTCTCCATCTCAAGATCCATTACCATCTCCCAATCCACATCAAGATCCTATCATCCCATCCTCTCCCCTTGAGGATCTTCCAATCCAATATATCCTACTTCCATCACTCTACCCCCTGGTCCACTTACATTTTTCAAGATAATCCCACTCGAAGTAGAAGAAATTAGTTTCACATCTTCCACTACAACACCATCTAAAATTTAATGTTTATCTTATTCCCCAAGTCAAAAGTATGCTTTTTTAGATAAAATTCTCAAGAAATGGAATTATCAAGGAAAAGGCCTAGGTGCTCATGAACAAGGAACTTTGGAGCCCATACAAGATAAGAAACATCCAAAATCATGTAGTATTGGTCATACATCCAAAGAATGCACTTCCTCAAGAAATGTTGGTACAACTAAAGCTAGATTCAAGCATCCTTCCAAACACACCACCAAATCTTCCCATCACCCCTCCAAAGCATACAATGCCATTCCTTCTCCTCCATCATTGTAACCGAGAAAAACCTATCAAATTCCTCCTTCATCCTCTAAATCCATTTTGGGTCCCTATGTTCCAAAATCTACCAGCACATATCCTCTACATACCAAATCTAGTTTGGGCCCTTACATCCCAAAATATCATCCCCCATCTTATCCTACTCAATCCTTCATCCAAAATACAAAAATCCCTATTAAGGATTAATAAAGGCACATTCCCACATTTCCTATCTGTCAATCTCCCTCTAAATCTCCATCCATATCTCCTTCATCTTGCACATCCCCTCATATTCATTCCAATGCTCCTTAAAATAATTTGGATGCCATATCCAAGCTGCATAAAGGAAACTATCCACAAACATATAAGGATTTCCATGTCCCCTATAAATGACATTCTCAAGCAAATAAGAATAATCCAATGCATCCCAATGGCCACAAAGGCCCATCAAAGAAAAAGTGAAATCCAATGCATCCTAATGGCCACAAAGGCCCACCAAAGCTATAAAAACTATGTGGATCCCAAAGCAAAAAGTTGCAATGTATCTAAAAGAAATATCTACAATGGCATCCAAAGTTGCTAATCTATCAGCTACTCATTCCCCTTCTCCATCTCCTAAATCCATTTTGGGTCCTCATGTCCCATGATCTCCTAGCAAAAATCCTCCATCATTTCTGCATCTATCTTCCAAAACCCATCCACTTCATCCACCTTCTTTACAACATGTGCCAATGTTGGTCTTGACAACATCCCCCTATCATAATAAATTCTCATCCTTCCATCCAAATACTTTCTACTACCATATCTCCCATCTACCCCATCCCATCTATACCTTTGCATAATCTATCCATCCTAATAAATTTGTAGCAACATCCCAAAAAATTAGAAGATCGACAACATGTTAGTAACAAATCAGAGAATCAGAAAGTCAGTGATAAATCAGAGAATCATAAGGTTAGCAATAAAGCAAAAAGTCAGCAAAAAATCAAAATATCCATAAAATTTGGAAAAATCAAGAAAGATATCACAAAAGAAAAGTAAAGAGAAAAAAACATTCATCCAATGGTGAAAACTTGGCATTTCATGCACCTTGTAAAAGTACCATGGTGAAAAATTGGAAAACAAGCATCACGAGTAATTTCCCCAGTTCCTTTTTGTAATTGGGGGTCATTCCCTTCTATCACATCTTATCCAGCATCTCCTGCCTCCTATATGTCTCTCACCTCCTTCATCCTCCTTTGGATCTTGATAAAAAAATAGAGACCACTAGGAATACATGATTTTGGGCACCTTTCTGCATCCATTTCCCCATTACCAATCTTCTTCCATCCTATTGTACCCCCTGCCAAATGCCTCTGAATGCATGAACTATCCTAAGTGGGGGAATCTTTTTCCTTGGTGACATATTCCTTGGAGACCTATCCAAATCCTTATCTTCCATCTCCAAATCCCTCAGCATTCCTCCATCCAATCCTTTAGCATTCCTCTATCCAAATCCCTCAGCATTCCTCTATCCAAATCCTCATTAATCACCTATCTTCCAAATCCTCAATGGATCCTCTAGCATTCATCTCCAAAAAAATCCTCTATCCAAATCCTAAGCATTTCTTTCATCCCAAACCTCAACATTTCCTCCATCTTTCCATCACCTGGTATCTTCCCTTGTCATTGGTATCTAGCTATAGGCTACCGCCATGCAATCCAATGTCATCCATCCATTTAAAAACATTCTCCTAGCAATCTTCCAGCATCTTCCAATCCTATTTGTATCTTCTAGCCATCCAACATCAAAGATCAAGCCAACCAATCCAATCAAATCCTTAGTCTTGTTGCAAGTCTTGATCTCAATTCAATCCTCATTTTTGGGATGTGTCCTTCCCAAATCCATGTCATTTCAGGACACATCATCCATCATCAAGCCTATCCACTATCAGTTCATCTTGGCATTTCATCACAACTCATGCATCATCTTGCATATCTTTGTAGCTTTGGCTTCATCCTCAGATCCTTGTACATCCTATCCTGAGCCTTGTACTCTAGCATTAGTCATGTCTCCACCTAAGCACATTTTTGCATATGTGTCTTTAGGTCCCATCCTCTATGTTAGTTACAACTTGAGTCATCGTGACCTATCCACCTCAGTGCTTTAACAATCATCCCTTGGTCCTTTTGGGGTTTGAGTGTCTTACCTATCTCTTGTCATAGGAATCCTTACCCACTTTAACCACCATCCTCTTTGTGTCATATCCTTTGAGTTTCTTAATCCTTATCCAAAATCAAAATCATCCTAGCACTACCCTTTGACTAAGAATTGTCTAGGGAATCTTATACTTATCTTTGTGGGCCTCATCATCTTGAGAAAGAGATTGGCATACACTGGAAAGAATCCCATCATTCCAAAGATCATTAGTCTATCTTAGGTTGAAAAATCCACTCCTATACTATCTAATCCTACATCAGGAAGAAAAAACTCATTCCAAACACTTGGTAATCCTCCACCATCCTCCACCATCAATCCTCAGCAAATCAGTCATCCTCCATCATCCTACCTATGGAAAAAGGTTTTGTGAGATACTTGTTATTTCATTTCATTCCTTTGGGTCTTTGATTATCTTTTGAGCTCTCTTGTAGATATCTCCCCATCTATTGTACATATTGTCACATCTTGTTGTACATATCCTCATCATTCCTACAAAAAAAATTAATTAGATATCTTGTCTCACCCAGCCTTGCACTTCAACAACATCAATTATCGACTATTCTTGATCATAGTAATTATCCTTGACCCATCATTTTCTAATCAGCAACACAACATTCTCCTCAGCAACACAGGTCAGCATAGGTGTATGCTTCTGTATTGTCTAGCCTAAGCCTAATCATGGGTCTACATAAATGTATCCTTTTGTATTGTCCTACCTAAGAAATCAAACTAGGTTCATGATGATGTATCCTTTTCCATGTTCAGACCTAATCTCCTCCCGTCAACCATCAATCTCTCTCCTTGGAAAAGGACATCTTTTGGAGTTATCATTTTGATCTTGGATTTTGTCCTTTGGACCTTGTTAATCTTTTATGGCTTCTCATTTTCCTCTACTCAAATTTTCCATGATCCTTTATATCATGGTGCACAAAGAATGAGGACAATCAGGGGAAAGGTCTTTTGATCTTTTTCTTCCACATGTGAGTTAGTCGTGTGTTTGTGGTTTCTCTAGCATCATTTCCAATATGCCTCCTTAGGGTTTCATGTGTGATGCTGGGGAAACCCTTTGCATGTTTTTTTTTTGTGTCAGTCCTATGCAACGTTGGTGACAAGGCCTTATGTTCTTTTGTAACCTTGGCAGGTCTCTAGCATTTCTATATCAAACTAGATTGTGCTCTCAAAAATATCCAACACATGGAGCTCCCAAAATCCCCCGTCTTGCATCATATAGATTAATCTTCCATCTTAAATCTTTCATCTTTCATATAGCTTCATCTTGCATCTCACATCATATTGCATTCATGCATATTTTCTCTTGGAAGGATGTCTGTTTATGCCCCCTTCCTATCTTCCTTCATCCTTTCCCTTCTATTTTCTTTTCGAGAAAATTCCACAAAGTTTCCTCTTTGTGTTATTTTGTCAAGGGGGGACAACCCCTTATCCTCTATTCTAGCCCAGGGCATCTTATTTTCTTATCTTTGATGTTGTGCCACTTGTGACATTGCATCAAAGAGGGGAAAAATGTAGACACCTATAAATTCAATGCTAAATAAAAGTATTTTTATTTCCCAAAAACCCCTATTGACATCATCATTTGTTAATTAATTAATTATTTAATTAATTAATTTATTTTTATGCCATTTATTCCTCCTATTTTAATTAAAAACATTTAATTAAGGAATCCCTTCTATAAATGTTTAAATCTAATTTAAACATGTTCCCCTCCAATATTTATTAAGTATTTAATAAATTGACCAAATCCTTTAAATAAATCAAATATTTATTTAAATCCCTCAAAACCCAAGAAAGTTCTAGAAATTCCTAAACCCTTCCAATCTTTCCTAAACTTCCCTAAACCTTTCCTAAAGCTATCTAGAAGGTGTTTCCTAACCTTCTTAGCCTAATCCATGTCTTCTTGACTTTTGGTCAACACCCCTTATTAATGAGCCTTACAGACTCATTAATAGCCTCTTACACCCTCATTAATGACTCCTTACACCCTCTTACAACCTCTTAATGAAGCCTATGTCTCCTCTTTCCTTTTGGTCCCCTAGGCACACTTCCCTAGTGTTTATCACACATGTGTGAGAAACCTTAACCAAGAACAATCTAACCATACCCCAAACTCAACCCCAGACTCTACCCCAAACCTAGACTTTGACCCTAACTCCACTTCATAACCCAAGCCCTTAGGAAAATCCTATAAATAATCCTCCTTTCAAGAGAAAATAATTAGCTTAGTTTTCATCTTCATGAATTTTTATAATGGTAAAATACATCTAGATTGTCATAGAATTTAGCATAAATTATTAGATTAACTCTATTTTGTGCTTTCATAGATCATCCTAGAATAGATTAATGGATTGAATCTAGTTATTTTTTAAGCTTTTATAATCATTTCAGCATCATATCACATCTTAATTTGGATAAAATCAATCTAACTTAATCATTCTTGCATCAATTTGGATTTCTAGCTCTATTAGGATCCTTGAGACTCTAGGGGTAAAATATGTGTTCTATACCTAGTTTTGTGCCATTATGGGGTTATCATGGTCCCTAATCTATCCCAATCCTTCCTAATATGGATTAGTGACAAGCTCCAAGTGTTTTGAGAGCACACACACATCCCTTAATCAAGATCAAATCAAACGGTGACAGGGTGCTCCCTTTTAAGTTCTATCTGAATGACTTAGAAAATAGATTTTACTATATGTTAGGAATATGATATTATACTAATGTTTTAATGTATACACTTTTTCCAAATGGGTTAAGTTGACATAGTACAGGTAAGGAGGATCCAATTAAGGAAGTCCAAACAAGCAGCCAAACACCATAATGCAGAATAACACAACAAGACAATGTTTTCAACTGAATTTTCATTTACATGCCCAACTATAAGGCCTTCCGGGTTAGGGCCAAATACAATCAAAAGTATCTCTACAATCCCTCTAGCTAGTCCAACTTTGAAATAATTAGCAACTAATGGAAACACTAAGGAAGATCTGAACTTGAGGTCGCAAGCCTCCAATTAATCTCCTTGTCACCAAGCATGCAAACCACTAGCTCTGCTATTGCAAACTATCAGATAACAATATGATCTTCAAGATCTTGCAGGATCCATATCTAGTCTTCTCACTTCTCCAATCTTCCAAATCTGCCCTAAACAACTACCCAAACACTCCTTAAATACTAATCTCTAGCCACAAGTTGGTTAGAAGAAACAATTAACTCCTAAGCCAAGTTGGCTCCTATTAAAAATAAATATTAAATACAACAATAGTCAGCTCATAGATAGCCTTAAAAACATTTAATTCTCCATGTCAGCCTCAAGATCTACATAGGAGAATAAAACAAAAGCTACAAATAATAAATTTTTGGAAATTTTTCTGAGTTGATTGCATAGATGTTTTCATTATGGTAACATATGATCCACATGAAGATCACACAAGTCAGAGAGCAAGTATGACATAGTGTATTACAAATTTGTCTAAGTATGAGATAGTATTTTTACCAGTGTACCCAGACATAGTTTTTGTTTGTGACATTAATTGGAGTGAGTTCAATGCTTTCACAATTGAACATAGAGTCTATGGTGACTAATGATGACCCATCTCAAAGCGCAAGTTAGTATGGCATGTACGGAAGAAGTTATGATAGTTTTACCAATGACAGTGCGAAGTCGACAGGACAGAATATGAAGACAGAACTAGTAAAGAGTTAAGGGATTATTTTGTTTATCAAAATAATGTCTTTACAATATAAAGGGATGACATCCTAGATGTTTACTCTTGGATAAAGCTATTGGTATAAATGTAAATGTAATTGTAATTGTAAAGAGGAGTAATTATAACAAGCAACAAGTTATTGTAGAAGTATGATGCGAAGTATATGAAACATATGTAATAGTGATAGTGAAAGATCAATGAAGAGATATTGATGCAAGTAGTATAAGGTTATGTACCTTGACCTCTTTTTTAATCAGTGTATATTATACATTACTTGTTTGGGTAGTGGGCTCAACTAGTAATCACATTTTGTACTACCAACTCTTAATAGGGTTGAGGCTTCTAACAAGGCCTATAGTCCCTTAATCAGGATTGATACACTATATGTTTGTAATAGACTCCTAACAAGGTCAACATCCTTAACAAGATACTTTTGATTAGTGGATCTTTGTGGGTACCATCCCCACCAGGTTTTTCCCTTGGTCAGGGTTTCCTCAAGAACAAATAATGTGTTATGAGTTCTTTATTGTTATGCATGTTGTTTATCTTCTTATGTTATGCATGTGTAAAGATAATCTTTTATATCCATAATTGGGAAAAAGATAAAGTTTGTAGAATAATGATTCACCCCCCCTCTCAGTATTTCATATTTCTAACAATTGGTATCAGAGCTTAGTTACTCAGAAAAGAATCATTCAAGGAAAGCCTAGCAACTTGAGTAAGATCTCTATGGATATGGATAAACTACAGAAGAATCTTGAAGAAGCTCTTGAATAGATTGATATGCTTACTAATGAAAGAGACACTTTGAAAGGAAAATATAATGATGCAAAGAACCTCATTGAGAAACTGAAAAACAAATTGGAAGATCTGAGATTTGAAAAAGAATCTAAAGTTTTGATTGAAGATTGTAATGACAATTTAGAAAAAAGAAAATGAGATCCTTAAGCATGAATTGAAGATAGAAAATTTGAAGCTTAGTTTGAAAGATGGAAATGGAAAGAATGAAGTGAATCTAAAATATTAGAATGAAAGTCTCAAAATTGAAAATGAAGGACTGAAATCTAAACTTGGAAATGTAACATCTGAACTTGAGAAAGTCAATTTGCAGTGTACTGAACTTGAGAAATACAACAAGATTGTGAAAGGCAAACTGACTCAATCCAAGCAACAACTTGAAAGGCTATATTCAACTAGTGAGAAGATTGATACACAAGCATCTTTTCAAAAATCATTCTATGATAAGACTGGTCTTGGATTCAACACTCTTAAAGAAAATGGTGAAAGCAAGGAACCAAATTTGAAGGTATCTAAAAGCTTAGATGAGAAGAAGTCTGATGAGATCAACAAATCTAAAGATACACCTAAAGAAGAAGAATCACCAAAGCAAGAGGAATCATCCAAAGGTATGCAAAGAGAATTCAAAGGTAGATGTTTTGCTTGTAACACTATTGGTTATATGAAGAGAGATTGCACAGGTAAGCAATTTAAACCTCTTAATGGTTATTGTTATAATTATCATGGATTTGGACATAGAGCTATTGAATGTAGGAAACCTAAATTTTTTGAGAATAATAATAATAGTAGAATGTTTAGGAATACTAATAATGCAGATAAGAAACCTATTGAAGATATGAATAGAAGAAGTGGAGTAGTATGTTATAGATGCAACAAGGTTGGACACATTGCTAGAAATTGCAGATCACAAATTAATCAACCTAGACCAAGATATAGAAGCAGTGGAATGGTTTGTCAGATATGCAACAAGATTGGACATACAGCAAGGTTTTGCAAAATGAACAATGGAGTTTTTCATCCTAAACCTAACCCTAGAAATCATGAAAGAAGAAATGAAGATGCAAGTAACAGACAGAAAGGTTGCTATAGCAATACAGATGAAATGAAGTTTGTTAAAAGCATAGATCAAGGAGACATATTCAACATTGAAGGTAATAAGAAAGGTGAAGTATCAAGTGGTAAGAATGAATCCTTACCTGACCTATCTCAAAGCACTTAATTTATGAAAATTATAGTAGATTAGGAACTTAGATTAGTGTAGAAGTAGATTTATGATGAATTAAGTCTTGCATAGTTAATGGAAGATAGTGTGTGATATTCTAATGCTATGGTTAAGAATGCAAAGAAAAATATTATGTTTTGTGAGATCACAAGAAGTTTTAAGTTTTGCAGGATAGCAGAAACAACTTTTTGGAAAGAAGAGGCAAAAGAATTGAATGCAATGTCAGACCTAAGTGAGATTGAAGTAAAAAAAGGTTATGATCAGTGTTATTTGATCATCAAAGTGAATACAAGTGTCAAGGAGATCAAAGAGTAGTGATTGGAAGATTTTTGCAATGATTTGGTGAAGGATTTGAGTGCTGAATCTCTAAAAGCCCTAAAATCATGAAATCGAGGTATTTTACTTGACAGATCTATGAATCGGTAAAAGGATTTTGAAGTAATCATGGATTTATCTTTAATTCAAAATGTCAGACATAAAAATAGACCTAGAATGAAGAGGGAACTAGTAGAACCCTTCGAAGAAGACCCTAAGTTAGCTTTATCATCCATACCAAATAGAGTTTTGCATTTAGAGAATGTGAGAAGTTATCTTGGATTCAAGTTAGAAACCATCAGTGATAGTGATTTTACAAATGAGTATGAGAAGATTTACAACTAGGACATGTCATTGAAAGAAGGATATGATCATTTGAAAGACAATGAGATTGTTAAGTATGCATTGTAGTATGAGTTTGATAATGAAGAATGCACTAAGATAATCCTTAGCAAAATTCATAATGGGAAGTTTTGGCTAGAAGATAGAGTGATAGACATTACAACTGATTTGATTCATGAAGTCACTAGACTATCTAAATCTAGAGCTATTCCTTTAAATGAGAAGAACATGAGAAAAATATTCATTGATAACACTAATTCATCCTATAATGGAAGAGGAATTATAATTAGTAAGAACCAACAACATGATGCTAGATACTTATGCAAAATCCTAACAACTAAGTTTTGTACAAGTTCAAGAGAGGATGACATGGTAGCTGGAATGGTACACATAGCTTATTTGATGTGTGTTGACAAAGTGCTAGTTGATATGTGTGAAATTATGAGAATTCAATTGTTTGAGAACTTGGAGAAGATTAAGAAGACAAAGTATGCACAATTTAGATTTTCATCTTTGATCACTTACATGTTTTTTCATCTTTTGTGGAGATTTCCTTACACCATAGGAAATGATTGGAATGATGGAAAAACTACAATGGAAAGGATTAATGTAGTATATAGAAAACATGTTATTGACAGTGTTAATGAGAGTGTAGTACTTGTTATTAAGACATTTCAGAATATTGTGTCTAGCAGATCAAGGATTCCATAGTCTCTTGTGGAGAAATACAAGAATGAAGTATGTTTTATGGTTGACACTAACTTTACATACATTGAAGCAGTTGAACCTAGAGTTGATTTCATAGACCCTCTTGGCTATGGAATATCTAAAATTGAGATAGAAGAATATGTGAATAGGCTACTTAAGTGCAAGGTTGACACTCACAGTAAGAGATTTGGAACTTTTGAAGAAAATTTCAACTCCGCAAAGGCTATACTTGAGGAGAAACAATCTAAGAAAAGAGTTGAGAGCACTATTAATAAAATATTGAAGGATATAGCAATGACAAAGAGAGAATTCTTAGTGGTAAAGTAGACAATAGTAGCAATCAGAGATATCAGATAGAAAGAGATTTTGTTTGTACCTCCCTTTTCATCTAGTGCAGTACCGATCAAGGTGAAAGTAGAGGAACCTAAGAAGGAACAAGTAGTAAGAAAACCTACTAGATCTACCTCCTCCACACTGAGTAAGAGAGTGAAAGAAATTTCTACCAGACCTAGTAAGAGGTAGAAAACTTTGGTGCCACCAGTACCTAGGAAAATTGTAGAAATTAAAGAAGATGACACTTTTGTGAAGAAGAAAGCATGGAAACCTAGAGTTGAGAGAATGAATGAAGAAATTATAAAAGATGGAGACTTCACTAAAATGAATAAATACTATGACCTTTATGACTATTCTGATAAATTAAATCTTGAAAATGCAGTGGTCAAGCATTTTATTCTAACTAATAAGAATTTTGACACTATTCAGGGAAAGATACCTGATGAATTATTGAAGAAACTTGTTAACAGGAAGATGAGAGCACAAGAAGAAGACAAATCTATCAGAGAGAATATTGTGAAGAAACTATGTGATGTAAGAGATGATGAACATCTTAAACAAATTTTGAAGCCCCTTAGCACTCATGTAAGGACAAAAATGAGAACCATTTAGATCATGGCAGGACAACATGAACAAGTGAATGTAGAGACTGAACAAGCAATAATTAAAGTTATGGCAGAAATTATTGGAGAGACATCAGTAGTAGCAGAGTAAGAAGAAGTAGAAGAAGAGGACATTCCCTCTCCACCAGCTATAAACATTGAAGAAGAATCTATAAATGTTGAAGGTATAAGGATCATCTTGGATACTGATGATAATGTATTAAAAAATCTAGAGAACATTGTTGACAATTCGGCTCTTGATGAACCAGATAGAACTGTAGAAGCTAAGTAGACCTGATCTATTGTTGGAGAACCCAAAGTATCAAAAGTACAAGCACCTGTACCCTCTATAGAAGAAATCAGTCTTACTCCTAAAACTGGAAATAAGAAGCAAACTGGATTTTTGTTTAAGGATTTGGTAAAAGAAGTAAATGATGATGATCAGATGGAATTGATCACATCTTTGAACAAAATCATTGGGAAGAATGAGAAAGTAAAAATCCTAGAAGGATGTTTGAAGGACCTCACTGAAAAGTTACAAAGTATTATGACCACATAGATTGTAGAAGCAAACCCTATGGAGAAAGAAAAGAAAGTGATGAGCACTTTTGATGATGAGTTCACTAACCTAGCTGATATTGCAAAAGTGAAAGCGCAAGTAGACTATGAGGCTAGAATGTTGTTGAACATCAGTCAGTACATCAGCAATTATATCAATGCTCTTGATATCTATATCAAAGATTTGAGGAAACATTTGGAAATAGGAAAAGCTTTGTACATACAATGTACAAAATCAGAGACTTTGATAGCTGAGGAAGATTAGAAGATAAAATTGAAGGAAGAAGAGATTCTAAATGAAACAAACCTTCTATCTAACCCTAATGTGAAGGTCTGTAATGTTGAGAAGAAAGTTAGGCAATTGTATGATGAAATCAGAATTGTACAAGATGAGAAAGACAATAAATTAAGAAGATATACTCTTTTGAGAGAGCATGTTTCTATGAAGTTAAGTCTTATTGAAGAGTAGTTGGAAGATTGTCTTACAGCTAAGACATCTTTTAAAAAATTTAACTTTTAAAACCTCCAAGCATGTCAAACAGCATCTTATGGACTAAGCGCACTACTCAATGTGGTAGATTCCATTAAGAAATCATGGGAAAAGGAGATAAAAGCCATGAAGATAGATTTTGTAGATTGTGTTGCAAGCCTACTAGCTTTGCAATAAATAAATTGAGGTATAACTTTTTATGATATAATTTTGTAGCCCTCCCTACCATTATTTTGTCATTGTTTTCAAAGGGGGAGAGATATTTAGCAGAAAATTGATAATATATGATAAGGATTGATACTCTTAGGGGGAGTATTGTATTAGAATTAATATTTTTAAAGAGTTATAAGGATAGTATATATATGTTATACTATGGCCACAATTTTGACAATTTTGAGATTTTAGAGTTGCACACTTAGCCAATTTTCTCATATGTTGCTACCAATGAAAAAGGGGGAGATTGTTGGCAATTTGGCTAAGTTGATTGCATAGATGTTTTCATTATGGAAACATATGATCCACATGAAGATTTCACAAGTTAGAGAGAAAGTATGACAGAGTGCATTGCAAATTTGTCTAAGTATGACATGGTATTTTTACTAGTCTACCCAGACATATTTTTTGTTTGTGACATTGATTGGAGTGAGTTTAGTGCTTGTGAACTTGAAAATAGACTCTATGGTGACTAATGATGATCCATCTTAGAGTGAAAGTTAGTACAAAATGTACAAAAGAAGTTATGATAGTTTTACCGAAGACAGTGTGAAGTTGACAGGACAAAATATGAAGATAGAACTAGTAAAGAGTTAAGGGATTATTTTGTTTATCAAAATAATGTCTTAAAAATATAAAGGGATGACATCCTAGATGTTTACTCTTGGATAAAGCTATTGGTATAAATGTAAATGTAATTGTATTATAAAGTGGAGTAATTATAACAAGCAGAAAGTTATTGTAGAGGTATGATGCGAAGTATATGAAGCATATGCAATAGCCATAGTGAAAGATCAACAAAGAGATATTGATACAAGTAGTATAGGGTTATGTACCTTGAACACTTTTGTAATCAGTGTATATTGTACATTACTTGTTTGGGTAGTGGGCTTAGCTGGTAATCACATTTTGTACTACCAACTCCTAACAGGGTTGAGGCTTCTAACAATGCCTATAGTCCCTTAATCAGGACTGATACACTATATGTTTGTAATAGACTCCTAATAGGGTCAACATCCTTAACAAGATACTTTTGATTAGTGGATCTTTGTGGGTACCATCCCCATCGGGGTTTTCCCTTGGCCAGGGTTTCCTCGAGAAAAAATAATGTGTTGATTTTTTTATTGTTATGCATGTTGTTTAGCTTCTTATGTTATGCATGTGTAAAGATAATCTGTTATATCCATAATTGGGAAAAAGATAAAGTTTGTAGAATACTGATTCACCCCCCCCTCTTAGTATTCCCTATTTCTAACATAAATGGACCAAGTTAGCCAACCAAATCACCAAGAACTCCATTCAAAAAACTAGAACTACTGAGAACTAGAGAAACAATCAAGCACTAGTGGAACAACCAACCACCCCAAGCAACACCAAGCAATACAAGCATCACTGAGCACAAGAGGTTTCACTAAGTTCCTTTAGTGACTAAGCTTCCTTTAATAATTGAGACTATTGGTTAAAGCTACAACTGAGTAACACAAAACTAAAACAACACACATCCATGTAGATTCATTGGGTACCCTATAATGCCCCTACATCAAACACCCTAGGTTCGAAAAGATGTTCTCATATGTTGGAAGAACATCTTCTAGGATTCAACACATAAACCCCAAATTGGTTCTTCACATACAAGTCCTCCAACTTTTCACCTTGCATACTCTTCCACTTCAGTTTCCTCTATCTCTTCAAGTCTTTCCTTGATAACACACATGCTTTTTATCCATAATGATTATCATTTCTCTTAGGATTTTCTAACTCAACTCAGCTACACATACTTAGAGACTCCTCCTACCCAGTGTTGTATCTAGCAAAGGCATCTGGGAAAACTTCCTGTCATCCTTCTTAATAGTAAACACATTCTTGACACAATCATACATATCTCTGCAATCATATTGCCAAGTTCTACCAAGCAATCTTTGATAAATATTCATCTCCACAATGTCACATAACACAAGATTCTTATACTACTAATGAAGGGTGCTCCCCTTAATACCACAAACACATAACAGAAATAGAGAAACAACAACAATATGCAAGAATAGAAAATTGGCTTCTTATTATCTCCACAAATGTGGAATTACAAACTTTCAAAATTACAATATGCAAAGCCACATGGGCATTCCCTTACAATATTCTGTAGGACAAAGCCTCGAACTATTACCCAGATCTACTACCCAGAACTATTCTGAACTGCCTGAGACAATAATACAGCCTTCCTTATATAGGCAATTTTCCACCGCCTGGAAGGTTCCAGAATTTTAGCCAATAAGGCCGACCAAACTTAGAATTATTTTATTTTACATTTTATTACATCATAGTCGGCTCAAGATAACCTTTGAAACCTGAACAGGAATTTTGAAGAAAATTATTTTCTGCCATTTCGGGTGGCCCAACTTCCGAAGACCATAAGTCATCACTAGTTGACCCGATCGGCTATTATAACCCCATTTCGGAAACGCCACGAAGCGCTCTACAGGCTTGACTGGCGCAAGCGCTTGTCACCCAAATTTTTGACCTCATCCGGGGCCTCTAAAGCCTTCAAAACTGAGTTCAAAGTTTTTGTACCCTGCTGCCAATACTGAAAATCTTCAATATCTTCCAATATACACTTGATCTGGCAATGAAACTTTACTGGCAGGCTTATATGACCAAAATGAACCTCCAAGAAAGAAATCAGATCATTCTGAGCACATATGAAAATTACCAAAAATAGTAACTTTCCATAAATAGCAGCTCTGCACAAAATAGCCCTTATTGAATATAAAAATAGAAATATTTTTTGGGTGATGCAAGATTGCTCTTACACCCAGGATGCTCCTGCATCAGACACCCAGGGTAATTTGAGAAGTGACCCTGTCACGACTCAGGTGTGCAGAGGAAAACCAAGACAGCTAACCTCCTCCTTTGTCAACCATGATGAATCTTCAACAGGTCATCCTTTCCACTTGACCAGATATTCTTCATATGTCCTGTTCCTTGTGCTTCTGCCAACACGACTGTCCAGTATGTCTTCAATCTCCTTAGTGTCTGAACTAGTTGCTGGAATACTCCACTGTGCTGCTGTGATCTCATTTTCAACACCTCCTTCATGATACTCTGTCAAATCTAAAATGTTAAACACTGGTGAAATATTCAGCTCAGTAGGCAATTCTACCTCATATGCATTTCCTGAATCATGTTTCTTCAATATCTTACATGGCCCAAACTTCTTCATTTTCAGCTTGTTATATGTACCAACTGGAAACCGCTCCTTCCGTAAATGAACCATGACTTCATCACCTACCTGAAATTCCTTATACCTCCTTTTCTCATCTACCTTAGCCTTATACTGTGCATTCATCTTGGTAATATGCTTCCTCACCTCCTCATGGATGTTCTTCAAGTGTTCTGCAAAATCCTCAGCTTCAACACTACTTATTTCTCCTTTATCTATCTTCCTCAATTCAGATGCATTTCTTGGACTACTTCCATATACAATGTGGAATGGTGATTTACCAGTGCTCCTGTTGACAGAATTATTGTATGCAAATTCCACCTGTGGTAAAATCAAATCCCATCCTATTGGCTTATCTCCAACCAAACATCTCAGCAAATTTTCCAAACTCCTATTCACCACCTCTGTCTGTCCATCAGTCTGTGGATGATGTGATGAACTAAACTTCAAATCTATCTTCAACTTCTTCCACAATGTACGCCAGAAATATCCAACAAACTTAGTGTCCCGATCTGAAACTATGGTCTTTGGCAAACCATGAAGTCTCACTACTTCTCTGAAAAACAATTCTGCTACATGAACAGCATCATTAGTCTTCTTGCAGGGAATAAAATGTGCCATCTTTGAAAATCTGTCAACTACCACAAAAATTGAATCATGTCCCCGTTGTGTCCTCGGTAAACCAAGAACAAAGTCCATGCTGATATCCTCCCAAGGCTTCTCTGGTATAGGTAATGGCTGATACAACCCCGTATTCTGCTTCACTCCTTTCGCCATCTGACATACTCTGCAACTCTGTACAAACTTCTTCACATCTTGTTGCAACTATGGCCAATAATAATTCTCACTAACCAAACCAAGGGTTTTGTCACGACCAAAATGTCCAGCCAATCCTCCGCTATGCTTCTCCTTGATGAGATTCTCCCTTATAGAACTTTGTGGAATGCACAACTGACTCCCTCTGAATAGCATATCATCCTGGATGATGAAATCCAACCATTTCGTCCTTTCTAGAGTAACAGGTTCTGTACAAGCTTTCCAAGCTTCACCAAAATCAGGATCCTCTGGATACAAATTCTTGAGTTCCTTGAACCCAACCACTTCAATCTGCATTTCTGTCAGCAATAGTTGCCTTCTGCTAAGAGCATCTACAACCCTATTAGACTTTCCACTCCTGTGTTTCAAAACAAATGTATAACTCTACAAAAACTCAACCCATTTCAAATGCCTTTGATTCAATTTTCCTTGACTATTCAAATATTGCAAAGCTTGATGATCAGTATACAAAACAAACTCCTTAGGAAGTAGATAATGTCTCCACTTCTTTAATGCCTGAACTATAGCATAAAATTCCTGATCATAAATAGAATATTTCCTCTTGGTGTCATTTAACTTCTCACTGAAATAAGCAACAGGTTTACCTTCTTGGCTCATAACAGATCCTATTGCAGTACCACTAGCATCACAATCTACTTGAAACACCTTATTAAAATCTGGAAGTGCTAAAACTGGTTGTTCTGTAACTTTTTGTTTCAACAATTGAAAACTATTTTCTGCCCCGTTAGTCCACTTAAACTCTTTTCTATCCCCTCTCATTGTTTCAGTCAAGGGTCCACAAATACTGCTAAAATTTCTGATAAACTTTCTGTAAAAGCTAGCTAGACCATGAAAAGATCTTACCTCAGTAGCACTCCTTGGAGTAGGCCATTCAAGGATAGCTTGTACCTTCTCTGGGTCCATTTTTAGACCTTCTACTGAGACTACAAATCCCCATACACTAACTCTTTCTTCACAAAACTGCACTTCTTCAAGTTAATCAACAATTTCTCATCTCTCAACTTCTCAAACACCATACGAATATGCATCATATGTTCCTCCAATGTCTTGCTAAAAATCAAAATAACATCTAGGTAAACAATGACAAACTTACCCAAAAATTCTTTCAGAACCTCGTTCATAAGCCGCATGAAAGTGCTCGGTGCATTGGTTAGCCCAAAAGGCATGACTAACCACTCATATAGTCCTTCCTTTGTTTTGAAGGCAGTCTTCCATTCATCTCCTTCTCTGATCCAAATCTGATGATATCCACTCTTCAGATCTATCTTTGAGAAATACATAGCTCCACCCAAACAGTCCATAATATCATCCATTCGTGGCAATGGAAACCTGTACTTGATTGTGATCTTGTTTATTGCCCTAGAATCTGTACACATCCTCCATTATCCATTCTTCTTTGGTGCTAATACCGCTGGTACAACACACGGACTCAGACTCTCACAGATCAAACCTTTCTGTAACAGTTCATGTACTTGTCTATTCAACTCCTCACTTTCTACAGGTGTCATTCTATGTGCTGCCTTATTCAGAAAACTCGCTCCTGGGATCAAGTCCATCTGATGACTGATCTTCCTAACTGGTGGTAATCCATCAGACACGTTATCAGATACAATATCCTGAAACTCATTCAACAAATCTGCAACTTCTACAGGAACATCTTCTACTTCCTCTTTACCAGCTTTTGGAATTAAAGCAAAACATACATGCTCATGCCTCATACCATCTAGGAATTTCCTTCCATCAACAAATGTTATTCTTGCATTACCACATACCTTTTCTTCGGTCTCCTTCAATGGCTTTATCTTATGTCACACTCCATCCTTTGTCAGGGAATAGGTATTCGCACGACCATCGTGTATAGCACATCTGTCAAACTACCATGGTCTACCCAACAACATATGACATGCATCCATAGATATGATATCACACAATACGTCATCTTGGTATCCGCCAATCTTGAACTTCACCAGGCATTGTTCATTGACCATGACCTTGTGGTCATCTTGTACCCAGGCAATCCGATATGGATGTGGGTGTTTCTGTCTCTTGAGCTTCAACTTTGTCACCATCTCTTCTGACACCAAATTGTCAGTGCTTCCACTATCAATAATCACATCACAACATTTACCTTCACACTTGCATCTGGTACGAAACAGGATCCTCCTTTGCTCAGGTTCATTCTCACCACTCAACAGGACTCTTCTGTTAATCAACATTTCTCCTCTTTCAGCATTTTCAGAATTTGATGATCTGGCATCTTCATCTACATTTGCAACTTTGGCCTGGCCTTCATTTCTTCTGTCTATTCTGCCTTGGTGCTAAGGACATTCAAATGCTCTATGACCTTCTTCTCCATAGTGAAAACATGTTCCACGGAAGCCACCTCTTCCAGATCCTTGTCCTCTTCCTCTTCCTCTCTGATCTCTATTATTCTGATCCTGGAAGTGATTGGAATTATTTCCTCGCTGATTTTGACTACTACTGGCCTCATCCTTCTTTTTTGGATCTTCATTTTGGCCACCATATGACCGTCCACCAGATCATCCACCGCGCCCTCTTCCATTTTGTCTGCTCTCGAATTTCTTGTTTAGCTTTTCCTCTACTTTTAGGGCAAATTGGTATGCCTCCTCAATACTGTTCATTCGAACCAGATTCAACTCCTCCTGAATGCTTGGCCTTAACCCATTAAGGTATCGGGCAACTTTCTCCTTATCAGCTTCGGCATGGCCTGTTCTGATGAGGAGTCGATAGAACTCCTCTGTATACTCCTGAACAGATTTTCCTGCTTGCTTCAAACTTTGCATTTTCTTCAGTAGGTCAAGCTCATAATCAATAGGAATGAACTGTCACTTCAATTTTTCCACCATCCGATCCCATCTCGTGATTTTCTCCTTTCCCCTTCTATTTCACTCCAACTGAATCTCTTGCCACCATATCTTCGCATGACCTTTCAGTCTGGCCTTCGCAAATTTGACCCTATCAGGATCCTCAACATCTTCATACTCAAAATATTCCTCACATTCATTGATCCAGTCGATCAATTCTTCTGGGTTAAGATTTCTAGAAAATGTAGGAACCTTAATCTTAGGTCTTTTCCCAATCTTAGAAATGGCCCGAAAAAGTCTTTCTTCCTCCTGGTTCACAATTTTGACTTCTCCTTCTTGATATTCTTCTTCGGCTTCATCCTCACTTTCATCTCTAACATTAAGATTCATTCCTCTGTGAATCTCTTCTTGCAATGCTCACACTTGTCTCTGCTACTCTCTAATCTCAGGTGTTACAACACCAGCTCTTCCGCCACGTTCCCTTCATGGAGGCATTTTCGCGATGCGCGCTGAAACCCTAGCCACAGTCCTGGTGCAAACTGCCTCACAATCGGCGATCTGTTTACACACTTAAGAACTCTTGCTCTGATACCACTTGATGAAGGGTGCTCCCCTTAATACCACAAACACATAACAGAAATAGAGAAACAACAACAATATGCAAGAATAGAAAATTGGCTTCTTATTATCTCCACAAATGTGGAATTACAAACTTTCAGAATTACAATATGCAAAGCCACATGGGCATTCCCTTACAATATTCTGTAGGACAAAGCCTCGAACTATTACCCAGATCTACTACCCAGAACTATTCTAAACTGCCTGAGACAATAATACAACCTTCCTTATATAGGCAATTTTCCACCGCCTGGAAGGTTCCAGAATTTTAGCCAATAAGGCCGACCAAACTTAGAATTATTTTATTTTACATTTTATTACATCATAGTCGGCTCAAGATAACCTTTGAAACCCGAACAGGAATTTTGAAGAAAATTATTTTTTGCCATTTCGGGTGGCCCAACTTTCGAAGACCATAAGTCATCACCAGTTGACCCGATCGGCTATTATAACCCCATTTCAGAAACACCACGAAGTGCTCTACAGGCTTGATCGGCGCAAGCGCCTGTCACCCAAATTTTTGACCTCATCCGGGGCCTCTAAAGCCTTCAAAACTGAGTTCAAAGTTTCTGTACCCTGCTGCCAATACTGAAAATCTTCAATATCTTCCAATATACACTTGATCTGGCAATGAAACTTTACTGGCAGGCTTATATGACCAAAATGAACCTCCAAGAAAGAAATCAAATCATTCTGAGCACATACAAAAATTACCAAAAATAGTAACTTTCCATAAATAGCAGCTCTGCACAAAATAGCCCTTATTGAATATAAAAACAGAAATATTTTTTGGGTGATGCAAGATTGCTCTTACACCCAGGATGCTCCTGCATCAACTACCCAATCTGAAAATCAACAAAGCACTACTCCCTCACTTCCAAAGCATGAACATTTTGTAACCAGCCAATCCTATAAGGATGAGGATGTTTCATTCTATTCAAACCAAGTTTCTGAACCATGTCCTTAGCAACAAGGTTATCAATACTACCACTGTCAAAAATTAAATCACAAAGTTTATTTCTAGACTTGCACCAAATTCTAAACAAATTACTCCTCCGAAAAGGTTCCTCCTTTGCACCTATCAATGTTCTCCAAACCAACAAGTTCTCAAATTCAAGTTCATTTTGAATGTTCTCATTTACCATAGTAGTCCATCTATCACCAAAATTATTCTCTATAAACTCAAAAGACCAGTGCCCCTCTTCACCACAATTATAACAAGTACCCTTAAAGATAACCTTAATTGTCTCCTTTTTCAATTCCACAGGTTTTGGTTCATCTTCAATAGTCCATTTATCCTTCACCGAGTGATCAATATTTTCCTTCCCTTGGGAATTACTATGTTGTCTCCTTTTCAACTTATCTTCTACCTTCAAAGCATACTGATAAGCATCTTCAACCAAATCAATCTTCAGCATACCAAGCTCATCCTAAATATTAAATCTTAAACCATTCGCATATTGAGCTACTTTTTCCTTACCAAGTTCTCTATGTCCAGATAGAATAGTCAACTTATAAAACTCCTTGATATAGTCTTCCAGAGTCAAATCTTTTTTCTTTAGATTCTAGAACTTCTTAAAAAAATCAAGCTCATAGTTAGTAGGTATGAACTTAGCCTTCAATTTAGTCACCATCAACCTCCACTGATTGATCTTCATTTCACCTTCATCTTCTCTATCTCTTTGTAATTATTTCCACCAAAGAGTAGCATGTCCTTTCAACTTAGTCCATGCCAATCTTACTCAAAGAGGATATTCAATTTCTTCTAGCTCAAAGAAGTCTTCAAGTTCACCAATCCAATCAATCAAGTCCTTGGGTCTCAAAGTACCAGAGAAAGTAGAAACTTCCATTCGGTAACTAGTACTTAACTAAGCTCTAGATCTATGCAACCAACTAGTTTTGTCTTCACTAGATCTATCTCTCCATTCATCTCCACTAGATCCAGCAGCTTCAAAGTCTTCAGTAGCTTCTTTATAACCATCATCAATACCAATATTTCTCAGCATACTAGTAATAGCTCTCATGACCTTAGTGATCATGTCATTCTTCATCAATTCCATCTCAGATCTAAAATCAACTTTAACCTTCTCTATAATATTTGATTCCATAGCATCACAAAGATCTCTAATCGTTCTAGGATCCAATCTTCTCAGAGGCATCCTTCAAGATTTTTGAAAAACCCAAAGCAATAAAATCACCAACAAGGTCCTTGTGTAAAAAACCTCAACATATTTACACACTCAAGTGTTAGGAATGAATGCAAAGTGTTTTGGCAGTCATTCTATAGCAGTTGTTGTTGCATTCATGACTTGCATTGTCATTGATGTCAACATAGTGATATTCTAGATATTAGCAGGAAAGCAGGTACAGTTTTGTTTTGCACACATGTTGTATTGCATATTAGCTTTTTCACAGTTGATGGTATGTTCTTTGGTGTGTTATTAACCTATGGTTAATAGTGCAAAAAGAAATTCATTCATTTGTAAGAGTTATGAGCATTTGGGTGAAAGTAGTGTTTAGACAATGTTTCTGTGTAGCGATGTTCAGAAATTGGAGGATATCTCTTAGCTGGGATGGAATCTGATTTTGCATAGTTAAAGGGATGTTGGAGACTAATTAATGATGATGTGGTTCACAGCACAAACTTTGAGGATATGTTTGGAGAAAGTTACAGCATCTGGAAGCCGACAGTTTTATGTGAATTCTGTGTGTAGCTTGTAGAATTTATTATTTTGTAATTGAGGACCGACTCATTTGTAATTATTTGAGTTTGGTATATAAGAAGGAATTTTTTCATTATTTTAAAGAGTACTATGAAGAGTGAGATGCGAATATATGCATGAAGTGAAGAAAAGAGCTAATTCAGTGATGAAGGAAGACTTGTGAGTACAGAGATTTGGAATTGTGATCTTGTGTAGAAGAGAGTGCAGTTTTGGCATAGTGTGAAGGAGGTAATATATTTCATATTATTATATTGAATAATTCTAAGATCTTTTGGACAATGGGTTCAGAGATCTTGCCTTGAAGCTGTTTGGGCAGTGGGTCCTTCTGTCTTCCATAAACTCTTAATCGGGTTAGAATCTTTTAACAGGGATTCAAAATCTCCTAATAGGGATTTATATGTACTAAATGTATTTCATAAGACTCCTAATATGGTCCATCCTCTAACAAGGAACTTTCATATTAGTGCATCATTTTGTGGGCATCATTCCCATCGGGGTTTACTCTTTTCAAGAGGTTCCCTAGTTAACATATCTTGTGTTATTGTGCAATTGTGTATGATTATCTTTCTATGGTTGATTAGTACATTGATTATATTGTGTAAAGCTATTGAATGGATAAATTATCTAATAACTAATTCACCCCCCCCCCCCCCCCTCTCAGTTATCTTGGGGATCTTTACTTTCTAACAATTGGTATCAGAGCAGTAGGTCCTTGAAAGAAAATTTTAACAACTTAAGGAGATCCATGGTGAATTTCAAAAAAGAAAGCCCTAAGTTTGATGGTTTAAATTTTGATAGCTAGAAAGAAAAGATGAAGACACATATATTGTGTTTAGGACCAATTTATTGGTTGATTACAAAGAATGAGAAGACTACCATTGAGAAAGACAATCTAGAGGTAGGAACTAAAGATGAACTAGATATATTCATGTGTAACATACTTGCAAGAGAAGCACTTTTATTAGCACTACCGGAGAATGAATATAGTCAGGTAAGATGTTTGAAAACATCTCATGCAATTTGGAAAGCTTTACATTCTACTTTTGAAGGTGATGAACATGCAAAGAAGGCTAGATTACATAATTGGATTTGTGCATTTGAAGATATCAGAATGATGGAAGATGAATCTATTAGAAGCTATATTGGTAGGATGTTTGAGATTGTGACAGGAATAAAAGCTTGTGGAGGTCATAAGATAGAGAATGAAGTGATATGGAAAATTCTGAGAACTTTGACACCAGTATTCAAGAAGACAATGCAGATGATTGAACAAGTGATACCTTATACATCAAAATTTTCAAGAGAGACTCTTCTTGGAAGATTAGAAATAGCAGAGATGAACTTGAGATTATTAGGAGAGCTACCTAGAATGGAAACAACATTCAGAGCTCTTAGCATTAGACCTACAAGAAGTACTAGTGTGAATGGAGATTATGCCAGCAGTAGCAGATCTGAGGAAGATAAGAAGATTGAAGAAGGTATTGCATTACTTGTAAAAAGAGAACCAGATGGTAAGAAAATCTTTAAATGTTGGACTTGTCAAGAATATGGTCATTTTGCATCTAAATGTCCTAAAAGAGTTAAGAAGTATAGAAGAAACTTTAAACCTAGGAGATCTAAAGAATGTTATTATGCAAATGATGAAGATTTTGAAGCAGCAATTGAAAAACATTTAAGCGACAATGATAATGATAACTTTGAGGAAATAGGATTTGTAGCAATTAAAGAAGAAAGTTTTGAATCTGATAAAAGGGAATAAAAAGCATTAGTTTGACAAGTTGAAAAGAAATCTGATTGGATTATAGACAGTGGTTGTTCACATCATATGACTGGAGATAAAAGAAGGTTTGTTAAGCTAGATAATTATGATGGAGGAATTATTAGGGTTGGTAACAATGCACCTTGTTTGATTAAGGGTATAGGATCTATTACTCTTGATGGAAAGACTAACACTGATGATGTTTACTTTGTTGATGGACTAAGACATAATCTACTAAGCATTGGACAATTGGCTGATAAGGGTTATCAAGTTTGGTTTTCTGACAAAACTTGTGTGATAAAAGATAAAGATGGAAATCTGATTGGAAAAGGATCCACAACCAGAGGTAATGTATTTCAGTTGAATCCTACTAAGATGACATGTTTGATAAATAGGATTGATGATAGTTGGTTATGGCATAAAATGTTTTGTCATATAAACTTTGATAATATTGTCAAGGTGAGCACTACACATGCGATAAGAGATTTACCTAGAATTATGAAACCTAATAACATGATTTGCAAAGAATGTATGATGGAAAAGTAGAAAAGGAGTTCATTTCCCAATGAGAAGTTCACATCGGTAGAGAAGTTAGAGATTGTTCATATAGACTTGAGTGGTCCTACTAGGACTAGAGGATTCTATGGTGAAAGGTATTTTATGATTCTTGTTGATGATTTTACAAGAATGATGTGGATTGCATTTTTGAAAGAAAAATCTAAAGCATTTGATAAGTTTAAGATCATGAAAAGAAAAATTGAGAATGAATCTGGAATGAAGATTAAGTGTCTAAGATCTAATAGAGGTGGTGAATTTAGATCTAGAGAGTTTAACACTTTTTGTGAAATGAATGGTATTAAGAGACAAATTTCAGCCCCTAGAACACTAGAACAGAATGGTATTGCAAAAAGAAGGAATAGGTCAATAACTAAAGTAGCAAGAGCTATGTTGTTTGAAAATGATTTGGCTAAAACTTTTTGGAGAGAAGCAGTGAACACAATAGTATACACTATGAATAGAGTACAAATCAAAGCAGATACAAACAAGACACCTTATGAATTATGGTTTGGACATACACCCTCAGTTAAGTATTTTAGAATTTTTGGAAGTAAATGTTATATAAAGAGAGATGATGATATAGGAAAGTTTGATCCTAGAAGTGATGAAGGAATATTTCTTGGATATTCTTTAAAAAGCAAAGCATATAGATGTTATAACAAAAGAACTAAGACTATTGTTGAAAGTGCAAATGTAAAAGTTGATGAGAAGTTTAAAATTTATGAAAGAATGCTTGATTAGGAATCTGATGGAGAAGCACAACCTCAGCCTAACATTGAAAATGTAGAATTATTTTTTGAAACTAACAGTGATTTGCTAAATGAAAGTCATACTGAAGAAGACAGAGAAGAAAACAAAGAAGAAAACAAAGAAGAAAATAGAGAAGAAAGCAGAGAAGAATCTACAGTTAGAACAAGATCAGTAACTATGACACCTAACAGGTATACTTCAAGACATCACCCTATTGAGCAAGTTATTGGAAGTTTAGATAGAGGAGTTTTGACTCAGAATAAGGTACATTTATGTTTGATTTCTCAAATTGAACCTAAGACTACTAATGAAGCTTGTGAAGATGAACATTGGATCAATGCTATGAAAGAAGAACTAGAGCATGTTGAAAAAAATAAGACATGGGAATTGGTCCCTAGACCTAAAGACAAGAATGTGATTGGAACAAAGTGGGTATTCAGAAACAAGATGAATGAACAAGGAGAAGTGATAAGAAACAAAGCAAGATTGGTATGTAAAGGATATTCACAACAAGAAGGAATTGACTGAAGAAACTTTTGCACCTGTGGCCAAACTTGAAGCAGTGAGAATGTTTCTAGCATATGCAACTTACAAGAAATTTAGAGTGTATCAGATGGATGTGAAGTCAGCATTTTTGAATGGTGAATTGGAAGAAGAAGTCTACATTGAGCAGCCTAAAGGTTTTCCTTTGACACAAGAAGGAGATATGGTATGTAAGTTAAAGAAAGCTTTATATGGATTAAAACAAGCACCTAGAACTTGGTATGCAAGATTGGATAAGTATTTATTGAAATTGGGATTTATAAAAGGAACAACAGATAGTAACTTATACACAAAAGAAATTGAGAATGGTTTGTTTGTTATAGTTATATTTTTTGATGATATTATCTTTGGAGGAGAAGATGAAGCTAGTGACAAATTTGTAGATGAAATGAAGACTGAATTTGAGATGAGCATGATTGGAGAAATGAAATATTTTTTGGGATTACAGATAACACAAAGCAAGGAAGGTATATTTATAAGTCAGACTAAGTATTTAAATGAATTATTGAAAATATTTGGAATGGAAGATTCTAAACCTATTGGAACACCTATGGTAACTAGACATAAGTTATCCAGCAAAGATGAGACACCAGTAGTTGAGCAAAAAAAGTACAGATCTATGATTGGAGGATTGTAGTACTTGACACATACAAGACCTAATATAGCACATTCAATGGGGATTGTAGCAAGATTTCAAGAAGAACCTAGAGAATCACATTATGCAACAGTAAAGAGGATACTGATATATCTGAAAGGAACAATGGATTATGGATCATGGTATGAGAATTCTGATGATTTTACCTTATGTGCCTATACTGATGTAGATTGGGGAGGCAACATTGTTGACAAAAAAAGTACTAGTGGTGGAGCCTTTTTTCTTGGAGGTAAATTGGTCTCTTGGCTAGTAAGAAGCAAAATTGTACTTCATAAAGCACAACAAAAGAAGAATATGTTGCAGTAGCAAATAATTGTAATCAGATTATTTGGATGAAACAGATGTTGAAAGATATTGGAATAAAGTTTGATGAGCCTATTGTTATACATTGTGATAACACCAGTATAGTGAGTATGTCAAAAAATCCTATTTTACATTTTAAGACTAAACATATTGAGATCAAGTATCATGTTGTAAGAGAGAAAGTTGCAGAAAAAGAAGTAAGATTAGAGTACATAAGTACAAAGGAGCAGATAGCAGATAAATTTACAAAGCCTTTACCTAAGGATACATTTGTGTATCTGAGAGGTATGATTGGGGTTATGCCCCAACCTATTTTTGAGAATTCATGCAAATGATTGCATCCATCTAGTGGTATATGAGCCCTATCTTTCTTCTGGATTGGATGTTGGAACTTCCTCTATGGGGGAGTTTATGAGCTAAGTCATGAGGACTCTTGTTATTATATTCTTCTGAAAAGTGTCTTTTGACATTAAGTTTTTGCTGACTTAGTGATGGAATTTCTATCATTGATATCAATGGGGGAGAGATATACATGAAAAACATTGTGGATTGTATGAGAGAGCTGAATAGGAAAACGAAGCAAGATTTGATTTGTTATTTTGCAGTGATGTTACAGTATTGGATTCTTGGAACATTGGATGCTTTTCATCTATGTTTCCATCAATTCCAATGGGGGAGATTGTTAGGAATGAATGCAAAGTGTTTTGGTAGTCATTCTGTAGCAGTTGTTATTACATTCATGACTTGGATTGTCATTGATGTCAACACAGTGATATTCTGGATATTAGCAGGAAAGTAGGTACAATTTTTTTTGTGCACATGTTGTATTATATATTGGCTTTTGTGCAGTTGATGGTATGTTCTTTGGTGTGTTATTAACCTATGGTTAACAATGCAAAAAGAAATTCATTCGTTTGTAAGAGTTATGAGCATTTTGGTGAAAGCAGTGTTTAGACAGTGTTTCTATGTAGCGATGTTCAGAAATCAGAGGATATCTTTTAGCTGGGATGGAATCTAATTTTGCATAGTTAAAGGGATATTGGAGACTCATTAATGATGATGTGGTTCATAGCACAAACTTTGAGGATATGTTTGGAGAAAGTTGCAGCATCTGAAAGCTGACAGTTTTATGTGAATTCTGTGTGTAGCGTGTATAATTTATTATTTTGTAATTGAGGACCGACTCATTTGTAATTATTTGAGTTTGGTATATAAGAAGGAATTTTTTCCTTATTGTAAAGAGTACTATGAAGAGTGAGATGTGAATATATGCATGAAGTGAAGAAAAGAGCTAATTCAGTGATGAAGGAAGACTTGTGAGTACAGAGATCTGGAATTGTGATCTTGTGTAGCAGAGAGTGTAGTTTTGGCATAGTGTGAAGGAGGTAATATATTTCATATTATTATATTGAATAATTCTAAGATCTTTTGGATAGTGGGTTCAAAGATCTTGCCTTGAAGCTGTTTGGGCAGTGGGTCCTTCTGTCTTCCATAAACTCTTAACCGGGTTAGAATCTTTTAACAGGGATTCAAAATCTCCTAACAGGGATTTATATGTACTGAATGTATTTCATAAGAATCCTAACAGGGTCCATCCTCTAACAAGGAACTTTCATATTAGTGCATCATTTTGTGGGCATCATTCCCACTGGGGTTTACTCTTTTCAAGAGGTTCCCTAGTTAACATATCTTGTGTTATTATGTAATTGTGTATGATTATATTTCTATGGTTGATCAATACATTGATTATATTGTTTAAAGTTTTTGAATGGATAAATTATTTGATAACTAATTCACCCCCCCCTCTCAGTTATCTTGGGGATCTTTACTTTCTAACATCAAGATCTTCAAGCTCTGATACTACCTGACATAGTATAGGTAAGGAGGGTCCAATTAAGGATAGTCCAAACAAGAAGCCAAACACCACAATGCGGAATAACACTACAAGAAAATATTTGCAACTAAATTTTTAGTAACATGCCTGACTATAAGGCCTTCTAGGTTAGGGACAAATATAATAAAAATTATTTATGTAATCCCTTTAGCTAGTCTAGCTTTCAAACAATCAACAACTGATGGAAACACTAAGGAAAATCTAAACTTGAGTTCACAACCCTCCAAGAAATCTCCTTGTCTCCAAGCATGCAAACCACTAGCTCTGCTATTGCAAACTATCAGATAACAATCTAAACTTCAAGATCTCACAAGATCTAGATCTAGTCTTCTAAATTCTCCAATCTACCAAATCTACCCTAAACAAGTACCCAAACACTCCTTAAATACTAAGCTTCAACCACAAGTCAGCTAGAAGAAACAATTAACTCCTAAGCCAAGTTGCCTCCTATTACAAAAAAATATTAAATGCAACAAAAATTGGCTCATAGATAGCCTTACAAACATTTAATTCTCCATGTTGGCCTCAAGATCTACATAGGAGAATACAATAAAAGCTACCAACAATAAATGCACCAAGTCATCCAACCAAATCACCAAGAACTCCAATCAGTAAACTAGAACTACCAAGAGCTAGAGAAACAACTAAGCATTATTGAAACAACTGACCATGCCAAGCAACATTAACCAATACAGGCATCACTGAGTATAATTTCCACCGAGCATAAGAGGTTTCATCGAGTTCCTTCAGTAACTGAGCTTCCTTCAATAATCAAGACCATTGGTTAAAGCTACAACCGACTAACACAAAACCAAAAAAAACACCTCCATGTAGATTCACTAACAACCCTATAATTCCCCTGCATCATAGGTTTTGTTTGATCACATTTTGGCACGCCTGATGGAACTCGAGAAGCCTTCAAAACTACCTTTTTTAGGGTTTTTTGTCAAAAAATTAGTTTTTAACATCTTTTAGATGGATTTTGCTATAGTTTCATATGAATATTGATCATTTTGAGCAATTTTTGTATGGATATCACCCATATTTCATCCGAAAATTTCTACCTATCATGCAACTATCATATGGGCTAGTTTTGAGTGCATTTTAAATGATTTTTTGCCTTCTCCCTCATGTGTCATGTGGGAAACAATGAATTGTAATTGGGCATGCATGGAGTGTCATAAAAAACTTTAACATAAGTAATTACTGGCCTCAATTGTCATATGGAAGGCATGGAGCTCATTTGAGGTCCTAAACTTGGTTTTTACTCACTTTTTGGACTTGTTTGGGGATCCTAGTGACCCTAGGCTTCAAGCTTGTAATTTATGACATCATACTCTTGTGGGTACTTCATGGAGGCCAATTTTTCACCAAATCACTAGGGGATTAAGTCTTAGTAACTTTCATGGGTGATTAGGAACCAAAAACACTTAAGTTTCAGGCCTAAAATGAGATTCTAGTCATTTTTGAGTGCCCCTCAGGGACTAATCTGCAATTCTTTCCTATTTTTTTCCTAATCAATCCTAAACATTACTCTTTTGTCCTAAATCAATCAAAATCACTTCTAATGACTTTCATTTGGCTAAAAAGAACCTCATCCATGCAAATCTAGGATTTTAAGGGTCATTTATGCAAGTTAGGAATACTTCAAACTTTGGGTGCTTAAAAAGAACCACAAATTTATATTTTCATTCCTATTTGGTTCAAAATAAATCCTCATTCATGCTAATTATTCTCAAACCTTTCTTGAATAGTTTTTCTTAGCTAAGGTGGACTCCATTTGCATTATCTTAAATGTCTTTCAAATCTCATGCAAACTAGGAACACAATCTACAAATTTTTCCTAATCTTTCCTAATTGGTTCCTAAAGAGTCCTAGTATTTTCTAAAGGTTCCTAAATCAATCCTAATTCTTTTTTCTTGGTTGAAAAAAACTTCCTTTTTCAAAATATGGAATGTTTTCTAAGTTTCATGCATCAAACAATCTAGGAACACTCTTTTGTGGGCCTAAAATTGAATTCTAAAGAACACAATCTTGAATGACTCTAAAGAAATCAAAATCCAAGTCAAAAGAGTTATGTTTCTTTGATTCCAAAATAAGAATCTTGAATTTCCTAAATTGAAAGAAAAGAATTTCATTATATTTTCATTTAAAAGATCAAATCAAGATCCTAAAAGCAAAACTCAATCCTGAATACAAAGGGTAAAAACTTGCAATATCTTTCAAAAGATTTTTTATCTTCAAAAGAAATGAACAAATCAAAATCATAAAAACAAGTGCTTGCAAGGTTTCATTTTAGTCACTTCAAATCAAATTGGGAAAAGAACTCTTTATGATATGCTTCTAGGAGTTTCAATTATGCAAGTCCTCTTAACTCTAAGTGATGCAAAACACTTAAACTTGGACAAGTTTATTTGTTCTACTTCTAGAGAAGCTAGTACAGAGAGAAAAGTTCTTCCTCTTTGGAGAACAACCTCAAACCGGTACTTCCCCGGCCACTATAGAAATAAAGCATTGAGAAAACTCTTGCTTCATCCCCTTAAGCTCGTGCAATGTGTGTTGATGGTAGCTCAAGGTAGGTGAATATCCCTACTATTTTGGCATGGTCAACTAGGCTCTTAAGTCAGTCACACATGTACAAACTAATTAGGAGGACACGATAGATAAAATTAGATACATGTTAATTAGAAGCTACTCAATCTACTCCCAAAGGTATCAAAATCTTTGTCCAAGGACTGATCCAAGTGGTTTCCCAGATCACCTTAAGACATGATCTCTATTCCTTTTTTGGGGATATCAAGCTGTGGGCAAAGATTTTGATACTATCATGTCTTTAGATAGTTCTGAATGTTTGATGTGTTTTCATAGTTATAGACTTAGTGCAAAAAATATATTGCACATATACAAAACAAAGAGTTCTACAAACACACCAAATCTTTTTCCATAGTGGTCCAATCCTCCAAAATCTAGAAGTCATAAAAAATACTAATCTCCTAATCATGGTCTTCCTATCATCCCACATCTTCCCCATCTAGTCTTCTCGTCATATCCTAGGTTATCATATTCATCTTGGTCATCCCCCATCCCCTTTATGTCTTCCTCTAGAGTTAGTCTTTCCCCCATCTTGAGCCAAACCCAATTCTAGTCAGAGCTTGTCAGTCATCCAATCTGAGTCTTAGTCTTCCAATCCAACTTCATCCTTCATTTCTATCCAACTCATTTTCATGTCAACATGTCTCAAAGCTATTATGATGAGTCTAGTTATTATGTCTCCCTTCTCATTCCATCCTATCTCGATGATAATGAAAGTCTTGTTGATTATGATGAGAACTTTGAAGACCTTAGCAATCATGATGATGAGGATCTTGTGGATCATGATGTGTACTTTGAAAATCTTAGCAAGCTTGGTCCAAGAAACTTCCAGAATGCAATCATTCCTCTAAACTATCCTATCACAACATTTGTGCATATCCACTAGTGCTCCTTATCATACCTTTGAAAAGGGAAATCCATTATCCTATTCATCCACACCTTCTTCCTATCTTGAACCTACATATCTTCTATATGAATCCTTCATACCTTCATCTCCTTCTATGGTTGTATCCTAATCACCATCTTTCCATAGAAAACCTACTAGCTACATCCCTTATACAAATCTACCATCTCCTTATCCTCCAACCCACTTTCAAATCCAAAATCCTAGTCTTCTAATCCATTACCCCAATCCTCCATCCTAGCTCAATTCACCATCTTCCTTTCCAACCTACATTTTGACAAATCCCCTTCCATAGGAAGAATGCATCCTTTAATCTACTTCATACCTCATTCCTCAATCCATCATCCCTATCCCATCAGTCAGTCAATCCGGTTCACTAGCTTCCTCCAATTCCTCTTCTGCACCATCATCCCCAAAATAAATTTCAAAATATTCCAACCCACCTCCATGTGTGAACTATCGTAGGCCTCTATCTTATACACATTATAATCCTCCACCATCACAAAATTATCCAATGAGTTTCACAAGGAAACCAACAACAAATCCCTTTCCTAAAGCTAAGGAATCATGCCATCTCAATCCTTCATGTGAAGCCATTAGTGATGATACCCATCCATCTCCTACATCCATCATTCCTCCTCCATCACCCCAATCTATTATCCTTATTCCATATATCCCATCTATTGATCCTCTTCCATCTCCTAGCATCATTGAGTCCTTTCCATCTGTTGACTCCATCCAATCCCCATCCTCTTGTCCTCCTCCCAACACTATCCAAGCCACATCCAATGAGCCTCATGATTTCTCCCCTCTTCCTACCATCACAATTATGGAATCTCCAATCCTTCCATCTACTCCATCTAAAGATTCTATCCATACATCCCCCATCACTCTATCCACACCAATTCAATCTAGAGAAGATCTTGTCCAAAAGCATGTTGAAGAGTACATCGAACTAAGTCAAGATCCCATCATCCCAATCCAAGATCATGTCATTCCAATTCCTAAAATTCAAGATCCTATCATAAAAATTCCTCTAGTCCAAGATCCTATCATCCCAATTCCTTCAATCCAAGATCCTATCATCGGAATTCCTCCAATCCAAGATCCTATCAAATGACTTTCTCCATCTCAAGATCGATTACCATCTCCCAATCCCCATCAAGATCCTATCATCCCATCTTCTCCCCTTCAGGATCTTCCAATCTCAGCTATCCCACTTCCATCACTCTACCCCCTTGGTCCACTTACATTTTTCAAGGAAAGCCCACTCAAAGAAGAAGAAATCAGATTCACATCTTCCACTACACTACCTAAAACTAGATGTTTATCTTATTCCCCAAGTCAGAAGTATCCTTGCTTGGATAAAATGCTCAAGAAATGGAATTATCAAGGAAAATGCATAGGTGCTCATGAAAAAGGAACTTTGGAGCCCATACAGGATAAGAAATATCCAAAATCATGTGGTATTGGTCATGCATCTGAAGAAGGCACTTCCTCCAAAAATGTTGATACAACTAAAGCCAGATTCAAGAATCCTTCCAAACACACCACCACATCTTCCCATTTCCCCTCCAAATCATACAATGCCATTCCTCCTCCTCCATCACTGAAACTGAGGACAAACTATGAAATTCCTCCTTCATCCTCTAAATCCATTTTTGGTCCCTATGTTCCAAAATATACCAGTGCATATCCTCTACATAACAAATCCATTTTGGGCCCTTACATCCCAAAATATCATCCCCCATCTTATCATACTCAATCCTTCATCCCAAATAAAAGCATCCCTAGTTAGGAGCAACCTAGGCACATTCCCACATCTCCTATCTACCAATTTCCCTCTAAATCTCCATCCATGTCTTCTTCATCCCACACATCCCCTCATATTCCTTCCAATGCTCCTCACAGTAATTTGGATGCTATATCCAAGATACATAAAGGAAACTATCCACAAACATATAAGGATTTACATTTCCCCTCTAAATGACATGCTCAAGCAAATAAAAATCCAATCAAGCAATCCAATGCATCCCAATGGCCACAAAGGCCCATCAAACAAAAAGTGAAATCCAATGCATCCTAATGGCCACAAAGACCCACCAAAGATAAAAAGACTATGGGGATCCCAAAGAAAAATATGCAATTCATCTAAAAGAAATATCCACAATGGCATCTAAAGTTACTAATCTATCAGTTACCTATTCCCCTTCTCCATCTCCTAAACCCATTTTGGGTCCTCATGTCCCAAGATCTCCTAGCACAAATCCTCCATCATTTCCTCATCTATCTTCCAAAACCCATACACTTCATCGACTATCTTCACAACATGTTCCAATGTTGGTCCTGACAACATCCACCTATCATGGTCAATTCCCATCCTTCCATCCAAACACTTTCTACCACCATATCTCCCATCTACCCCATCCCATCCATAAATTTTCATAATCCATCCATTCTAATAAAGTTGTACCAACATCGTAACAAATCAGAAGATCAAAAACAAATTAGAAGATCAGTAACATGTTAGTAACAAATCATAGAATTAGAAAGTCAATGACAAATCAAAGAATTAGAAGGTTAGCAACAAAGCAAAAAGTCAGAAAAATATCAGAAAATCCATAAAAATTGGAAAAATCAAGAAAGATATCAAAAAAGAAAAGAAAAGAGAAAAAATATTCATCCAATGGTGAAAACTTGGCAATTCAAGCACCTTGGACAAGTACCATGGTGAAAACCTAGCAAACATGCATCATTAGTAATCACCCTAGTTCCTCTTTGTAATTGGGGATCATTCCCTTCTATCAAATTTTATCCAGCATCTCGTCCCTCCCATTTGTCTCTCACCTCCTTCATCCTCCTTTGGATCTTGATAACAAAACTGAGACCACTAGGTATACATGCTTTTGGGCAACTTTTTGCATCCATTTCCCCATTACCAATCTTCTTTCATCCTATCATACCCCTTTCCAAATACCCCTAAATACATAAACTTTTCTAAGTGGGGGAATCTTGTTCCTTGGTGACATATTCCTTTGAGACCTATCCAAATCCTTATCTTCCATCTCCAAATCCCTCTGCATTCCTCCATCCAATCCTTCAACATTCCTCTATCCAAATCCCTCATCATTCCTCTATCTAAATCCTTAGTAATCACCTATCTTCTGAATCCTTAGTTGTTCCTCCAAAATTCATCTCCAAAACAATCCTCTATCCAAATCCTAAGCATTTATTTCAACCCAATGCTTAACATTTCCTCCATCTTTCCATCACCTGGTATCTTCCCTTGTCAATTGTATCTAGCTACAGGCTACCCCCATGCCATCCAATGCCATCCATCCATATCCAAACATTCTCCCAACAATCTTCCAACATCTTCCAATACTATCCATATCTTCTAGCTATCCAACATCCAAGATCAAGCCAACCGATCCAAGAAAATCCTTAGTCTTGTTGCAAGTATTGATATCAATTCAATCCCCATCATTTGGATGTGTCCTTCCCAAATCCATGTCATTCCAAGACACATCATCCATCATCAATCCTATCCACTATCAATCCATCTTGGCTTTTTAGCCCAACTGGGGCATCATCTTGTTTATCTTTACATCTTTGGCTTCATCCCTAGATCCATGTACATCCTATCCTAAGTCTTGTACTCTAGCGTCAGTCATGTCTCTACCTAAGCTCATTAGTACATATGTGTCTTTAGGTCCCATCCTCTGCATTAGTTACACCTTGAGTCATTGTGACCTATCCAGCTCAGTGCTTTAACAATCATCCCTTGGTCCTTTTGGGGTTCAAGTGTCTTACCTATCTCTTGTCATAAGAATCCTTACCCACTTTACCCACCATCCTCTTTGTGTCATATCCTTTGATTTTCTTAATCCTTATCCTAAATTAGAATCATCCTAGCACTACCATTTGACTAAGCATTGTTTAGTGAATCTTGTACTTGTCTTTATAGTCCTCATCATCTTGAGAAAGAGATTGGCATACACGCAAAAGAATCCTATAATTCTGAAGATCATCAGTCTCTCTTAGGTTGAAAAATCCAATCCTATCCTATTTGATTCTACATCAAGAAGAAACAACTCATTCCTAACACTTGGTAATCCTCCACCATCCTTGACCATCAATCCTCAACAAATCAATCATCCTACATCATCCTACCTATGGAAAAAGGTTTCGTGAGATACTTGTTATTTCCTTTGGTTCCTTTGGGTCTTTTATTATCTTTTGAGCTCTCTTTTATATATCTCCCTATCCATTGTACATATTGTCCCATCCTCTTGTACATATCCTCATCAGTCCTATAGCAACATTTGATAAGATATCTTGTCTCAACTAGCCTTGCACTTCAACAAAATCAATTGTCGACTATCCTTGATCATAACAATTAACCTTGACCCATCATTTTCCAATCAAAAACACAACATTCTCCCCATCAACATAGGTCTACACAAATGTATGATTTTGTATTGTCTGGCCTAAGCCTAATCACAATTCTGGACAGATGTATCCTTCTGTATTATCTAATATAATCAATCAAACTAGGTCCATGACAATGTATCCTTTTCCATGTTTAGACCTTATCTCCCCCCATCAACCATCAATCTCTCTCCTTAGAAAAGGATGTCTTTTGGAGTTATCATTTTGATCTTGGATTTTGTCCATTGGATCTTGTTAATCTTTTATGGATTCTCATTGTCCTCTACTCAAAGTCACCATGATCCTTTATATCATGGTGCATAAAAAATGAGGCCTATGAGTTAGTCATTTTTTTGTGGTTTCTCCCACATCATTTCCACCATGCCTCCTTTGGGTATCATTTGTGATCCTGGGGCAACCCGTTGCATGTTTTTTTTTGTGTCAGTCCTATGTAACAGTGATGAAAAGGCCTTGTGTTCTTTCGTAACCTTGGCAGGTTTCTAGCATTTCTATATAAAACTAGGTTGTGCTCTCAAAAATATCCAACACATGGATCTCCCTAAATTCCCCATCCTACATCATATAGATTAATCTTGCATCTTGCATCTATTGGAAATCTATTGGGAAAATGTGACACTAAGAGGGGTCGTGAATTAGATATCACTAATTTATCCATTTTAACATAAATGAAAACTTGTGTACCATTAACATAAACTTGAACAATGTAAAGGATCTAATAAACTAAACATCACCCATGAAAATACTTATAACACAGTAATTTTGGTTACCCAGAAACCCTTGAAAGGAAAAACTGGGGTGGGGATGACACCCACAAATCTTCACTACTGTAGCATAAATTTTTCCTGTTAGGGCTATAAATTTGATCACAAAATATGATCTACCCTATGAGGGGTCTACCCTATTAAGATCTTTAAGATTTATACAATCTACCTTGCAAAAGGATTTGAGACTTACAACTAAGTAAGCACTTGGTTAAGAGATTTACTAAGGTCTATCAAAACCACTCTATTAAGAGATTTAACATGATACACCTGTTAAAATGTCTCAGTACCTGATCCTTCGGTCTACATTGTGATGTTGATTATAGATCTTATCCTTCCAGTATAGATTTGATCTCATCTATCAAGTATATCTCTATTCTTCTCTTCATTGCTTTACTCTGTTCTACTCGGTCATTGAACTCTATCAGAAAACTTCATTGTTCTAAAGATATTCTCTATGTTACACTTCTTCCTTCCACTCATACATCTCATTCCTCTCATTATATCATTTTAGGGTTTAGATCACATCTTATATAGACAATTGACTTCCTCCAAGATTTAAGATGTACAATCTAGATTATCTCTTTTTGCCACTTAACCTTTACCTAATTATAATTGGTTCCATGTGTTGCATAGGGATCAATGATTAAAATATAGGAGCATAATCACCTTTGTGATTTTCTCAACAAAAAATAAAAGAAATATAAATATCGGCCAAAATGATTTACCCAAGTGTTTGTGCCATAAAAAACACATATGTCAATTCTGGCTTTCTCGGCATTGGATATCTCTAGCACTTGACATTCACTATTCTTTATACTCTGGTGCTTGACATTCTCTCCTTTACATAACTTAGCAAAAGTTGACTTGGCTAATAAAAAAGTACTTGATGACCACTATTTTACTCGGTAGTGACTACTTCTTGGTAAATGTACATTATACATGACTCAGTCTATATATGATGACTCAGTTGCAGTGATGACTAACCAACATTGCCTAGAAAGTGACTAAGTGTAAGACACTAATAGAAAAAAAAACTATACGGATCAACAACATCTTGCATCTTTAATATATAGCTTCATCTTGTATCTCACATCATATTGCATTCATGCATATTTTCTCTTGGAAGGATGTCTATTTATCCCCCCTTCCCATCTTCCTTCATCCTTTCCCTTTGGTGTTCTCTTTAAGAAAATTCCACAAAATTTCCTCTTTACATTATTTTCTCGAGGGAGCACAACCCCTTATCCTCTAGTCTAGCTTGGGGCATCTTATTTTCTTGTCTTTGACACCATGCAACTTGTGGCATCACATCAAAGAGGGGCAAAATGTAGACACCTAAAAATTCATTTCTAAATAAAATTATTTTTATTTTCCAGAAACCCCTGATGACATCATCATTTGTTAATTATTTATTTATTTAATTAACTAATTTAATTTTATGCCATTTATTCCTCCAATTTTAATTAAACACATTTAATTAAGGAATCCCTTCTAGAAAACTTTAAATCTAATTTAAACATCTTTACCTCCAATATTTATTAAGTATTTAATAAATTGACCAAATCCTTTAAATAAATGAAATATTTATTTAAATCCCTCAAAACCCAATAAACTTCTATAAATTCCTAAACCCTTCCAATCTATCCTAAACTTCCCTAAACCTCTCATAAACCTATCTAGAAGGTGTTTCCTAACCTTCTTAGCCTGATCCTAGTCTCCTTGACTTTTTTCAACACCCCTCATTAATGAGCCTTATAGACTCATTAATAGCCTCTTACACCCTCATTAATGACTCCTTACACCCTCTTACAACCTCTTAATGAAGCCTATGTCTCCTCTTTCCTCTTGGTCCCCTAGGCACTCTTCCCTAGTGTTTCTCATACATGTGTGAGCAACCTTAACCAAGGCCCATCTAACCATACCCCAAACTCAATCCCAGACTCTATTCCAAACCTTGACTCTAACCCTAACTCAACTTCCTAACCCAATCCCTTAGGAAAATCCTATAAATACTCCTCCTTACAAGAGAAAATAATTAGCTTATTTTTCATCTTCATGCATTGTTATAATGGTAAAATACATATAGATCATCATAGCATTTATCATAAATTGTTAGATTAACTTTGTTTTGTGCTTTCATAGATCATCCTAGAATAGATTAATGAATTGAATCTAGTTATTTTTTAATATTTTATAATCATTTAAGCATCATATCACATCTTCATTTTCATAAAATCAATCTAGCTTAAGCATTCTTGCATCAATCTGGATTTCTAGCTCTATTAGGATTCTTGAGGCTCTAGGGGAAAAATAGGTGTTCTATACCAATTTTTGTGTCATTATGAGGTTCTCATGGTCCTTAATCTATCACAATAATTCCTAATATAGATTAGGGACAAGATCCAAGTTTTTTGGGAGCACACCCACATCCCTTAATCAAGAACAAATCAAACGGTGATAGGGTGCTCCCGTTTAAGTTCTTTCTGAGTGACTTACAAAATAGATTTTACTATATGTTAGGAATATTATCTTAGACTAATATTTGAATGTCTATGCTTGTTTTGAATAGGTTAGGTTTTCTTTGATCACATAAATTACCCCTTCATCTCCATGTCATAATTCCAATCCCTCTCAAGATTCCATTATTCCCTCTAATTCCCCTCATGATCCTAATCCTCCATAAGATCACACTCTCCTTCTTTATCCTCCATCAAAATATCATAATCCTTCATGATATCCCATTCCTCCCCAATCTCTTATTATTATTATTATTATTAAGGATCCTCTCAAGGACCAAGGAAACCCTACACTTGATGGCCTTGGTGATATTGCTCACTCTACAAATGCTCATATCCCTCCTATACCTTATATACCTCCATTCAAGTGTAAAAATATTCCTTCATTATCTTTCAAATCCATCTTGGGCCCCTATATCCCTAAAGGAAATATTTCATCTCATCCCTCCATTTTGGGCCCTTATATCCCAGTGCTAAACCCTTCATCCCTTCCATCCATTTTAGGTTCTTATGTTCCTCCATCCAATATACCTCTCACTCCTACCTCATCATTTATTTATTCAACCATGCCTCAAGATCAACAAATAAATGCATCCTTGAGAGATTTCTATCCATCCATCCTTCAAAACTTATTATATGAGCCTCATTCATCCACAATTCCCAAGTCTTTCGGAAGCAATTTGGATGCACAACATAAAATTTAGAAATACAAGAATCCACTTACATATGAAGATCACCATGTTCTCTCTAATCAACATGTGGCTAAAAATAAAAGGGAAATACTCAAGAGACCACAAGGGTCCTCCAAGGAGAATAGAAAATCAAAGAAAATATGGGTTCCTAAATCCATCATGGAAGAATTACGGTAAAAAGAACATAAATGTAAAGAAAAATCAAAAGCTATGTGGATTCCCATGTCTCTCTTAAAGGACTAGAATATAAAAGAAAAATCAAAGTTGACTTTCAGGCTTTGAAAGACTTCCACTATATATTCTTCCAAATATCTTTGATTCACTCCTCCATCTATTTTGTGCCCATGTCCAAAAATCCACATCACTTCCTACATCAAAACCTCATGCTAGCCAATTCATTCTCCCTACACCTTTCCACTACCCTTCAAGGTGCATGTTAATGTTGATCTTGCCATCATTTCCACCTACTCCCACACAAACCTTTCAATACCATATCGAATATCCAACTCCTATATCTACTCCCTATACTTCCATATCATATCCTCATGTTCCTCTTACCCCATCTTATGCATAAATCATTATCCTTCATCTACCTTATCATCCATATCTTTCCCTTACCATCACCATTATCAACATCTTTGAGCTTACCTTTCAAAAACCTTGGCCAATCATAGCATATCTTTCCAAAGGAACATTATCCAAGGAGCATTAGGCTCTAATTCCTCCAAAAAAAAACAATAGTAAAAAAAAGTATAAAAAAAAATAGAAAATGAGAAAAAAAAATCATCCAATGGAGAAAACTTGGTAATCAAGAACCTTGGACAAGTACCATGATGAAAACCAAGCAAATATGCATCATGTGTAATCCCTCCCTCTAGTTTTTCCTTGTACTTGGGGTAAATTCCTTCTTTCTATCCATCCATAATAACTTCCCTATCATCTACTTTACATACATATCATATATTTTCCATTCATATATCCACCTCCCCTTGCACTCTATACTTGGGGGCATGCTCCATCCACACTATACGACCATAAATATCTTCCACATTCCCTATCCACCATCCATTCTCTTATATAAGTTCATTATCATTTCCTTTCCCATCTTTGATCTTGACTATCCTATGCATCTCCTCTATCCATATGTACCTTTCATAACCCTTACTCCTTATCTATCCATTTTTCTACCCAATTTTGTCCATTTTCACATATTTGATCTTGACATCCCTATCTTCTATATCATAGTACTCATCATATTCATTTCCTTAATCTATCATTCATAATACTCTTTGAGTACATACAACTTCCCATGTCATTGATCTTGATTATCCTATATATTTCCTCCATCCATTATGTATTATTCAATTCCATCTATACCCTCCATATCATTATCCCCTATCCTCTTCATACCCTCCATATCATATCCCTTATCCAAATCCATTTCACTTTCATGTCCTTTCTCTTTCTTTAAAACCTAGAGGTACTAAAATACAAAGAAAATATCCCTGCATGCTTTGGACAATGCACAAGCCTTCATCTCCTTCATTTGTCCCTTATACACCATCCTTCCATCCTATAAATATTTATCCTCCATATTCTCATCCTTCATTTTCCTCCTTCGAGTGTGGGGCATTTAACTACTTTTCCACATAGTTCTTGAATCTCTGTCCCTATACCCACCATTCTCTAGTCTTCCATATCCTATTAGGATTAGGTAATACTGAGAGGGGGATGAATCAATATTAATGAACTTTGATTTAAAATTTAACCAATTATAAATAAACCATAACACTACTGAAATGAAAAGAACAATAAAACATAACACATAACTCATGACACCATGATTTGTTCTCGAGGAAACCATGGCCAAGGGAAAACCCCAGTGGTGATGGTACCCACAACTATGCACTAAAATATTGTATCCCTATTAGGAGATCTATCCCTATTAGGAGCTAATGATTACATAGTACATTTCCTTGTTAAAGGATTACAAAACCTTGTTAGGGGTATAAAAAACACCTGGTTAATGGTGGTGAGAAAAAAACTCTTACAATCAAAACTTATTACAAAGAGTTCTCCAAAATGTCAACAATACAAGCACTTATATTGCTTAGATAGTTCCATTTATATCTCTTCTTCTTACTGATCTCACAATTAATCTCTGCTCTTAGATTTACAACCTTTCTTCATACTCATTATCAAAATACTTGTTAGCACTCTGAAAAAAATTTCATGGCTTTACCAGTTTTCCTCTGGTCTCTACAACATTTTTCATGTCTCTGGCCTCAAGCCCTAGTTCAAATTTTAAAATCTAGCCGTTGCATTAAAAGCCTTTTGTTTTACCCTGGCCATGTTCTATTTTAATGTTACCTTTTCTAGGCCACTTAAGATTCCTAAAACCCATGTACTCAATGTTTTCCTAAGTCTATCCCCTGGCAGCTTTTCATTTTTCCTAAGTCCGTCAGCTTTATTTTTCCCTAAGTCCCTACACTAAATTTTCCTATAGTTTCAGGCTTTAATATTTCCTTGGGCCTAGGTCTTGGTCATGGTTCAGCCAGGTGGTTGGCATATAATCTCATAGAATCTATCAGACCTATGAGATTATATGCCATCCATTGATTCTCCTATGTGACATATCTTTTAAACTGAGGGGGTCCACTGCCATGTTGGCATAGTTGGCAATTTCTTATTGGTAGGTATGTTGCTAAGAGGGATCCTATTAGTGGGGCCTATAGTAAAGGCTTTTCAATCTATGGTCAGTGCATGATCTTAAGGAATATTCCTACCCCATGAGACCATGTGCCATCCATTGATTTTGAATCTTACTTGGACGTGTTAGTGGGACCTGGTTGCTGGCATATCTATCAGTGGGACCTAACATTTGCAGAAAATCTATGGTGGGTGTAAGTTCTCATAGGTTTTGTTAGAGCTATGAGATCTTGTGCCAACCATTGATTTTTCTTTTTTTAGATGGCTGATGAGGGAGGGTTCTATGACAGGTAGTGATGACTTGTGACATTTTGATTGGCTTAGCTGGAAAGGGATATAGACATGTCAGTGGGCCCAAGAGATTCTAAAGGGATGACAAGATGGAATATCTGATGGTTGGCATATATTCACATAGAATCTTTTGAGGCTCTACAATCTTACACCAGCTGTTCGATTAGAAGCTTATGAGGAGTGGGTCTAAAGTGCCAATTCATCACTCACGTGCCTAGATTTCATTGGTCGAGAATTTTATGAGGTGGTGGAGACTTTTCAAAAGGGTTCGCAACTATTGTGAGATTAAATGTAAGCCACCTAATATAATGGGAAAAGCAAAAGCTCTACGGTTACATTTTAAAATTTTTGACATGACCATTGTACTTTGAATTTGAATTTTTGAGAGGGTTTCCAGTGACAGGAAGTACCAAAATTTATGGTTTTAGTAGCTGATCTTGATTGGTTTGGTGGTGCCTGTTGTTTTTAACTGATCTGAGGGTCTCTATGGTCAGTGGCATGATATTTTTATACCAGGAGAAGTGTGGTTTTGTGCTTGAGGTGTGTTTGCAGGTGGCTGATTTAACTAGTTTTCATGGCAATTCCTTATTGTTCTGTACTGTTCTCATAGATTTTGATGATGGCAGATCTGTCTGAGATTTGTTTCCTTTGGGTTGCCTATGTTTCCTCCCCTGCAAAAAATTTTGTTGTATTTTTGGTGGATTGGGTGGTTGAAACCCTAACCCTAGTCACTCGAAGCTTGATGCATCCTCTTTGAGGATTCCAAGGTGACTAGGGGTATAAGTAGTTAGTTTTTTGTTGGAGTATGGGTTCGGTCCTAAGGTTCTATTCTAGATTTTGGTCAGTTCCAGTGGTTATGATTGTTTGAACATTTGAGGAAAGAAGAGCTAGATTTTGGGTCTATTTCCTATCTTTGTGTTGCTTTGATTGTATATTGATCCTGAATATGTTAATGAGAATGTTATTGAGTTCCAATCTTACATTTGTGTTTGTCTTCTTATTTTGGTTTTGAGGTCATATATGTTAGTATCACAAAGTGTATTAGCATATGGTAAACAAAGAGTATTATAAAGTCATCTTTGAGTTCCTAACAAAGTTAGGATTAAAGTCTTCTAGGTGAGTTCAGTGAGTTTACAACAGATAAGAATTTTATGTCCTAGTGTTTGAGGGAGAGGGGTAATAGGCAATGCACTTATCCTAAGCCCAAGAGTGTTTGATTTATGATCTTTAGCTAATGTATGTAATTGGGTGACTCTTTGCCCTAGGTTAAGGCACTGGTCCATTCTCTAGAGGTATTTCATTGTCATCAACCACACACACCCAAATTTAAATGATAATATCTTTCAATCAGTTAGTAAAGGACATAGTTGTATTTTTTTTGAGACTCCTTTGGAGAAGTGATTCAAGGGTACACCCACCTAAGCATTAAGGCTCAAAGTGTAGGATGATCTCATTATTGATCCTTCTTAATTGGCCCTCTTCCTTGTGGAATTTGGAGTGGTGATAGGTCAAAGTATCATTAAAGTTATCCATCAAAGTATAAATCTATAAGTTGAAGATCACAAGGGAACAACCAACAAAATGGAAACTCTACTAGGGAGAGTCTAAAGATAAAGTCTTCAAAGTGTACTCTTGTTTTCCTATTGTATTTAGCTAAGGATTTCCTACTTTGGTGGGTGGCGACTCAAAAGGTTAGAACCAGTGCTATAGATTGCAAATCATGGAAAAAAGGAGGAATACTAGGTCTTTTGTCAAGAAAAATCTAGAGATTGCTCTGGAATAGTTACCCAGAGCTGACAAGAAGAGTTGGATTAGAAGGAATGAAGAGTCTACTAGTGTTCCTATGAGAGAGAAAATACATACCAGAGGTAGAGCACCACTTGTATCCTCTAATGAGGAAGGTTCAAAAGACATAAGTTCTAGATCAAACCGTGGCCACTCTAAAGACAAATTTTATGATACCCCAAAAGTAGTATTTCAAGATAAGGTTTCATTACCTATAGGTCAAGATGAACATGTTAGAGAAAAGGGTTATGGGCTGAATCTAGATCCTGATGAAAAAATATTTAGAAGGTATCCCATGGAACCAAGGTGAGTGCATTTCTCATATCATCATCCTACTGATGTCAAAGTATCATCAAGCTTTGAAGACAACATGATAGATCCACATGACCTAAATGCACTTAGGTTGCAGTTGGAGAGCAAGATGCCATATACAAAAGGTTACAAGAGGAGAGAGAGGCTGAAAAAGTAAATGCTATAATGGAGAGGTAGTCTCTTTTAAGAAAAATTAATGAAATGGAGAGAAACAAGATGCTTGCTTCTTCTCCTAGGGTGTTGAAGCATAATGTTTTTGGTGATCTTGAAGCTCTAAGAAGTGAGCAAGAACACTTTTTGCAAGACCATGAGTTTGATGAAGAGGTCCCTATGATCAGATAAGTGCAAAGTTATGCTCCTTTGCCTAAGGGTAAGAATGGACATGAGACCACTAGGCCTACTATAGTTATTAATGAAAAAGTAAAGAAGAATATGGTGGGTGTCCAAATAAGAAAACTAGTGACAATACCAGGGGTCCCACCACCTAAATCAAATAGGGAGATAGAGATAGAAAGAAAAAGAAAAGAGGATGAAGCTCTTGCTCAAGAGTTGGAAAGAGCTGAAGTTGATGCTGCTATTGTAGAGAAAAGAAGAAAGATCCAGTTCTTGAAGGCTTCATCAACTAATGTTCATGGCCTTTCTACTACTGAACTAGGTATGCCATCTATGAACACTACTATTCCACTTAGCAATGCTATTACTAGTAATCTAATTCCTAATGTATCTACCAAATCATTTGTTGATCCTAATAGATAGTTAAATGTGCAAGTGGGTGGGAATGTAGATAAAAATAATAATTCTAGTGGGAACACTAGTTTAGGATTTCAAAGAAGACCAATGCAACTAGAAGGCTATAGGAAAATTAGTTTTGATGGGATACCAGGCTACCCAAATGCTTTTCCAAATGATATAATAGATAAGGTACCTAAGTTTGTAGGTAACAATTCTATCAGTTGTGAGGAAAATCTTAGGCTATTTGTTGATATGCTTAATGATTATGAGGTAGAGCATGAGGATGTAGTCATGAAATTATTTGTTCAATCTCTAATGGAGGATGCTAGAGATTGGTTTAAAAAATTTCCTGATAAATGTATTGATACTTGGGATTCCTTTGAGAGATGTTTTAAAGAGCATTATGGTGATGGGCCTAATGCTAGTTTCATGTTAAATGAATTCAATGCCATAAGGAAAAATCAAAATGAGTCTACAGCTGAATTCAACATGAGATTTCAAAAGGGTATGCATAAGTTATTTCAAGTTATATGGTTAGATGACAATGTTTGTCTAACTACATACTTCAATGCATTTGATGGAAAGATGGGTTACTTGTTGAGGGACAAGGAACCAAGAACTCTTAGAGATTCTTTTAGGATTGTTGTCAATATTGACAACAATATGAAGATATCAGGGAAGTTGGGTGGGAAGAGAGATGACCCTAAGTTGTTTGGGGACAAGAAATACAAAAAAGAAAATGATAGGAATGTTGGAACTAGGAGGCAAGAAGAAGATAAATTGGATAAGGTGCTCAATGCATTGAATGATTTAAAGGCACCTACAAATAGGAATAGCAGTGCTCCTACCAACGAAAGGCCTCAGTTCAACAACAATTTCAATAAGCAAAATAGATTGTAGAACTACCCCTACAACACCCAATGGAAGGATGGCAAGCCTGTTGTCCCTGTTGCAAGAGGAAATAATGACAAAGGTGTCCCTGACCCTCTACAAAAAACTTCAATAAATGTCATGGAGGACATACCTTGGTGTGTTGCATGCCAATCCCCTCATTCTACAGAGCATTGTGTGGTTGCACATTCTATGGCTGCAAATCAAGATTGTGGCAGTGAGGAGATAGATCAAGAAGAAGATCAAGATGATGTTGGATGCAACATGGCTACTTCATATCTAGGATATGAAGATGATTCTAATTTTGATGAAGAAGAAGATGTAAATGTGAAGAGACACAGTTAGGCCCTTTTTCATCAAGAGGTTTTTTCTGATAGTGAAGACATTGATAAGAAGACATGTAACATGAACTCTTCTTCTGAGCCATTAAATTTAAGAAGACCTTCTAGAGAAGAGATAGATAGGATTACTATAGAAATGATAGAATTGTGAGCCTAAGGGAGTTGGAGTTGAAAGATTTTCTAGTGAGATTGAGAAGCCAGTTAACACAATGGCTAAGATTGAAAAAATGAGGGTGGCCAATACACCTAATGTATCAAATAAGAAAAAGGATACTAAGGCTATGTAGATTGAGGTTCCTCTCACTACTCCTGTTGATATGTTATCTATATTGTCCCAAATTACAGTTAAGGTTCCATTTTCAGAATTGTTGAGGATCCCCGAACACAAAGACATAGCTATTGCATGGGTAGATAATGTTCATAATAATGATGTTGCATGCAATGGATTTTAGGATAAAGCTTTTAAAGGTGTTTTTTCTCAGGGAATTATATCTCAAATTTCTCCTATATATTTGTACAGTTCTGTCAATGCTAGCCTTGAAAACATTGATCCATTATTTTTAAGTGTCCTCGTGAATGGAATGAAATTAAGAAATTGTATGATTGATAGTGGTGCCTCTAATACTGTTATGCCTTTTAAGATTATGGAAAAGTTGGGCCTTAAAGTTGATACAGTTCAAGGTAGATGTTGTGCAATGGATCAAAGAGAGGTACCATTCATTGGGACTATCAATGCAATGCCATATAGGCTAGCAACATATCTAGAGAAAGAGTTACCAATGAGTGTTTTGGTGGTGGACATCCCTCCTCATTATGTGATGCTGCTATCTAGAAGGTGGAGTGCTGCTATGGGTGCAAGTTTACAGTGTGATATGTCCTATGCCACTTTCAAGATTGATGATCAGTTTGTCAAGATTGAGCGAGAACCAAGAGTATGCCACATGATTGAGAGAAGTATTGATAATGAAACTACATGTTTTGTGGATACTCATATTAATTATTTTAGGGTAGAGCTCCCTACAATTGAGAAGGAACCTATTTTTTCACGTATCTCTGTTGAGGTAAGTGTTATTTCTATGAAGGGTGATTTGTGGGTAATGTACTTTGATGGTGCAAATTGCAAGGATGGAGTAGGAGTAGGTATTTTACTTATTTGTCCTAATGGAAACACCTACAAATTTTCTTTCACATTGAATTTCTTTTGTACCAACAATATAGTAGAATATGAGGCATTGTTGTTAGGAATGAGGTTGGCACAAAAACATGGTATTAAGTGTTTAAGTGTTGCTAGTGATTCTGAGTTGGTGGTGTCCCAAGTTAGGTCAGTATATGCTTCCAAGAACAAAAGGTTAAAACAATATAGGAATGCAGTTTAGGATTTGATTGAACATTTTGATGCCTTCAATATTGAGTGGAAGGATAGGAGTAACAATAAGATGGCTGAAATTTTAGCCAATATAGAAATCAATCCCAGTGATATTACATTTACTAGTATCTCTAAAGTTCAAATTTAGGCTAGGCCTAGTGTACCGGACAATATTGAAAATTGGCAAGTTTTTGATGATGATAATGATATCTTCAAGTTTATGAGTTGTGAGGATGAATATCATGGTCAGGAATTTGATTGCTCAACTTTGTTTGAGTCTATAGAAGGAAAAGAGGTTGTCTTTGGAAATGAAGTTATTCAACTTAGAACTAAGAAGGTGCCCAAGGGGCTTGTTGTTTTGGAAACTATCTTTGATAACTAGGATAGAGTTCAAAAGAATATCAAAAGAGAAGATCATGCTGAAATAGAGGAGATAAATCTTGGAACACATGAAACACCTAAGAAGGTGTACATTGGTAAGGACATGTATCATAAAGTAAAGAAATCTTTGATTGAATTGTTAAGAAAATTTAGGCATGTTTTTGCATGGTCATATGATGACCTAAAGGTTTATAGAGAAGATTTGTTTCAACATATTATTCCATTGAAAGAAGATGCTAGACCCTTCAGGTGGAAACAAAGGCCTATAAATCCTACTTTGGCACCTAAGATGCAATAAGAATTAATGAAGCTAAGAGATGTTGGCATTATCAAGCCCATTAGGCATTCTTCTTGGGTGTCAAACCTTGTTCTTGTGAGGAAGAAGAATGGTGATATCAGACTTTGTGTGGACTTCAAAAATTTGAACATCAGCTCATTAAAGGATAACTATTGTCTACCCAATATGGAAGCTATGTTGCAGAGAGTAACTGGATTAGAATTAATGTTTATGATGGATGGTTTCTCTGGTTATAATCAGGTAATTTTCAAAGAATCAGAGCAATTCAAGACAACTTTTACAACACCTTGGGGGACATATGTTTATGTGAGAATGCCTTTTGGTCTCACAAATGTTGGTGCTACTTTTCAGAGGGCAATGGATGTTGCCTTTTTAGATTTCATAAATGATTTCTTTGTTGTCTATCAAGATGATTTAACTACCTATTCCAAAAAGGAAGAAGACCCTTGTACTCATTTAGAGAAAATATTTGTGAGGGCTTTGGAATATGGCATTTCATTAAACCCAAGGAAATGTGCATTTGGTGTCATTGAGGGTAAGTTGCTTGGCCACTTAGTGGGGAAGCAAGGAGTTAGGATTGATCTTGAGAGGGTAGCAGCTATTGATAAAATTTAGAAACCAAAGAATGTTAAAGGTATTTAGTCCTTCTTTGGTTAGGTAAACTTCTTGAGAAGATTTGTAACAAACTTTGTTGAGGTCACTAGACCTATATCCAAAATGTTAAAGAAAGGATCTCCTATTACATGGGAGGCTGAGAATGATGAAGCTTTCAAAAATATCAAGCAAGCTAATAAAGATGCACCTATGCTTAAGGCACCTGATTATAGTGTCCCAATGCACATCTTTTCCTTTTCATCTTTTCACACTATTGCTACAGTGTTGTTGCTAAAAAATAAGGATGGTTTTGAGTAGCCTATTGTATTTTTCAATAAATCTTTGCAGGCTACTGAATTGAAGTATGGCATAAATGAGAAACAAGCATATGCACTTGTGAAGGTAGTCAAGGCTTTTAGGTGTTACTTGATGGGGGTAGTTGTGATTACTTTTGTGCCAAGTGTAGCCATGAAGGATATTTTCTCATAGCAAGAGGTGTCTGGGAGAAGATGCAGATGGATCAATAGGATCCAAAAATTCAACATTGATATCCAAATTACTAAATTGGTTAGAGGAAAAGGATTGGCAAAACTGATGGCCCAATCCAATCTTGATGCTAATCAGGTAAATCATTCTAAAATTGATTATACATGTGATATGGATGATTATGTTTGGTATCAAGATATTATCTATTATCTAAGAAACATGAAGAGTCCAGATGAGATGGATGACAATAAGAAGAGGACATTGAAATTACAGGCCATCAAGTATGTAATTGTGAAATGTAAATTGTATAGACAAAATTTGGATTGCATACTATTGAAATGTGTAGATGAAAATCAGGCTGAAGTATTGTTGAAAGAAATGCATGAGGGGGTTTTTGGTGGACATTACATGGGTAAGACTACTGCTCAAAAGATCTTGAGAGCAGGATTTTGGTAGCCCACAATCTTCAAGGATGTAGAGCAGTTGGTAAGGAGGTGTGATGCTTGTCAAAGGTTCTCTGGTAAGCTTAAATTTTTAGGCAATGTGCCTTTGAGGCCAGTTGAGGTGCAAGCTCCTTTCCAACAATGGGGAATTGATTTCATTGGGGAGATACCAAACAAGTCAAGTGGAGGACACTCATGGATCTTAGTTTCCATTGATTAATTTACTAAGTGGGTAGAGGCTATCCCTACAAGAAGTGCAACTAGTAGGGTGGTAATTGATTTTCTATTGAGCAATATTGTTACAAGGTTTGGTTTCCCTGAGAGGATAGTTAATGATAATGCAATGTGCTTCAAGTCTGCTAAGGATAAGGACTTTTGCAAAGGTTTAGGAATTTAGATTTCTTATTCCTCACCTTATCATCCACAAGGAAATGGACAGGCATAATCTACTAATAAGAGTTTGATTAAGATCCTCAAGAGGATTCTTGAAAATAATAAGAAGGCATGGAATTCAAAACTACCATTAGTTATATGGGCTGATAGGGTAACTGTGAAGAGGGAAATTGGTTGTGCACCATTTGACCTAGTATATGGAATACATGCAAGAATGCCTGAAAATAAGCTACTAGAAATGTATAAATTTGTGCAATTATATGATGATGACATAGATGATGAAATTCAATTGAGGATTGAGGATCTCATCAGGCTAGATGAAATCAAGAGAGAGTCAGTTGCTAGGAATGTCAAGTTGTAATTGCAAATCAAGAACCTATATGATAGGAAGGCTATAGAGAGGAACTTTGAGCTTGATGACCTAGTATTAATTTGGAATGCCATACTGGAGGATAAAGGAAAACATGGAAAGTTTGATCCCATCTAGCTAGGGCCATATAAAATTCATGAAAAATGGGGCCAGGATTCTTATGTTGTAAAAGAATTGAATGGTAATAGTTCAAGAATTGCCTGGTCATGGATAATTCTTGAAAAAATACTTCTTTTGAAGTATTCTATCTTCCATGAGTAGTAGTTAGGTTGTGTATGTATGTATAGCCTTGTAAATTTTGTAATTTTGCCTACTCCTTGGTCTTGTTTTGTCTAATTTGCTTGCCCCTATCCTATTTTATCCTAGTCTGTAAGGTTTTGGTCCTGTTGCTCTTTGTTGTTAGTTTTTCCAGTGGGATGGTTTGCTTTAACCAGTGATTCTATATCATTGCTATGCCTGTAGGAGGCATACATCCCCAGATAGAGCCACTTTTAGCACTCTGAAAAAAATTTCATGGCTTTACCAATTTTCCTCTGGTCTCTGCAACATTTTTCATGTCGCTAGCCTCAAGCCCTAGTTGAAATTTTAAAATCTAGCCATTGCATGAAAAACCTTTTGTTTTACCCTGGCCCTATTCTATTTTAATGTTACCTTTTCTAGGCCACTTAAGATTCCTAAAACCCATGTGCTTAATGTTTTCCTAAGCCTACCCCTTGACAAATTTTAATTTTTCCTAAGTCCATCGGCTTTATTTTTCCCTAAGTCCCTGTGCTAAATTTTCCTATAGTTTTGACCTTTAATATTTCCCTGGGCCTTAGTCTTAGTCATGGTTCAATCAGGTGGTTGGCATATAATCTCATAGAATCTATCAGACCTATGAGATTATACACTAGCCATTGATTCTCCTATGTGACATATCTTTTAAACTGAGTGGGTCCACTGCCATGTTGGCATAGTTGGCATTTTCTTATTCGTCGGTATGTTTCTAAGAGGGATCCTATCAGTGGGGCTTGCAGTGAAGGCTTTTCAATCTATGGTCAGTGCATGATCTTAAGGAATATTCCTACCCCATGAGATCATGCACCATCCATTGATTTTGAATCTTACTTGGATGTGTCAGTGGGACCTGGTTGCTAGCGTATCTATCAGTGGAACCTAACATCTACAGAAAAGCTATGGTGGGCATAAGTTCTCATAGGTTTTCCCAGAGCTATGAGATCTTGTGCCAGCCATTGATTTTTCTTTTCTCAGATGACTGACAAGGGTGGATCCTCTAACAGGTGGTGATGACTTGTGACATTTTGATTGGTTGAGCTAGAAAGGGATATGGACATGTCAGTGGGTCCAAGAGATTCTAAAGGGATGTCAAGATGGAAGATTTGATGGTTGGTGTATCTTCACATAGAATCTTTTGAGGCTATGCAATCTTACACTAGCCGTTCGATTAGAAGCATATGAGGAGTGGGTCCAAAGTGTTGATTCATTACTGACATGCCCAGATTTCATTGGTCAAGAATTTTATGAGGTGGCAGAGACTTTTCAAAAGGGTTCACGACTATTGTGAGATTAAATGTAAGCTGCTTGATCTACTGGGAAAAGGAAAAGATCTATGGTTGCATTTTAAAATTTTCAATGTGATCATTGCAGTTTGAATTTGAATTTCTGAGAGGGTTTCCAATGACAGGAAGTACCAAAATTTATGGTTTTAGCAACTGATCTTGATTGGTTTGGTGGCGCTAGTTGTTGTTGACTGATTCGAGGCTCTCTATGGTTGGTGGCATGATGTTTTTGTACCAGAAGAAGTGTGGTTTTTTTTCTTGAGGTTTATTTGTGCGTGGCCGATTTGACTGGTTTCATGGTACTTCCTTATTGTTCTGTATTGTTCTCATAGATTTTGATGATGGCAGATTTGTCTAAGATTTTTTTCCTTCAGGTTGCTTGTGTTTCTTCCCCTACAATAACCTTTGTTGTATTTTTGGTGGATTGGGTAGTTGAAACCCTAACCCTAGTCACTCGAAGCTTGATGCATCCTCTTTGAGGATTCCAAGGTGACTAGGTGTATAAGTAGTTATTTTTTTGTTGGAGTATGGGTTCGATCCTAAGGTTCTGTTCTAGATTTCAGTTAGTTCTAGTGGTTATGATTGTATGAACATTTGAGGAAAGAGGAGCTAGATTTTGGGTCTGTTTCCTATCTTTGTCTTGCTTTGATTGTATATTGATCCTGAATACGTTAATGAGAATGCTATTGAGTTCCAATCTTACATTTGTGTATGTCTTCCTATTTTGGTTCTGAGCTGATATATGTTAGTATCACAAAGTGTATTAGCATATGGTAAAAAAAGAGTATTGTGAAGTCATATTTGAGTTCCTAACAAAGTTAGGATTAAAGTCTTCTAGGTGAGTTCGGTGAGTTTACAACTAGATAAGAATTTGATGTCCTAGTGTTGAGGGAGAGGGTTAATAGGAAAAGCACTTATCCTGAGCCCAAGAGTGTTTGATTTAAGATCTTCAGCTGATGTATGTAATTGGGTGACTCTTTGCCCTAGGTTAAGGCACTGGTCCATTCTCTTTTGGAATTTCATTGTCATCAACCACACACACCCAAATTTAAATGATAACATCTTTCAATCAGTTAGTAAATGACATAGTTGAATATTGTTTTGAGACTACTTTGGAGAAGTGAGTCAAGGGTACACTCACCTAAGCATTAAGGCTCAAAGTGTAGGAGGATCTCATTATTGATCCTTGTTAATTAGCCCTCTTCCTTGTGGACTTTGGAGTGGTGATAGAGTCAAAGTATCATTAAATTTATCCATCACAGTATAAATCTACAAGTTGAAGATCACAAGGGAACAATCAACAATACTTATCCCTTTCATAAAAGCACTCTATACTTATACAAAAAATTATATCTAGATAGCTTCACAAATACCATACAAAACATAATAATTAATTATGTAAAGGGTGAGTATGAATTCAGAGATCATATATTACCCAAGTGTTGGAAATATACTCCATTCACCTCACTTAGCACATTACCATATCTGGTAACCTTGCATTAATCTTCGCAACTACTCATATGCTCTCTTATACTGAATCTTTGACTTTGCATACCTTCAGATCATTAAATCTTAGACATCTGATCACCAAAACTTATGCATTCTTAACTAAAGCATATATATATACCAAAATACCTTCTCATAACTTTCCAAGCCATAGTATCTTACACAATTCCATCACTGACCAAAATTGTAACACTGTACCCTATTACGCTGATTCTGGACTTAGTCATTTTTATGATGTTGATTCTAGTACTAAACCTCTCATCATGTGATCACTCCAACAAAAGTGTTTCCATGAATGAAAACCCTTAAGTGATTCCTAGTGCTCCTTAACATCAATTTCCAACAATCTCTCTCTTTGGAATTTATGGCAACACTTAGAAAAATGACTAAGTGTCAAAGTACAACTCTCTTCTTTTCATTTTCTCTTTTCTACTTTTTTTTTCTTATACATCTTTTTCTTCTTACTATTTTTCTTCTCTCCCTCTCTTTTACTTTTCTCTACATACTACTCTCCTCATTTTTATTTCTCTTCCTCTCCCTTTGACATCAATGGCAAAGGTTCATTCAAAATCTCAAAAGCTTAAGCACAAAAGGATCTAGTGCTTACTCACCAGTTTTAAGACATCTTGGAAGGAGTTTTTCAATGTCTTTATTTCCTCATCCCATGACTTTATTAGTAGCTCACTAACATGGATTAGTCTATTTAGTGTGTATGAACTGGTCTCTACTACCTTAAGCTTAGTGGGTGTAGACAAAGTCATTGACCTCTCAACTTGTTCCATCTCTGAAAGATGAGTCTCAAGGATTGAAAGTTTAGGGGTCGATAGGCTTCTTAACAAGCCAAATTTATCTTCCACTCTCCCTTTCTCTATTTCCAGTACACTAATCTTGTCTAATAGCTTGGATGTCTCTTTATCCATTTTTCTTATAGTTTATGAAGATGATTCATAATTGTCCATCAAATTGTAAAGAATAGCCCTATCCTTGGCTATGATCTCCTCAATGTTATTCACATGTTTGCAAGGACTTATGCAATAGTTATAAATTTTCTTTCCTTGTGCTACACAACTCTTGGCCTTAAGAGTAGTAGCCTTGTGAATGTCTAAGTCCCATGAAATGGACTGAAAGACTTCTCTCAATTTCTTCTCCAGAAATCTATTCTCTTCCTTATCTTCTGTAGTTTTTAGTAATGAGTCAAAATGACTATCAAAACTATCCAGTACCATACCTATATTTTCAGCTTCATCCTTTTCTTGAAATATAATAGGTGTGGGAATTAGTTTATTTACTATTTCTATATCCCTAGCCATTACCTTTACTCTTTTGTCCCCTTTCTGCATTGACCTTTGTTTAGCCTTGGAGAAGGCCATGAAGGATAGCCTCATAAGCTCATCCTCATCCATTTTGTCTACATCAACACTTACCAGTTTGGCCATGCTTTCCAACAATAAGGTAGAAGAGATGTCAGGTTCTAATTTTTGCTCCATTATGATCTCAACGATTTTCTCTATTTCAGTCTCTTCTTCCTTCCTTTCCTATGATTTATCTTCTTTTTTCTCCTCTATTTTATCTTCCTCTTACTATCCTTGGACTTAAAATTCCATCTCACTATCTAAATTATCCAAAAATGGATCATTTATATCATGCATAGTGTTAAGGGTCACAGGCACACCAGAGACAAAGAAATATGGTTGCATACTAGCTTTTTCACTTTCATCTTCTACATTGGAACTCTCTTCCAATCCCAAAAACATATGTTTAGTGACCTTAGGAGGTGATGTTTTCTTTAGCATATCACTCATTAGGATTTTATCTAATGCCTTTTGAGTTCCCTCAATTACTTCATCATACTTTCTCACCATGATTTTTACCAGTCTAGTCTTTGTCCTCAACATAGGTTTTTATACATTTATTATCCTCTCCCTTTCTTGTATTGAGACAACAAGTAACATGTCCTCAATGGCTTTATTCCTTATTTTTTCATCTTCTACCTATGGCAACTGCTTCTTGATTTTCATTTGTTATACAGTTCTTTAGGCATACTCTCTTCAATTTCTAACAGATTTTTCTTGAAAGCTAAGAGATACTCAATGATAGTATCTTCAATGAGTGACTGATTCTTAGATTCATATCTCTTATAATACCTATCCACTATTTTTAGGTTACCATCTTTAATCACTCTTTTCTATAGTGACTTAAGGTTAGGTTTCCACAAGGTTTGTGGATCCTTTGGTGCTACTTTTTCTTCTTCTTTCTCATGAACCTTTTCCTCTTTCTTGTTCCTCTTCACTTCTACTTATTTCTTCTTGGGACTATCCTATTTGGTTGATCTTGTAGATCTTCTAGGAATCCTCATAGGTATAATTTCTTGTAATGTTTCCTTTTATGTAGGTGATAGGCCAATTATGTCCGATATAGATTTGACTATCTTATTTTCCTCAGAAGGGGTAGGTGCATCAATAGCCATGCTAGAGGATGCCTCCATCTTTATTATTATGTTTATTAACTACTCCTTAGTTATTCCTACCTTCGTAGTGATTTCTTCAACAATTTTACTTACCTTTCTCTTCCTTGTAACTTTTTCCTACTCTTCTCTAACTTTTTCATATTTATCTATGTATGTTCCCCATATTTCTTGTGTAGGGTCTAGTTCTTCTTGTAGTACATGCTCTACTTGCATGGTTAGAACCTCAAAACTTACTTCATATCCCATGGGGTAACACCATTTCATCCTTGGTTCTACTTCCTCAAATAAAACACAATTAGGTTCAACCATGAAACAAATAGTGTCTTCATACTTTTCAACAATTTTCTTCAGTATTTTGAACCTTTCCTTCATTTTTCTTTGTAATATCTTTGTCATGGAAAATAGTTCACCATCAACCCAATCCTTGTCTTGTCTCCTATAGCTCTCTAAAATCTGAATTCCAGTAGGTACATCTTCTTTCCATGCCCTAGGGTGCATGCCTGGAAACTTGTGAATGATGTGGATGTACATATGGATTAACAAGGATACAAACCTAAATTTCTTAGTCATATCTTTCTTTATCACTTTTACATTTTCAAGGAACTATTGTGAAAGCACTTCATAGAGGTTATATTTATTTTTTTCCTTTACCATTTTGTATGCCATCATAACAACTCCAGCTAATACAAATTTTTCTCTGATACTATAAAACAATTTGTAACCCAACAAAATTTCTACCAACCTAAAATCTTGCTAAAAGATGTCATTGGCTATCATTCCCCTCTTTTCCCACTTGGAATGGGTTATGGTTTTTGCTAGTTTCATTAAATTATTTTTTGATACAAGTAGGCTTCTTCATTATAAAGGCCTATAATCTCATGGATCATATATGCATAAATCTTTACTGGTTGCTCTCCAATCCAAACAAACTAATCATGAACTCTGCTAAGAATGATCTTAAACCATTCAACTTATGTGAATTCTATGAGTAGGGCTAGCTTAATGATGGATTGATTTTGTAGGTGTTTGAATTATTCAACCATGGATCCATCTTCTTCTATCATGCTATCCAATTCATTGCAATTTATTACATCTCCAATGATTTCATACTTGTAGCATATGTATGCCCTAATGTCTTATACATGCAATATGCCTACGTGGGTTTGTGAAAATGCTCCTTCTAGATCATCTTCACAAGACTTGAATGGATGTCTCTTGAATTTATACCTAGGTCTATCCACAAAATCATAAACCACTGGAGCATCCATAACTTCTCTAAGAGATTAGGTCTAAATACCTTAAACACGCTTGAATCCGGCACTGTGCTTCACATGATCCCAAAATCTCTCTGCTAGATCACTGCAATACTTCACAAATCTTCTCTCCTTAGTCATTGATAATAAAATGGTGTAAAAATGATATCTTCCAAGATGTTTTATCCTTCACAAGTTGAGTGAGTGCATTAAACACAAGTAGTTCAACTTCACATCCCGTCCAGTCAACATAAAAATTGGGAACATGCATAATGAATCTCCAAGTGATGTTCTCTCATCCACAGACTCCAAAGTGTCTATACACACCATACCTAAGCTTGCATGAGCTTACTCCACATATATAGGGGTTGGATATATTTTGTTCTCTATATCCAATGCTCTCCTTAAGGCCATGTGACCTTCTAGGTCGATGCCTCAAAGAACTCATCATGCGAAGACATAGTATCATCAAATGTCTCTCCCTAAACTGATGCTTTATTTAAACCATCTACCCTCCATATCTTTTCATCCTATTTTCTCTCTTATTTCATGAAATAATCCTCAAACTCATTCATGTACTCATTAAGACTCTTTCCACTATCACCAACATTCTTCCTTATAACCATAGGAGGTGGTCCTCTTCGTTCACTTGGTCTTCTTGGCCCTCTTCTATTTTCCTCTCCATTTTATCTAAAAAACTTGGCAATGTGTCCAAGGTTGTTGCATTTTTAACATGTAGGAGGTCTCCTTCTATCTTGATTTACTTACAGTTTACAATACCTTGAATTGTGTCTGAAGTTGTATTTTTGACATGTGATCTTGGCTGCTAATTCTTCTTTGACATAATCTTGCTTTTACCTAGACTTGTCTGGTTTTCTACAATCTTATTTCTTGTGTCCATATTCACAATAGTTAAAACAATAGCTTGTAAAGGGTTTAGAGGCACCTTTACTTCTACAATCTCTTTTCATGTGTCCAACTTTGTTGCATCCAAAGCATCTATCTCTGAAAGGTCTAATATGTTCTTTAGGTTCTTCATGAGTAGGTCTTTCTTCATGTATAGGTCTTTCTTGATTCTTCATTGGTTTTAGAACTTT
>BSBK01002887.1:2500-272500 GCA_027943335.1 Chamaecyparis obtusa | reverse complement strand
CTATTAGGAGTCTATTACATTTGTATAGTGTCTTTGTCATTGTTAGGGGACTTTAGGCCTTGTTAGAAGCCTCAAACTTGTTAGGAGTTTTTATTACAAAAATTAATGTATGCAAGATGAGCTCACTTCCCAAACATGCAATATACAATGATAATCTTCAATGTAAAAGATAGAATGCAAAAACCTTTTACTCTTGTTGAATATCTTCAATATTCTGATCTAGCTTGTAGGATCTTCACAAAACTTGTTATAAACTCACACTAATATGATCATATATCATATTTTACATAATACATCGATAAAAAATATTTTTACAACTTTGCATAACATAATATTCTACTTTATACTAGCTATCTCAAATATAGCTTATCAATCGGCTTCCATATTATGAAAACATAATATTAACTCTTGGTACCTTAGGGTTACCATCTAGGATGTCACCCCTAATTATTAAATTTATTATTTTGATAAAAAAAATAATCACTTAACTCAAAATAATCAATTATTGATCGTTGCTTTGTTCTGGTCGGCTCAACATTGTTTCTATAAAACATTGATATCTTTGTTCATACACATCGTACAATCGTGTGCTCTAATATATAGCTTCAATATACCTTGTATAATAATTTTTCAAGTGAGCATGTACTAAAAGTACTTTTTTGAACTTCACTGATCAAAACAATCTCTGTGTAGATAGATAAAACACTATTATACTTAGACAATTTTCATAGGTCCACATCTAGAACTTCCTCCTTAGATCATGTTGTCTTAACAATGAATATATGTTTCCTTAATGAAAACACCATGATATCCTACTCATCCAAATTTCCAACACCCATTCTATTGAAACACTCTATTAGGGGCCTTAATCCCCATATTAGTGGTGATGTATCCTTACTTTTGCCTAAGACCCTTGAGGAAGTAGTTGAGATATCAATGTTAGCAGAGGAAAAAATGTATAGAGGTCATGGTAGATAGGGAGGATTTTAGACTAATAGTGCACCTATCAGAATTTATGGTGCATACATTATATATACACATCATAGTGCACCTAGGGAATCATCTATTCCCCTAGGTTCAAAAAGTATCATTAGGGTAAGAAATGGTTCCATAGACAACATAATTGGCATAGTGGTAAGGCTCCTAGTAAGAAAGGGCATGATTGGAATTATCACCATCAATATTGTGATCATAATTTATCAACCCAAGAAATACCAGAGAGTTCAAATAGATCTACTTACCATCACTTTAGTGCACCATCTATAGGGCCAAGCTTCCATGACTGTGGATATTTTACATTTGTAAATTGTTGGAAAAATGGTCAGCACTCCCCTCGGGATTTGTGACATGGCTTAACCACCTCCTATGTCTTCTATAAGTCTAGTGGTTGTATCGGGCATTAAAAGGTCAATCTTTTGGTGAAACAACAACCACTACTTGTAACAAGTGGTATCAGAGCTTGGTCATAGGTTCAAATCCCCTTGGGTAATGCTGAGGGGGAGATTGTTGGCAAAATGGTCAGCACTCCCCTCAAGATTCATGACATGGCTTAACTGCCTCATGTGTCTTCTATAAGTCTAGTGGTTGTATTAGGCATTAAAAGGTTGATCTTTTGGTGCAACAACAACCACTACTTGTAACATAAATATGGAAACATAGTTATACACTGCCCTGAAAAGGAAGCATCTGGTCTGAGATAGACATAATCCACTTTTGAGACAACTATTGGAGATGTAGGCTAATATCATAGGATATTTGCACAAGTAGAGAACTTCTAGGAAGATAATCATGGTACTATAGTGGAGAATTACAAGTGTGTTATGCAAGAATACTATCTCTAGTATATTTGATTCTGGTGCATCTAACTCATTTATATATCCCTCTCTCATGGAGTGGTGTGGGCTAGTGGCATTAAAACAAGTGGATAAGAGGAAAGTAGAGTAGGAAATAGGATTCAAGGTGGAAATATATTATGTATTAAGTGGTTGTGATTTGGGTTTGGGAGATTTTTTCACCACTATTGACCTTCATGTATTGCCCTTAGGATCCTATGATGTTATATTGGGTATAGATTGGTAGGCTTCCCATTAGAATTTTATTGATTGTCAATAAAATTTGGTTCAATGTGTGGATGATTTCAGGTGGAGAGTAGATCTTATTAGAGTTCAGAGACACATTTCTCATTGCATGATCTTAGAAATATAGCTAAATTAATGTATAACAAAGGGGTGTCAATTATTTGTGGTATCCTTGAGAGATATGGAGGAGGGTGATACTCGAGGAGATTCTCTTAATGATCACCCACTTCTCCAAGAATATGCAGATGCTTTTTATAGCATGATCCTAAGAATGATATTGAATTCTATATTGAGCTTATTCTTAGAGAAAAATATATATCTTGATCTATATACTACATGACCATGTAGGAATTAAGTAAGATCAGTTTATAGTTGGAGGATTTTTTGGTGAAGGGCCATATCCATCCTAGTGTCTCACCTTTGGGTGAACTAGTTATATTTGTGAAATAGAAGGATGGTTCACTTTGATTGATTATTGATTATAGACAACTTAATAAGGTGGTAGTAAAGAACAAGTATCACTTTCTGAGAATAGATGACTTATTTGATCATATGAAAGGTGTTAGGGTGTTCTCCAAAATTAATCTCAATTATGGATACCTTGAGTTGCATATACATGAGGATGATATCCATTGTACTTATTTTTGTACATTTTATGGCCATTATGAGTTCAAAGGTTTCCCATATGAGTTGACCAATTATCCTTTGGTATTAATGAACTTAATGAATGGTGTTTATTTGTCATTATTTGGACCAATTTGTACTACTTTCCTTGATGATATCTTGATGTATTCCAAGTACATGGAAGAGCATGAGATTAATTTACAAAAAATATTGATGTTCCTTTGAGATAATCAATTGAACACTAATTTGGGGAAATGTGAGTTATTCCAAAAATAAGTGACATACTTGGGATATGTTATTTCTAGAGAGGATATTGCAATAGATCCCTCTAATATTTAGGATATTATGGAGTGGCCAGTGCCTACCAATGTGGTATAGTTTCATAGTTTCATGGGTTTGGCAAGATTTTATCATCAATTTGTGAAAGATATTTCTAGGTTTACACACCTCATTACTTCTCTTTAGAGGAAATGGAAGAATTTTTTTTGGTTAGAGTAGTGTGATATAACCTTCCAAGCTCTTAAAGAGTGGTTGACTAATGCATTGATTCTAGTAGTGAAAGATCATTCTAGTATTTTTTGTTGTGCATAGATGCATCTTTATAAGGTATTGGCATAGTTCTCATGTAGGAGGTATGATTTGTGGCTTATGAGTCATGTAAGATCAAGTACCATGAGTTGAATTACCCTACTCATTACTTAGGGTTATCTTCAATAGTAAATGAACTCACACATTGGATAAATTTATTATTGGGACATTGGTTTAAGTTACACAATGATCATTTTAACTTGTAGTATATTTTTTACTCAACCAAACATAAATTCTCATTAGCATCACTTGATGGAGTTCTTATGTGAGTATGATTTTGATGTTTTATACATCAAGGAAAAGGATAATGTGGTGTGTATTTCATAATAAGGAGGATACATGATGTATATTTTATGACTCTTGGAGTACATTTACATGGACGTATCCTTAAGGTCCTTCCTAGTGACCCATTGTACCAGGAGGTGAGACTAGAGTTGGAGTCAAGAAGGGCCTTAGAGGAATGATTTATAGGGTTTACCTTGGATATTGATGGAGTTTTACATCACCATGGTTAGATTTATGTACCCTCAGTAGGTGATTTGTGTTCTTTGATCTTGTGAGAATCATATTGTACACCTTATTTGACACATCTGGTCGATGTCAAGGAAACACACACTAATCTTAGAGAGCTATACTTTTGGGCTAGTATGAGGAAATATATTAATAATTTTATGGCTAGATGCCTTGAGTGTCAAAGAGTTAAGGCTGAGCACCACCATCCTACAAGTATTTTGTTGCTACATGTGATTCCTAAATAGAAATGGGAGATAATATCCATTGGTTTTATTTTAGGGTTACCCATGTCATCATGTCTTCATAATGCCATCATGGTTATATTGAATAAATTGTCCAAGGTAGCCAAATTTTCTCCAATTAGATCCACCTATACTACATGAGATATAGCTCATTTTTTTATGGAGGAATTGGTTAGATTACATGGTATACCTTGAGATATCATTTTCAATAGAGACTCAATGTTTACTTCACACTATAGATGTCACTTTACCATGCATTGGGCACACAACTCAATTTCAGTTCATCTTATCACCTTGAGAAAGATGGTTAAATGGAGAGGTTTAATGAGATCTTGGAGAATATTTTATGTATGTATGTAATGTTGGAAATATTCAAGACTATCTAGGTTACTGAGAGGGGAGGGGTGAATCAGTAACTTCAAAACTTTTAACAGATTCAGATCTTAATAATATTAGATTGATAATCTAACTGCGTGCATGAGTAACAGAAAGAATAAAACACTTAGAACACAGAGATTTGGTGACCTAGAAACCTTCCAAGTAGAAAGTAAAACTGGGGTGGGGATGATACCCACAAAACTTCAATACTGGAATATAAAGTTTTCCAGTTAAGGCTTACAATGATCACTTCTGATGATCTGCCCTGTTAGGAGCAATAAGGACTACTAGGTCCACCTTGTTAGAGGTTTTACAAACATACAATGAAGTATGCACTCGGTTAAGAGATTTTTACAAAGGCTGTTAAGTCTACCCGATTAAAGGATTTCAAGATGATTCACCTGTTAGGATGAAACAGTAGATCTCTTACTTGCAATTGTACTTGCTAATTGAGATTCTTTGATGTACTGATCACCTTCTATGATGGATAGATCTTTTTTGCTTCTTATACTGCTGTAGCCCTTTGTAATTCGCTTATCTCTGCCTTTCTCTCTTTTTCATACTTCTCTATATCTTCCTTTGGATATGACATAAAACATTGTTTATATATCAATCTAAGTCAATTCCAAAACAATTACAAAGTCAGCTCTTAAACAAGTAAACACAAATATTTTTGAGTCGGCCCAAATATAGTTACATAGTTACTATAAACTAACTCGGTGACTTTCTGATACTTGACATCCACTGCGTTACTCGACATCATCATGCACTCGGTAGAAGTGGAAACTCGGTCCATACTAACCACTCAGTCATAGTTTCAAACTCAGTAAATACTAGAGACTTGGTAGACAAAGTGTTACTCGGTAGAAACTAAATTTCCTATTTAACCGTGTAGCACTTGGTAAACACTGTGAAACTTTGTGAGCTCGGTATGCACTGATCTGCTCAGTAAGCGCTGCTCAGTAAGCTCTACTCTACTCAGTAAGCTCTATTCTACTTGGTATGTATTGTTCTGCTCAGTATGTACTGTTCTGCTCAGTATGCACTATTCTGAATAAGTGTTGTCACTAATGACAATCATGCTTAATGCCAACAATCTCCCCCTTTGGCATTAGTTACAAAAACACTTATTGCCAAAACTTATATACAAGAATCATGCTGAATCTTTTTTTTTGATTTTTCAAAATTTATCTTTGTCAAACTATTGTTTATACATTTCATGACTCCCTTATATAGAGTACTTTCTCCCCCTTTCGTATTACACACCTTAATCTTATACACTTTCTCCTATACATTTTCTCCCCCTTTTTGACAATAATGCCAAAGGTGTATATACAAGTATTTTACAGGGAGAATCTAAAATGTGAAAGAAAATTAGAATGTACCTTTATGATTAGTGCTAGAGTTCTATCCCAATTCTCTTGCAGAATCTTGCATGTTTGGAGTGCAATTTGGACTTTTGTAGAGAGTTCAATCATGTGATCTGCAATGGAAAATTGATTATCATGGAGTAATGCTTTTGAGTAAACAATGTGCTTTTGCATTATGTCCATGATGGGAAGGATCATGTTCTGAATATTTAGCAGTGTTGACCAGATCTTTGTATCTTCTTTTAATAATTCAGACTGCCTATTTGATAGGAATGTGATTTTCATATGATGTGCAGAGCTTGAACTAGGTTCAAGTTGCAATCTCTGTACACTGTCCTTTAGATCCTCATCAATCTTATTCAATTTATCCTTGACTTCCTTAGTGAACTCGGCAACATTACATAGCTTAGCAACAAGTGAGGTAACATTGGAATAGGAGGATTCAATATCTATCAAAACTGAAGATAATTTTTCTTGATTAATAGCTATATGCTAAGCAACTTGCTCAAGCACTTTATTGTCAAACTTCTTCTCAGCTTTCTCAAGAATCTTTTCTGACTTAGAGGAATCCTCATGGAACTTGTTTACTGCCTCAGCTAACTATAACAAAATATGTTGAGAGGAATCAACTTTAATACCTAATGCTTCTGACAAAATATCCTTTGCATCTTCAATAATTTTATATTCCTTGTCCCTTTCTTCTTCTAGTTTCTTCTGCTTTGCTTTCTTTTGAAGGAGTTCACCAATGTTTTGCATTTGGTCTGCTAAAAGATTTGCAAAGTCTAATTTTGGAATCTCTATCTCCTCATCTAAGTCTATATCCTCTTCTACATTCTTACTCAAAAATCTTGTACTCAGTTGAGCCTTAGGATCAACTATTATTGCACTTAATGCCTTTGTAGAAGTTATTGTAGACATTGTAGGACTAGCTATGAAAAATGATAGAATACCAACTGGAATACTTGAAGGGCTCAAAACTGAAGTATTCACAATTATAGAATCAAAAACTGAAATACTTACTGAAGTATCCAAAACTAAGGTACTTACTACTGGAAAACTTGATATGGAAGTAGGTACTGAAGTAGCTACAGGAGACTGCAACTTAGTAAAAGAGGTGGTAGTCATTTCTTTCAATGGTACATTGAGTTGTGCTAGTGATGATTTGACATTTGATGTATCTGTGGAAGTTGTCATAATCATACTTGAAGTTATCTCCGTGCTAGGTGTATCAACTTTTGCTGGAGAGTGAGGAAGTGAGGCAATGACTTCTGTAACTATCCAAACAATATTATCTTCCTCATCACTTTTCTTGTCTACCTCAGTATCTTCTTCATGTTCATCATTGTCATCATCAATATCCTTGATTATCATAGTTTCTGCACTCAGTTCGTGAAGATTATAGATGTTTTTCCATGTGGCAGTGGCACTCTTCACAACTGACTCAATATCTTTGATCAAAATCAAACAACTATTAAATTTGAGTGTCATCTTATTTTCATTATCTATCAATGCCTTATTAATTTCAGCATTTTTCAAACTTGGCATTAATTGCCTCAAGGTTTGAGCATAGATGTCCTTGATAGTTTTTCTTGCATTGGACCATCTTAACTTAATTTTGTTCAGTAGAATTCCTGGGATTTGAGAAGCTATCTCTTCAGGTGAGTATTTCCATTTTCCTATTTTCTCAACAATAGCATCTTCAATTTCCTATCGCTCTTCCTCAGATCTGATTTCATATTTGAGAGATTTGAAGTTTTCAATTTCAGATTCTTCTCTCAAGTCCTTGATCTTTTCTTTTAATGAAGGAGGAGGCCTTTTGAATACTATTTCTTCACTATCTTTGCCTGCCTTGCCTCTTGCACTCCTTCTTGTAAATACTGCAGAGGGTTGCTTGGGTGCCTTGGTGATAATTACTTTTCCTTTCTTCTTTTCTGGTACTAGTTCTTCTTCCTCCTCATCCTTTTTCTCTTCTTCTTCTTCAAAGTCCTCCCCTTTTTTCTCAGTTGACATTAGAGGTGTGCTAGCTTGTATTTTGGCCATCCTCTTTCTTCCTTTGTTAATCACCTATGGAAGCTTTATACTAAGCTCAATTCTCTCCTTAGCTTCTTCATATGTCCCAAAATATGGTGCCTTTGGGTTAACAGGTTGATTAATTATGGCTTCAATAATACTCTTGGTTTCATCAATATTTACCTCATAGGGAAGAGGTTTCACATGTACAATCCTTGGTTTTGCTGCCTGTATATACACATTATCATAGTCCACCATGAAACAAATATCATCTTTGTAATCTTCCACCAATTTCTGTGGAATCTAGAATCTATTGTTCATTTTCTCTTTAAATGATTCAAAATAGTTATCCATTATGCTTTCAAAATTGTCACCCATTTCTGAAATGTATTCATTCATTTGATAAAGAACCGGCACATCTTTTCTCCATACTACCATGCCTTTTGATGGGAAAAACTTTTGAGCATAGAAAAATAAACAAACCAACAGTGAGCCAAACTTACATGGATTGTTCTTTGAGGTTTGGATGCTCTCCATGTTCTTGTTGAACTATCTCAAAAAAAGATCTGCTAGGTCAAATGATAGATTGTTCTTTACAATTTTATACACTAGGTCAACTGCTTCACATGGAACACTATTCTGCCGACTTGAACTATATATCTTGTGAGCTATGATATGTATACCAAACTTCAATTCTGCATCAGTAATTCTTCTTATCTTCATACCTCTACCATCCCACTCAGCTAGGGTTTTCTCTTCTAGTTCCATCCAACCTAGGGTTTTTGTAGATTTTGCCTTATCAAGCATGGGAAGACCAGTGATTCAGTGAATCATCTTCTTCATAATCTCTACTGGTTGCTCAAGCCATATTTTACCTTCATGTACTTATCTGAGGATATATCTGACCCATTTTATCTGAAAGCTCTGAGGCAAGTGTGTGATGTGAACTAAACCCTTATCTTCCAAATGTTGATGCTCCGATTTGAGAACACCATTGACACATAGTTCCTCATGAATAGTATCTATCTCTAGGGTTCCAAGCTCTTGAATTGTACACTTAAAATGACTGCGAATATCATTAATAAGAAGTACCTTACAAGGGATCCGAGATTGAGCTCCACTCGGGTCTAGGGTTCCGGCAACTGTGAGCATGAGTTTGAAATCTGGTGCTTTCCATTCTCCATGAACCAACATTTTCAAACCTTTCTTCACTTTAGTGCTGGATGATGCCATCGTAGCTCAGTGAACATAGTAAGTTCTTCGAGGAAACAAAATATCTTGCTGAAAAATGCTTCAAAACACTTGATTGCACTAGGAGACTTTTGTTCAGGGTGAATAGTGAACTTGATTTCACTCCTTTTGTTAAAACTTTGTCATTAATGCTTAGTATGAATTAGGGTATTGAATTAGACAGGCTATCATCCACTATGAATTAATTTATTGGTGAAGACTCCGCAACTCAGCGATCATACAAATTCATACTTCTCTGACCTTACTCGGTAACCAAATGAAGTTAGGTTATTCCTGACCTTGCTCGGTGGTAACTGATACCGACCTTCTTGTGATCCTATTGTATCTTGCATACTGATTTGGATCTATCTTCCTTTCAGTTTATGAACTGTTTTGTAATATGTCTATGAAGATACAATTCCAGTGCTTTCTTGGAGACTAGTTAGAGCTCATAGAGCCACTCCCTTCATTGGTGACTTTAGGATTGGTTTGCTCGTTTGGTTTAGGAATCCACTTCTATTTCATCTGCTTCCTAATGTTATTTGCTTTTTCTTTCTTTTCATCTTCAATTTTGCCTAAATTCATGTAGTTTTTAGCTATGTGACCAAGCTTAGTGCAATTATAACATCTTATGGTAGAATCCCTTTTTCTCAAGTGGTGCCTTACAAAATTCATGCCAATATGTCCATATTCTCCATAGTAATGACATCTACACTAAGTGTTGTAATCCCAACCAAACATTTCTTTGATAATTTGTTCTGCTAGATTAGGTGTTTTAGTTCTGCATTCTGATGCCTTATGTCCTTGTTTTCTACATTTGTGACATATGCCTTTAAATCTTGGTTTTTCCTTGCATTCATTTGCTTTATGACCAAGCTGATTGCAATTGTAGCATTTTCCATTAAATTTTTCTTTTCCATTGTTCCAACATTTGTTTGAAGTATGACCAATTTTGCCACAGTGATTACAGGTAGGTTTCTGATTCTTTTGAGTACCTTGTTTGGAGGATTCACCTTCCTCTTTGAATCCAAGTCTTGCTTTTCCTTTTTGCCTATGAAGGTTTCATTCATACACCTGATTCATATCTTCTTGAGATTTCAACATTCTCTCATTGATTTTCCTTTTAGCATCTAGCTCACTCATCACTCTGAAGTTGATTTTCTTTTCAAATCTCAGCTCTTCTCTCATATTTTCATTTTCTGATCTTAGAGTCAAGATTTCTTCATTTGCATTGGAGATTTGATCAATAAGATTTTCTAGCTGAAGATTTTTATTCTGGATTTCATTGTTCTTTCCATCTATTTCATCTTTCATCTTGTTTCATTGTTCCAAGACTTCACAGAATCTTGTTGACTAAATTTCCTATTCTCTTTTCAATTTTCTCACTTCTTGCAGAGAACCACTCTTTTCTAGAAGTTCTTTGATTGCATTGTTTGCTTCATCTGAGCTGCTTGAAAGGAAAAATTCTTCAATATTTTCTTCAACATACTAGTGGTCATTGATCTAATTTTCAAGTTCCTTCCTTCTTTTTAGGGAAAGGGAAAGATGCTCTCTTGCTTCTTTGAGTTGAGTTATGGCCATTTCTAGATCTAGCTTTTCATTCTCAATTACTTTGTTTAGTCTAAATATCTCCATTGTCCTGAATCTTTTCTCAAGCTGTCAAACTTTATTCTAAGATCCACTGTGCTCTGATACCAATTGTTGGAAATATTCAAGACTATCTAGGTTACTGAGAGGGGAGGGGTGAATCAGTAACTTCAAAACTTTTAACAGATTTAGATCTTAATAATATTAGATTGATAATCTGATTGCATGCATGAGTAACAGAAAGAATAAAACACTTAGAACATAGAGATTTGGTCACCCAAAAACCTTCCAAGTAGAAAGTAAAACTAGGGTGGGGATGATACCCACAAAACTTCAATACTGTAGTATAAAGTTTGCCAGTTAAGGCTTACAATGATCACTTCTGATGATCTGCCCTGTTAAGAGCAATAAGGACTGCTAGGTCCACCTTGTTAGAGGTTTTACAAACATACAATGAAGTATGCACTCAGTTAAGGGATTTTTACAAAGACTGTTAAGTCTACTCGATTAAAGGATTTCAAGCTGATTCACCTATTAGGATGAAACAGTAGATCTCTTACTTGCAACTGTACTTGCTGATTGAGATTCTTTGATGTACTGATCACCTTCTATGATGGATAGATCTTTTTTGCTTCTTATATTGTTGTAGCCCTTTTTAATTCACTTATCTCTGCCTTTCTCTCTTTTTCATACTTCTCTATATCTTCCTTTGGATATGACATAAAACATTGTTTATATATCAATCTAAGTCAATTCCAAAACAATTACAAAGTTGGCTCTTAAACAAGTAAACACAAATATTTCTGAGTTGGCCCAAATATAGTTACACGGTTACTGCAAACTAACTCGGTGACTTTCTGATACTCAGTGTCCACTGCGTTACTCGGCATCATCATGCACTTGGTAGAAGTGGAAACTTGGTCCATACTAACCACTCAGTCATAGTTTCAAACTCGGTAAATACTGGAGACTCAGTAGACAAAGTGTTACTCAGTAGAAACTAAATTTCCTATTTAACCATGCAGCAATCAGTAAACACTGTGAAACTTTGCGAGCTCGGTATGCACTGATCTACTTGGTAAGCTCTGCTCTACTCGGTAAGCTCTATTCTACTCGGTATGTACTATTCTACTCAATATGTACTATTCTACTCAGTATGCATTATTCTAAATAAGTGTTGTCACTAATGACAATCATGCTTAATGCCAACATGTAATGTATCAACAATCTCATTGGGAGAACTACTTGTACCTAGTGGAGTTTGTATAATATAATAGGTACCATATTTCTCTTGGTATGTCATCATTTTAGGAATTTTATGGAAGACCCTATCCTACACCATTAGGATGGGATCGCTTAGATGACTAATTAGTTTTGGGTCTAGAGATACTTCATGAGATGGAGCAATAGGTTTTCTAGATTCAAGAGAACCTTGTAGCATCGCAAGATCAACCAAATAAGTATATAGATACTCATAGATGTTGGAAGTATTATTGTGAAAGTAAGATACTGAGAGATGGGGTGAATCACAATCTATAGAACTTTTACAATTTGAAAAAAATTCAACATATACAACATAAACATAAACTTGAATGCTGAAATAGATCTAACTGCTAATAATCATCCATAAAAATGAAACACATAACACAAATATTTGGTAACCCACAAACCCTTGAAAGGTAAAACTAGGGTGGGGATGACACCCAAAAATCTTCACTACTACAATAGTAAAGTATGTCTATTAGGGCTACAAAGTTTTGATCACTTCTAGTGATCTACCCTATGAGGTTTTTGCCCTACTAAGAGCTTACAAACTTATACAATCTACCTTGATTAAGGGATTTAAAACTTATAAATAAGTAAGAACTCTGTTAGGATATTTACAAAGGTTTGTTAGGACCACTTTGTTAATATATTTACCTTGATTTTCTTGCTAGAATGTATTAGTACATGATCTTTCGGTATGCACTACAAATACTGATAACTGATCTCCTCTTTCAATGCTTATCTTATCTCAAAATCAAATATAGCTATGTTCTATCCTTCACTTCTCTATGCGGTCACTATGCCTGATCTATTCTTCTAATATCTAAAACACTACTTCCTCCACATACATTTGAGGTCTCTTGATTGTAACAATATTAGGGTTTTGATTTCACCTTAAATAAATAATTGATCAATCTTCTAGATCAAGATCAATGATCTAGACTCATCACTTTTTCTTCTTATACATTCCCTTTTTTTTATTGGTTACATCTCTTGCATAGGGATTAATAATCAAAATAATAACATGTAATCAACTCCTTAATTCTCTCAATGATCATTAAAACATGCATAGAAGTTCCAAACCTAGGTTTACCTAGGTGTTTGTGAGATTCCAAACACATATAACAAAACCATTTCATGACATATAAATTATCTGGTGCTCGGTCAAAACTATTGTCCATATACTGACACTTGGCAATGACTATTCTATACATCTTGGCATTCATACTACTTGGTAACTACTGGGGTACTCGGTGTACACTCAAAATGTGCACTTCTCTAAGCCATTGATTCCAAGGGCATCCATGGATTGGAAGCCTTGAAAAGTGACAAAGAGTTCCCTAGGCATGGAGTGCAAGGGTGTTTAGAGGGCTCTTAGCTAGAGCTATTAAGCATGTAACCTTGCTAGTAAACCATGCAATGGGAGATTCAAAGAGACAAGGGAAAAAATTCCAATATCTTCAAGAATCACAATGAAAAATGCAATGCAAGCTAAGCTAAGCTAGAATGAGAATGTAAGAATGCAACTAAACTATGGAAATGAGAGTGTTACAAGCCATTACTAGTTAAACTATGTGAACTAAGCTAAAGCATGAAAGGAAACTAAGCTAAGAATGCCATGAAAACTAAGCTATAATGAAAATATGAGGACTAGAATGCAACAAGCTCCTCAAAAGCTCTAATGACACTAAGGAAACCTATAGCACAACATTAGCATCAAGAGTCAGTCCCTAGAATGAGAAGAGAGATCTCCTTTTAAAGATAAATGGACCATGGGGATTAAGAGGCAAAAGATTTGATCAAGGGTGGAGTTTGAAAGTGGGAGCAATACTTGTGCACAAGTCTCTTCCAATGAGAAAGAAGTGTTGAATTTTGTGCCCCATGTGAGACAAAAAAGTCTTTTCTTCTTATTTATTAAATAGGAATAATGTTTTATTTGTGCAACTTAGGATAAAAGGTAAGTGGGGGCTTTTTATTTAATAAAAGGGGAGGGAATTCCTTTTAATCAAATAAAGACTTAGGATAAAATGGTTAATCCATAGAATATAATCGAACAAATGATAAAATAAGATTTGATCAAGAATAAGCAATTGATGAATTTAGCAAATAATGCTAGAAAGGGCCTAATAGTCTAGATGACCTTTTTTGGGTGATTACATTTGCCCCTTTTTTACTAATGTGTGATTGATCTAGGAAAACATTACGTCAAATAATAGATCAGCCAAGAAAGCAATAGGTAGAGATTTGACTCCAAAGAATGAAGTGTAGAGAGATAGAAAATCTTGCATGGTCAGCCTGGTAGTGACAGTATTTAACACTTAGGAGAGAGATGGATAGTATCATAACCTGAGATGAGAACTAACATGTGAAGCACAATAGATCAATAGATAGATCAGAGCAAATGGAATGGTGAACAATGTGCTCTAGAGAATAGCTGATAGGATATGTCTACCCCCTTAGGATCAAAATCGAAATGAGGTAGAGGGAATGCAGAAGCAAGAGCATCATGATCAAATCACTAGAAATCAGAATCAAAGATGAAAGATAATAGAATAACCATCAAGTAATGAAAATATTCCCTAGTTGACTAGGTTTGACTGAGAAAGATATAGGATAAAGATAAAGTCAAAACCTCAGAGAGATGAAGAGAAGGAAATGAATGAAAGACTAGAAGGTTGATAGAGATGGAGATGAAGAAAAGAAGATGCCCCAATGAAGATCGAAGGACCAGGCCTCAAATAGTCAGCTAGCTATGTAGAAGAAGGAGAAATTTTAAAATGAAATTTTGACCAGCAAATGAACTCGGATTTCAATTTTGATCCTAAAAATGGATCTAGGACATCGCAATTAGCCAGGGGTGCAATTTTTGCAAAATTTTGAGATGTTTTAAAAATTAGGTCAAAAAGGTCAAAATGCTATATAAGGGGTGAAAAGGTCATTTTCAAACTCATTTGTCTTATGTGACTTTTGATAACTTTGAGAGATCTAAGAGAGACTATGGCTTAATAGGCAGACATTCTCATTCACACACATTGATTCAAGCATGGTTGGTTGCACAACTGGCCTCCTTAGTATGGTGGATTGGTAAGTTTTTAGAAAAACTAGCCGTTTAAGTCATTTTTTTGAATTTAAAGCATGTTTTGGAATTTTCAAATTATAGTTTAGAAAACATCATGCAATACTTTTAAAGTATCACACACCTATTGTATACTATATCATGTGAGACTTCATGGGGCCACAAAGTGTCGTACACCCATTCAGGAAAGTATCACACAAGCCTAGATGAAATGTCGTGCGATCGTGTGTGAACTATTGCATGAAGCAAAAGTATCACACCACTATACAAGAAAGTATCACATGATATAGTATCAGTAGACAGTGTCACACTAGTATAATAAGAAGTATCGTATGACTTTAATTTGAGCAATATAACATGTGTAGAGAAAATTTTTTCTTTTGAGATCACTTGTACTAATTTTGGACATCCATTGTGACATGTTCTAACATCTGGTTTGCAGGTTTATGGATTGCATGAGGTTATGGTGGCACTCACTATCAAAGCACTGAGGGTGGTCAGGTTGCGCTATGTCTAGGATCTGGATGATCTAGGGAGAGTGGCTTTGACTCAGATGGGTTTTAGCTACTTGTTGGAGATGCACCATATACAGGCAAACCATGGATTATTGACAACACTGGCAGAGAGGTGGCATAGTGAGCATAACACCTTTCACTTTCCAATCAAAGAGGCCACTATCACACTCAAGGATGGCTACTAGATCCTTTGTGTACCAAGCCATGGAGATGTGGTAAGCATAATCATGTTTGTAGAGATGCTCATTAATATAGTGTTTCCATATGATGAAAAATGACATGATTTTTTGTTGGCATAGGTATACTATGAATAGACTCCCATAGAGGGGAGGCAAGCCATTTAGGACCTCTTCCAGAATGTTACCATCATAGATAGACATCTTAGTTGGGACTATCTGATAGAGGAGTATGATTAGGACTATCTAGTGCCATGCATCATGTGTTCCATAGTAGCACAAGTTTTTATCACTGACCGAAGTCAGAGAGGGTTCCCACTAGGTTGGGGGAGACTGGTCATAGACCTGGTGGTGAGACCTAGATGGATGGTGTGGGGACTAATGATCCTTGCAGATATGTATCATGAGATACACAAGATCATTTACAGGGAAGATCAATCATGGCCATGCGGGGTTGTCCTTGCACAGATATGGGGATGGGATCACATAGTTGTTGTGTAACCATAGGTACAACCTCAGGAGCAGAGGACTCCCTACATATATCAATATACTGGGTTCATCACACAACCACACAATGGGGACCTCACATATTATAGGAGGCTGATATATGAGCTAATGACATTTGAGTGGAGGCCATACAGGTAGTGTGAGCAGTGGAGGGATGAGGATTAGGAGCTCAGATACATGCTATGCAACTGACCATTACTAGGTAGACATGCAGATATTGTGGAGTATTTTGTGATCACCCGAGTGTGGAGGTAGTTTGGCAGGAAACAAAGAGTGGTAGTAGAGACCACCTCATATGATAGGGTAGGGGAGGATGAGGCACTAGGATGGCTACCGATGCTGGATTATTAGCAGGCAGTACAAGAGATAGCGAGGTTGCGGTGGGAGCCATGGGACTATCTAGCAGACATGGTAGATGCAAGGATAGATGCGACATACATAAAAGAGCATCAGAGATGTCCATTCCCAAGGTTTATAGTCCTGAATGCATAGCCATGGGCACCTGGCAGGGATGGAGATGATGGAGGAGGGGTAGGTAGGAGGAGAGTAGAGAGAGGCCAAGGGTCCTGATCAGGTGGCTGCAAATGGTCACGCTGATAGGCATAGGAGGAGGAGGAGGAGGTGAGACTAGTTCACTAATGGGTTGAGGTAGGGTAGGAGCAACATGTAGCTAGAGGAGGAGAGGATCTCTAGGGTAGGGATTGGGCCTTAGAGGCTAAGATGTAGCAACTATGAACTATGATCTCTATTCATGATTAGTAGCTTATGGATGCACGGGCCAAGATAGATCGGTGGGAGAGAGTAGCATGAGATGATGTTGTGGAGATACAAAAGGAGGTGACATGGGTGGCATACTACCACAAATTGTACATAGCAGCCATGCCTAAGGTTCAGTGATTGCCACTCTACTCTGAGAGGGCAAGGAGGTTAGACATGCCAGGTGATAGGATGGGACCACCGGTTCCACTAGCACATCCTCCTCATGAGGGGGAGAGTCAATCCTAGGTCTAGGATTTTTGATGTATAGACATGTCTTGATACTTTATCCAAATTTTTGGATCTCACATTGTATTTGTATCATGATATATATATGAGATGACTAGTTTATGATATATCTTGTGTACTTGTCTCATTGTGATGGATGTTTCAATATTATTGTCTTGTTATATTACTCAAATGTATGATATATGCCTATAAATGCTTATGTATAGTTTCTCTCATGGATGTATGTTTAGTTCTCATGTTATGATATAGACTCATGTTTCTCAAAATGATCCTTTTTATATATATGATGACAAGATTAACGCCTTGTGAGGACAGGAATAGAAAAGGATGTGATATGAAAGATAAGAAGTGAAAGACATGATTGAGAAGAAGCAAAAGGTGAGCGTAGTTGACTGACAAGTCCGTGAAAGATGAAAGGAGAGCTCTCTCTATATGAAAGATGCAAAAATAAACTAACATGAACCTAAGAATGCAAGCTACTATGAAAAGTGGTTTACTTGCAAGGTTACAAAGTTGTTAGACTCTAATAATCATCATCAAGCTTTATTGGTAGCATCACAAGATCATACAATATGCACTAGTATAACTATGGGTATATGAATATGATTTGTATCAGATAGGTATGTGGGAATCCCACCTAAGCATCAAAGACATGTAGGTCATGATGACTAGTGTGGTGAGGTTCCCTAAGTTTAGTATAGTAGGATTATGCTCACATCGAGACACAAGAAAGTCAAGATGACCATAAGCATGCACTTGCAGAAAATAGTCAAAGATAATACATTATAGATCCTCAATGTCAAGTGTAACAAGCATAAATGCTCATGATAGTTAGGATCAACAAGATATACCCAGAGGTAGAAAATAGATAAAACACATCCTTATGCCCCCAGTCTTCTAGCTATGCATCATCGAAAACTCTTAGGGAGAGAACATTCATCAAAAGAAATCATCATAGATATCACACAAAGAAATAAATTCAAGCAAGTCTCAATGAGTCAAGTGTTTAAGTATGTGTGAGTAGATCATAGAGTCAAACTTTGAGTATCGCATCTGCCGGTGATAAATATTGTATCATTCTAAACTGGGAGTAGGATATCTGATAAATGTTGAGCAACACTTGATGCTAGGGAAGTGTTGAAAAACATAGTTAGAAAGTGTTGAGAAACACTATTTGAACCAAGTTTCCCAAGAAACCTCAACGTACAAAGAGACCCAAGATAAGCTAAAACAATGTATGCCCCCTAGAATAAGACAAGAGTCAAATCTAGGCTAGGAGAGACAAAGTGAGAAGTGGAGTGAATGAGCACCATGAAAGACTGATAGACATAGGTGCAAGGGTCCCAAGTAGCACCTATTTCTAGGTTTTCACCACTTGGAAAATTTTTTATTTTTTATTTTTTAGGACTTTTTTATATTTTTTTATATTTTTGCTACCAAGGTGCCTGTTTCTAGGTTTTCACCAAGGCACCTTTTCTATTTTTTTGAATTTTTGAATTTTATTTTTTTGGGTGAGACATCAAAGAACCTATTGCTAGGTTTTCACTAGGATGCTCTTTTTTTTTCAAGACTTTATATGCTTTTTAGGATTTTTTCAGCATCATATATGAACTTTTTTGGAATTTTTTTAGGATCAATAAGATATATACAAAGAGCTCAAGAGCCTTAAGCATAGAACTTATTTAGATGTAGAACATTAATAGGTTTGACAAGCTCTTCTCCCTTAGGTGTAGATAACTGATAGCCCCAGACCCAAATACTACCGTGATGATGTAAGACCCTAACCAATTCAGCTTGAACTTGCCTTTCTACTCTTTATTCTTCTGATTCTTAGGATTTTCTCTTAGGAATAATTCACCCACTTGGAACTCTCTGGGATGAACCTTCTTATTATAGGCATCAAACATTCTCTTTTGATAAGTGTGCATGTGATCAAAGGTAGCCTTGTGGCATTCCTCCAAAGGAGTGAGCTCATGAACTCTCATGGCCTTGTCATCTTTGTCGATAATCAAACCATGTAGAGAGACTCTCAGTGATGGTATTTTGACCTCTAATGGTAAGATGGCCTTAGAACCATAGACCAAGGAAAAAGATGTGGCACCTATAGGAGTGTGAATAGAAGTTCTATAAGCCCATAGTGCAGGATTGATCTGCAGATGCCAATCCTTACCTAATTTGTGCACTATCCTATGGAGGATTTTCAGCAATGTTTTATTTGAGGCCTCATCTTGGCCATTCCCTTGAGGGTAGTAAATAGAAGACCAATGTTGTTTAATTTTGAATTTTTTGCACAATTGTTTCAGGTCTTTATTCTTGAACTAGCCGCCATTATCCATGGCAATGGAAGAAGGAATACCATAGTGGAAAATGATGTGATTCAAGATAAACAAGGCAACATGTTTTCTTGTAGCTATAGATAGTGGGACAAATTCAACCCATTTGGTAAAATATTCAGTAGCTATAATAATGAACTTATGCCCACTTGAAGAACTAGGATGAATCTTGCCTACCAAGTCAAAGGCCCATTATTGAAATGGCCAGTATGTAACACAGGGAATAAGCTTACATCTAGGAGCATGAATGAGATTCCAATGCAATTGACATTTCCTGCAGGACCTGGCATATCAAATAGCATAAGCTTGCATAGCAGGACAATAGTAACCAGCCCTAGGCAATTTTTGAGCTAAAGTAAGACCATTAGAGTGTGAACCACATACTCCATCATGGACTTTAGCTAGCACTTTTTCTGACTCCTCTATTTCTAGACACCTAAGGAGAGTTCCATCTAGACCCTTCCTATACAAGTCACCAGAGATGAGGGTAAAATGTGAGGCATTGTAGATGAGTTGGCACTTTGCATTGGGTGTTAGATTTTTAGGAATAATTTGATCTCAAAGATAGGAAAATATAGTAGCATAGTGGGATGAATCATGACCGACCATAGTGTAGATGACATGATCATTGGGGGAATCATAGGTAGGATAACGCAACTCTTCCACTAGGAACTCAAACCATGACTCTTGTTCTTCCAATTGTAGAATGGATGCCAAAGTAGCCATGGCATCAACAGCCTTGTTCTCAGCCCTAGGAATTTGTTGGAATGTAACAGATGTGAAATAATTCCTAAGAGAGTCTATCATCTTCTTGTAGGGAATCAACTTGTCATCCTTTTTTTGGTAATCATTGTTTACTTGATTTATGACAAGCTATGAATCTTCGAAGATATGCAATTATGTAATCCTCCATTCTAGGGAAAGCTTAACACCATTGAGAAGGGCTTCATATTCAAAAATATTATTGGTGCATGGAAAGAGAAGCTTATAAAATTTAGGAATCATGTATCCATGAGGTTTAACAAATAAGATTCCAGCACCAGCCCCATTCTATGTATGAGAACCATCAACGAACATTTTCCATGTATGCTCTATGACATTCATGATTGAAGCATCTAGGAAGTCTATCTGAAGAGGAGCATCATCAGTCATAGGAAACTCAGCCAATTGATCTATGATTGCTTGTCCTGTAATGGCTTTCCTTTTGACATATTGAATGTCAAATTCTAAAAGAATCAACATCCATTCAGCAAGTCATCCAGTAAGTGCAACTTTACTTAAGAGGTACTTTAAAGGATCAATTTTGGTGATCAGCTGCGTAGTATGTGTGAACATGTAATGTTTGAGTTTTTGGGATGAAAACACTATTACTAGACAAGCTTTTTTGATTCTGGTATAATTGAGCTCATAAGCAACCAAGGTGCGACTGATGTAATAGATACTACATTCTTTTCCCATATCATCTTGTTGTGCAAGGAGAGCTCCTAAAGAATTTTTTGTGGTAGATATGTAGAGTATCAAAGGTTTCCCTTGGATAGGTAGCATAAGAATAGGAGGTTTTGCTAGGTAATCCTTGATTTGGTCCAAGTTCTTTTGACACTCCTCATTCCATATGCAAGTATCCCCTTTATGTAATTTTTTGTTGAAAGGTTGAGCTCTATCAGCTAATTGAGAAATGAACTACTTAATAGATTGGACATAGCCTTGGAGACCCCTTAATTGTTTTATGTTGCGGGGATGTGGCATCCCCATGATAGATTATACCTTTTTCAGGTCTACCTCTATTCGTTTTGTTAATATGATATAGCCTAGCAGTTTCCTAGAAGTGACACCAAAAACACATTTCTTAGGATTCAATCTGAGTTGAAATGATTCCATGCAGTCCAATATCAAACTCAAATTGGATAAATGAGTGCTTCTTTGTTGTGATTTAGAAAGTGTGTCATCAACATAGTCTTCCATGTTTTTATGCATCATATCATGGAATATGGTAGTCATAGCTCTCTGATAGATTGCACTGGCATTATTAAGACCCAATGGCATGACATTCCAACAAAAGGTACCCCATGCACATGTGAAAGCTATCTTCTCTTGGTCTTCAGGGGCGATTTTGATCTAGTTATATCTAGAGAAACCATCCATAAGGGAATACATTTCATAGCCCATTGTCATGTCCACTATCATATCAATGTTTGGAAGTGGAAAATCATCCTTAGGGCATGCTTTGTTTAGATCTCTGAAGTTAGTGCATATGTGAATGGACTTATCATGTTTGGAAATAGGAACAATATTGGAAATCCATTCGGCATAGTCAATAGCTCTTTTGAAGTTAGCTTTTAGAAGCTTCTCAAGTTTAGCCTTAACCAATAATGCCACATGAGGATGCATCTTTTTGAGTTTTTTTTTGATAGGTTTTACCTATGGAGCAATAGAGAGGTGGTGCATAATAAGCTCAGTGTCCAAACTAGGCATGTCTAAATATGTCCATGCAAAGTTGATATTTTTCTCCTAAAAAATGTGGTAAATTGTTCTTTCTCCTCTATCGAGAGGGACTGAGCTACATGGATTATCTTAGGAGACTCCTCTGTCCCTAATTTGATTGGCTATGTAGGTTCTATCAGAACTGAAGATCTTTCCTAGAAGTAGCTGGGCATACTACCAAGTACCTCATTCTTTGGTGCCTCAAAGAGGTTTTCACCCTTAGATATGTCTTTATTTTTACTATTTTGGGGTTCAGACAACACCATAATGTGGTTTTCACCATCTGACCAGTTCTTTTTTCTTTTGATTTTATGACTGAGGTACTTGATATCTCATTCTGTCATATTTGTTGCTGGTTCGCTGGTGGAAGAGGTGACAAGTTCAATGACATTGAGGTAACAAGTGATGTCATAGTCATTTTGGAAGGAAGGCAATGTAGGTCTTTGATCCTAGGCAGACCAATCTATGAGATTTGAGTGTATGAGAGGAAGTGAAGTGACAAGTTCAAGGTTATTGATGTGATAGGTATCATCTTTGGTGATGAGAGAAGTTGAGCCTATAGAGTAGGCTCCAAAAGTATCAAGATCTAGATTTGGCATAAAAGGACCAGCATGGTTCACAAAAGCAATATGCAGATTGAACTCATTAGACCTTATGTGAGACTCATCAACTACATCAGGCTAGGCACTATAAGTATGAACCACATAAATTTCCATATCCACTATGGAAGATCCATCTGAGAGAGTGTCACATTCATACTCATTTGAATATGTCATTGAACTTCTACTGGGATGTTTGCACCAAGAATGTTTAGGATGCCTAGAAGTAGAGGCACCCATGCCATTATGTGTGAGATCTCCTCTTTCTAGTAACCACTCAATATTTCTATGTTGTCTACCTCTGAAGTCAAAGTCATCATGCACATTGTTTCTAGATGTAGAGGCTTCAACTATGTCATCATTAGGTATACATTCTCCTCCCCAAAGGAGTGAAGTAGAAGGGATACCATCTCCCATTTGGGCCAAAGTGTATAGTGGTGATTCATCCATATCTCTATCTAAGTCACTGATCATAGGAGAATTTATGGAACATTCAGGGGGGTCATCTTTGGCACTGTATCCTAGACCCATGGTATCCTTAGAGTGTCGAGCATTGGTATGACTCAAAGGTTCAACTAGAGCATGCCCATTATTACTTAAAGGTCCTTGACCCTGATAACCCATTTTCTACAAAAATGTGTAGCCTTTAACATAGCGTCTAGGGGAGATGGGAGTAGAAACTATTGTACTATCTTCTTCCTCTCTATAGATCCAATCTCTAACAACTTTTTCATCTTTTTCTACCTCTAAGTGTATAGACGCTTGAACAAAGGTAGCAAAAACTATCATGGAGGAAGCAGAAGGTATCATTTTGTCTGAAGGTCTACCATATGACTTAGGAGAGATAGGCATAGCAGCAATAGAATCCAATGTGTATTAGCCCATACCAATACTCATCATTGTTAATTTCTACTCAGAAGAAATAAAGGATGCACTAGGATCATGAGAAGGTTTATTATGTGGGACAAATGTTTTAGTGGTAGTGAGAGTATTAATAGAAATAACATTATCCCTAGGAATCATGATTTCAGCTCCATTGTACAAGAATTTGATGCATTGTGGTAGGTAGAAGGAACAACTCGCATGTCATGGGTCCAAGGATGACCCAAAAGAATGTTGTATGCAAGTGGGATGTCTAATACTTGAAACACAATATCTTTCACAACTAGACCCACTCTGATAGGCAGCATGATAAGACCCTTTGAAGACCACTCCACTTCATTATATGCTTTGATAGTGATCTTTTTCCTAGGATCTTGTTGTCACTAGGGATTGTACACAAGTGTGGCTAAGTGTAAAACCTAGCAATCCCATGAAACATGAGACTACTCCCAAGTTTTGGGTAACTTATAAGAGAGTAGACCAATGGATTGGGGGCCGACTTCCCCTTGAATAACCTAAAACTAAATTGAACTTTGAAGGAAAGGGAGAGAGAGTGCATGAAACTAAAAACTAAAACTATGTGATTCACCAAACCTTGATAGATCCAGAAATTGAAAAAAAACTCATAATATGATTCAAAACATGACTTGAGCATCACAACTTCTCCCTAATCTAATTTTTCCATTAGAAATAACTAGGTTCTAGTTGTGAATGAGAAAGGAAAATGAATTCCACAAACCCAAATACATTCAAATGCACATAGATTGAGACTTTAAGAAATAAAAGCACTTGTGAACATCAAAATGAATAGAATATCAAGTAAAGGACTATTTTTTTATCACAATACATGACATCAAATCCACCAAAATCACTCACAAGGCTGTAGGAAAAAGGAGGACAATTGCTATGAATTGAATTGAAGGGAGCCAAAATATAGCTTGCTTCTCCAGAGCTACAAACATTCACCTATAAGAAAGAGGTAAAGAAGAACTAACCTCAATCAAAGAAGTGAGAGGTATAAAAAGAAACCAAGGAATCTACATTAAAATCCCCCAACCACCTAAAAATGGAAAACCCTCTAAATAGGCCCATGAATGCCTCCTTAACTCGGATGCCCAATTCCCAAGTTTTTAGGGGTAGCATAAAAATTGGGGTGCCCAAAATAGATGGTCAAAGGAATGACCCTACCCACTAAGTTATGCACCAAAAGAGATTTCTAACAATGGTTTATAAAAATACCATTGTCTGAATTTACAATAACATGTGTGCAATGACTTTTACAATTGAAAATTTAACCCCCTATCCATGTTGCAAATACTTGTGGATTTTAATTACAATAACAAATAGTTCTCAACCCCAAAAGATAGGGGAAAACATATTTGAAATGTTGACATCTTTTACACATCCACCTAACATGGAAAAAGAACCTCACATTAAAATAACAAAACTCACAACCCAATATAAAAGAGGGGAAGGTATATGATAAATCAAAACATTAAAACCACCTCCAAATAGGGTAAACCCTAGGGAAATATAATAATCATTTAATTAATAGAGTTCTCAACCTAATCCTTAAAAGGAAAAGGCAAAAAACATTAATCAAACCATCTGTAAAAAACCGATCCAAGCAAGAATGGAAGTATGACACTTCACTGCCACCTATTGGGAAACTTGCCATTTGTACTGGCTTAAACTTGGCCTTCTACTTTTGATCTTGGAGCCCTGATTTGGAAACATCTATCTTTTCTTCATGGTATTATCCTTGGAGGTAGGCATTTGATTTTGTTCATTTGATCTTCATTTTCATTTGTGTTAATTCTTCCTCTAAAAATTGAGGATACTGTGGCAACTATCTCTGCATTTTGATTTTTTGAGCACTAGCATCTTTGTTATTTTTATTTTATGAGTGTGTTTGGCTCCTTTGAGGGCACTAGGTTTTATATGTTAATGGCAATGTATTTACTCTTTTCCATGTTGTGCACTACCCTAGGGCATTGAGGTATTGTTCACTATTTGAGTTTATGAGGACACAAGATTATGAATCTTGAATCTAGGGCATCAAGATTTTTCTTCCATTTATGATGGCCACAAGCCATAGACTCTCAAGCTATCATGGTTCGACTAGCTTTGCTGTATCAATTCATTTTCTATAGAATATTTGTTTGCTTCTTTTTATATGCATCCTATTTGAAGCTAGGGCACAACAATGTATCCATTATTGTATCTTACTTACTACTTCTATTGTGGCTTATGTATGGCCCATGAGCTCTATGACTTGATGTGGGTTCCTCATAATAGAAGAGGGTGTGGTGAGAGTCATGAGCTCGATCTCTTTGAAAACACAATGCCATATTCAGCCCACTTGTCTTCATTATCTACTGCTATTGAATGATGCCTTCTTAACATTCATTGTTTTGTGCTATAAAGGTCATGACCACCATGTTATTTCCTAACCACCCTACTTGAACTCAGGCATTTGTACCGATCTACCATTGAGACTATGTTGGAATCATAGGAAGGCTCGATGACCCATGAGTAGTGGTCTTTTTTTTGTTTTGTTTATGGATAACCCTTGAGAAGAACATGACACCAATATGGTCTCCTTGATTGGTAGCAGCTTGGGTTTGTTTTACTTCACTATACATTGGTGTCAACTATCATGCCCATTTGAATCCTCTATTTTATTATTGACTATTTAATAGGTCATAAGCATTATCTATTTTTTAATACATAGTCATTCATGGAGCCCATGCATCTCTATCTCAATGCTCATTTCTACACTATTGATGCTCCTTTATTGTTATTTTATGAGGGTGTTGTGATGTATTCTACAACCATGAATACATTGAAGGCCATGCGCCTAGAACCTAGCATGATGTGACAGTGTTGGATGCACTCTATGACCCATGAACTCATGGCTAGGGCTTCAATACATTGCCTTCTACGTATTGGTAAAGGCACCAGTTTTGCATATATTATGTGCTGCATTCCATTTGTTTGCTAATGTTTTATGGCCCATGAACCTAGGGTATGTGGTGCTTGGTTTATGAAACCCCTCATGCTCATTATATTATTGGTACATTATGTATTTACATTCAATACAGAGTGTTGGTTATGAATATCTCATTTCCTGTGAATAAACTTGGGAGCTATTTTAATGTGTTTGAATTGGTATGGCCCCTCTTCTCCTTGGCTGGTTCTTTGTGCTACTATGGAATTTAGTTTAATCCATAGACTACCCATGAGCTTCTTGCAATGTTTCTATTATTTAATGCTCACTATTTTTATATGACATCATACCTGTTGGTGCTCATAGCATAACCATGATTGCTTAGTGTCCACTTTCCACTCTGTGGGTTTTACAAAAATATCTATGATTATTAATGTTTTATTTCTATTTGATCTCAGCTTGGCTTTTGAAACATCCTCCCCTATATTTGTTGATATTCCACCTCTCTTATTGTTTCATTGTGTAGTTGTCATATGGCCATGGCTCAACATACTACTCAATTGCATCTTTTGATGTGAACAACATCCTTTACCTAGTTTTTATGTAGATTTAGGTTCTTTTCATGCCATAATGCTGTATAGCTGATGCAGATTTGTGTCTTTTTGTTCTATTTTTTATATGGTACCTATGATCCATGACACTATATTATTTTAAAACTCTTGATACCACTATTATAAATATGTTACCTAATTTGCATTGTTTCCTTGATGGTTGATGCAATCCTCTTTAAGACATTGATCCATATGCCCTATCTTGGAAATATATTTTGTTACTCTGCGCTATATAGACCTCATGGTGCCCCCATTTCATGTCCATTTTTTGATTGTACTATAACTATATCATTTCACTATGTGATTGCTCACTGAATGGCCTCTTCAAATCATCATACCCATATTAGATGAACCTCACTATTTCATAGGATCTTTGCCATGATGCTCATTCTCTATTTTGAAGATGATGCAATGTACCCTACAAGCCCTTTGAATTTGCTAGTGCTTTAGCCATGTTTCACTTGATATGGATCTATGGCTCTTGGGTGTCCCACTGATACTGAATGTTTATTGCATGTTTCCCTATTTATCATGGGTTTTCTTGCCTTGTGATGTAGCCACTACCAAGGAAATGTGGTTTTCCTGGCATCACCTACATAATAGGTCAAGGTCATTCTCTGCACATGGAACAAACACATTAGTGAAAACAATGGTATTTCCTTTATCTTCAGAGCCTCCTTTATGCACATATCCTAAGCATAGCCCATGTCAGAGGTGTATGGCTGAGTGCATGTATGCATGATTGTAGATAGATACTGTGATACTAGGCAATGTTTAGATCCATTGGATTTAACCCACTTCTCTTCTCTTATCTATAGGTTCAGGATCACAGGAGCATACCAAGAACACATTGGAGATAGACTCATCACCAGTTAATGTTTGGTACCCCTGTATTTCATTATGCATTACTTCATGTATATTTTCACTCATTTATGCAATTTTGGCAATGGCTATGCTCATGGCATGTGTGAGCTCAGATAGATGTTCTTTTCAGTTCTTTCCCTCTTGTTCATCATGCTTAACATTGATATATGGACATGTAATCTTAGATGCAGTTCATTTCTTTTCCCTTTCATGTACTTTGCAAATGAAATGAACACAAATATTATGCAAGATCGCCTAATAACATAAACTAGGGTACTTGTAGCTTCATCTAGTAATTAGGTCTCCAAAAGAGTGAAAATAATGGCAACATTTTGGTGACCTCTAATGAGTTCTTTCCTACTAAGCATCCTTAACCAATTGCCTTGGATCCATTGGGCATAGAGTCCTGTAACCTCAAATACGAACATGGCTCCCAAATGAAACAACCTCCTTCTCGCTGACAAAAGCTGCTAACTACTAGAGATAACCTCTCTAGCTTATTACTACTCAAACCAAACTAAGAACCAAACTAGACAAAATGTGTGCCAAGCACTTAGAGAACATAGAAAAATAAAACCTCTAACTTACTAGTGTACAGGGGTAGAAAAATAGGCCTCAGAAACAAGCCTTGAGGTGGATCCCATTTACTATAATGGGCAACTCCTCTCCATCCATGCTAGCTAGCCGAAAAGCATGATGGGCTTTGCATCCAATCACCATGAAGGGTCCACTCCATATGGCATCAAATTTAGTATGCCTCTCTAGTTTGTATTTTGCTTCATCCCACTTGAGGACAAGGTCCCCCTCCTTGAAAAATTTAGGTGTGGCTTTCTTATCAAAGTTTCTCTTCATTTGAGAATGATGAGCTTCCAAGTTCTCTAGTGCTAGTTTTCTTGTTTCTTCGAGCTCAACTAGCTTAGCAAGCCTGACTTGCATAGCATCTTCTTCCATAAGATCAATTTCCTTGATTAAACTCAAAGTAGGAAACTTAGTAGACAAAGGATTCTTGGCTTCTTTTCCATAAAAAAGTGTATAGGGAGAGTTGCCTATAGACCTCTTAGGTGTTATTTTGTCTGCCCACAAGGCCAACTTCAACTTGATGTGCCAATCCCTGGGTAAAAGTACAAAGCTGTGTCACACTTTTATAAAGGAAAAGGTCAACAACACACAAAAATTTTAACTTTAATGACATAAAAATGGCATTTATGTTTAAAATTTGGAGATGATGTAAACTAATGAAATGTGTAAAAGTGGATGAAGTTTATGGCTATAATTTTTTTAATTTTTTTTGAACAAGAATTCACATAGTTTTTAAATTTTTTAAGTCCATTTTTTACTTGCTGAAAAATGCTGAAAAACAAGGGTCTTGTCCGCACCAAAAAAGTATATGCAAATACTCTCTTTTTCCTTTGATTTCAAAACATGTCATAGATAAAATGTATAGCTAGTGCAAAAAAGAAGAAAAATTAGTTTTCAATGTTTATTTTCTCTGTTATAACTACTCAAAGTCGAACATACCTGAAATTGACAGTTTTCATCTCGCGTCAAATTTCCCCTATCAAATCTACACCATTCAAAAAATAAATTACACACTCTTGAAGATAACTCTCTCCTCTAGTGTTAAATATAAATTTTCAATTTTTTTGATAAGCTTTACTATTTTTTTCTATTTTTGAAGCATCTTGTTCTCGAATGTTAAAATACCTACTTGTAGTATTTTGAAATTATAATATATTAGATCTAATTAAAATACTATAAAAATTATATGATGATAATCTTGACTCTGTGCTCTAAAAAAGGGTATTTTTATATTTGTAAAAAAAAATCATTAAAAAGAGTAAGAGTTATTGAAACATCACTTTTTTGAAATAATTTTATTTCTTTAGTAATTGTTATAAAACATGCATTTAATAAATATTTTCAATTGGAAAAGGTGAAGAACTTATCTAACTTAGCTAAAATGAATCTAGCTAGACCATATGTTTGACAAAAAATAATTTTAGTTGCAAATACTCAAATTCAGCTGTGCTGATAAGTTGTCCTAAAACGTGACACAGCTTTGTGCTTTTACCCCCTCTAGTTTCCTTCTATAGTCCTTTTGATGATTCTTAACAAGTTCTTGTTTGTTGATTCTACCTGACCATTACCCTGAGGGTAATAGTTAGAAGAGGTACTCAGGAATATATTTTTCTTGAGTGCCCATTCTAAGATTTTAGTTCCCAGGAATACCATAGCATTGTTTGAAATGATAGAATCTGGAGTACCAAATCTAAACACAATGTCTTAGTAGAAGTTTAGGACAAAGGTCTCATTTGCTTCCTTCAGTGCTACAATCTTTGTCCACTTGGTAAAATAGTCTATAGCAGCCAGTATCCACTTGTGTCTAGCACTTTATGGGGGGTTGATAGGTCCGATAAAATCCAATCCCCATTTTAAAAAAGGCTACTCTACCTTGATGGGATGAAGAGGGAGGGATGCTAACTTTTGTTTTCCTATAAATAGAGCATAGTTCTTGCACTTCCTTACCTAATCAAATTCATCCTTTTATAGGTTAGGCCAATAGTATCCAGCTCTCATCATTTTTAGAGCATTGATTCTAGCTACAAAGTGTCCTCCAAAACTTCCATCATGAAACTCCTCTAGTATTTTGTCCATTTGGCTAGTTTCAAAACATCTTAATAAGACACCACTATGATCTCTCCTATATAGAACATCATCAATAATGGTAAATGGAATAGCTTGGAGTCTAAAGTACATTCTTTTACTCCTTTCAAGGCCTTGAGGGCACTAACTAGTTGAGAGATGATGTCTCATCTCTGTTGTCTAGCTTGTACTCTGCTATGCATTCTGGTTCATCAGAACAACTTCCTCCTTTTGCTATTTTGGGTTTGTTATTCCCTCATTCAGCTATTCACATAGTCCTTTTCCTCTAATCATCTTGGTCACTTTAATCTGAATGTCATACTCCATGACTTTGGTGACCCAACCAGCCCTCTTGTGGCTCAGGTCTTTATTCGGTAGGAAATATTTTATGCAAGGGTGAGCAACCACCAAGTGCACTATTTCATTGGATAACAACTATCTAAATTTTTTAAAACTCCTCACAATTTCTAGGACATGTTTTTCTATAGGAATGTAATTAAGTTCATAACCATCTAGACCTTGGCTATAGAAAGCTATTGGATGTTCTTGATTCTCAGCATTTTGCTGAACTAACATGGTAGAGATACTATCAGTGTCACCAAAAGAATATAGGATGAAATCTTTAGAAAAGTTGGGGTTTACCAAAGTAGGAGCAGAGGCAATTTCTTCCTTGACTTCCTCAAAACACCTTTTCCCTTCATTTGTCAAATGAAAAGTTGAGTTCTTTTTCAGCATTTGGGTCATAGGCTTTAGTAGTGTTGCAACATTTGGAATGAACCTTCTTAAGAATTTGATTCTTCTAAGAAAACTCTACAATCCTTTCTTGTGAGCTGGTAGGGGTAGTGCCATGATGGCTTTTATCCTCTCAAGATCAATGGTTGTCCCTTTCTTAGAAACAATGTGCCCTAGTAATCTACCTTCATGGACAACAAAAATGCATTTCTTAAGATTCAATGAAACTCCAAAATCTCTATACCTCTCAAAGATCTATCTCAGATGAACCAAGTGATTGTTAGTGTCTTTTAAAAAGATAGTTATATCATCCAAATAAACTAGAATGAACTTGTTCATTAAACTAGAAAATGCCATCTCCATAGCTTTCTGAAATGTAGCACTAGTGTTAGACAACCCAAAAGGCATCTTCTTGTATGCCATGGTGCCCCATTTGGTGGTGAATGTTGTTTTATATTGATCTTCCTCTTTAACCAGGGCCTAGTTATAACCAGAAAACCCATCTAACAAAGAAAATTTTTCAAACCCTGAGACATACTAAAATTTGTTCCATGAAGGGCAGTGGGTGATGATCTTTGAATGAGGCTCTGTTAAGGTCTCTGAAATCCACACATAACTAGATTTCACCATTCTTCTTCCTAACTAGTACTAGATTGGAAACCCAAGAGGTGTGTTTAAAGAGAAAAATAATATTGGCCTCAATCATTTTCCTCAACTTTGTTTTCATCAAGACCTCTAATTTAGGATTGATAGGTCTCTACTTTTGTCTCACTGGTTTGGCATGGGGTTCTAGCTCAATGGTGTGCTAGGCTAAGTGTGGATCAAATCCTTTCAGATCATAGTATTCCCATGCAAAAACATCACTAAACTCTTGACATAATGAAACAAAGGCTTTCTTTTCTGGCTGAGTGCATACATTTCCTAACTTAAGGAATTTGTCCTTAAGAATCTCCATAGACTGGTAGTGTTCTTCCTTGACTGTCATACTAGATTTGTCTCCTCTAAGCTAATTGTCAGAGTTAAAAATGGATTCAAGGGTGACCAGTCCCTTGGGTAGCTTGTTACTTTTCAACTATAGCATCTGGTCATTATACTGGTGAGCATGTTTGTTCTGGTTAACTTTAGAGAATTCAGCCTCTTCTATCAAAAAGTTAAAAATATACTCATCATTTTCAAAAACTTGCTAGCTCACCTGATTGTCTGGTATAGATGGTCTTACCAGAACCTTTACATGCTGTGAGTTAGGACTTGTGATCTCTTTTGGAATATCATATTCTGCTCCCATGGTAGCCAGCTTGTCTTCCTGTTTGTCTTGATTTATTGGGACAACAACTAGATTAAAAGCACAAAAATCTTCTATTAAATCCAAAACCCTATGCTTATACATCTTAAGTGTATCATTCTTTGTGAGATTAGTCCCATGAATTTGATTGACCACTAACTCACTATCACCTATAACTTTTAGGCATTTGATTCCCTTTTGTCTAGCCCATTCTAAACCATGGATCAAGGCCTCATACTCTGATGTATTGTTAGTATAACTGAAAGAAAAGTGAACTGCAAAGTAATACATTTTCCCTTCTAGAGAAATTAGGATAGCTCCTCCTCCCAAACTGACTTTGCTTCTGGCACCATCAAAAAACAACTACCACAAATCATCATTCTGACCTCTAGAAAGCTTATCTTCCTTCTTCATCAAATCTATAATCACAACACCTTCTTCATGAATGATATACATTCCAATACCAGAAATCTCCATGTTTCTAAATGGGTTATCCTCCAAATCTCTTTCACCCCACTCATCTAGGACAATATCAAGAATCTTTTCAACAGTGGTTTCAGGTTTAGAATCACTTAGATCTTTCTCATGAAACATTAGATTGGCATTTATGGGGCTTAGGGTATAGGCTTCAGTATGGCTTTTTGCAAATGCTTCAGACTTGATTCTAACTCTAGTCCCATACCTAGTTTTGAAGTATAGATGAGACCAATCAACTGAGAGATAAACTCCCAACCTAGCAGTGAACTCTCTACTTAGACAAATAGAAAAATGAGGAGGCAAATCTATGACATAGATATCTTGGGAAATGGAGAAATTGGGACATTCATGTAGAGTGAGGTTCAGGTCTTTAATGACTCCCATGGTGCTAACTAATGACCCATCCAACTAAACAACAGGCTTGTCTATTGGCTTGTAAGACAACCCTAAGAGATCTGCTAACTATTTAGAAATCACAAAACTACTTTCTCCTAAGTCTATCATACAATTATGAACTAAGAAGTCTCCAATAATAAGAGTTACATAGAAAGGAGGGGGTTTAACCTATGGGGAAACAATGGGCTACGAGCTGGCTTTTTTTATTTGCTTCTCCTTTTGAGGTGTTTCAGCCACTAGGACCTTGGGTTGTTCTAAAATAGCTTCTTGGTTTGATGAAATCTTAGCCAACTCCCTAAGTATTAGCTCCTTTTGTCCAGGGGTCACCAGGGTGTCCATTAAAGGCACATTGATAGAGTTCTTCTTCATCTGCTCCACAATATTAAAAGATCCCAAATTTACTTTAGACTGTCCTTTTGGTGCAGCACTCTTTATTTGTGTATAAACCAACTGTGTAGCTGCCTTGACTAGTTGTCTAGCCTCTTTTGACTGGTTTAGGATTGGAGCTTGAACCGCTTTGGGTTGTGGATTCACAACATGAGCTTGCTAGCTGGTAGAGGCCACTTGTTCAACCTCCAAAGCCTTCTTCTTAGACTTTGTGTTGGCTGCAACTGGGATATAGTTTGGGTTATCATTTGGTTAAAAATTCACCAGTGCCACCTTAGGTGTCTGCAACTCATTTGGGGTAGCAACTAGACCTTGTTGAATTTTTGGCTCTTGAACCATCTCATGCAACATCATCACATTGTTCTGCACCATGAGGGCCTGATCATAGCCATTAAGACACATCCCTTGGATGTGTTGCTGATGGCATGGGTAGCCCCATTGATATTCTTGTGCCACATTATTCTGAGCTATAGAAACTAGCTCTCTAGAAGCACTAGGAGTGTTAGGATTATAAGGTTGGCTGGCTTTTTGGTTATAATTTCTTACTTGGCCTTGCTAGCCTTGTTGGTATTGGGGCCTGTTCTACTGGTAGTGATTTTGATAGGGATATAGATAAGGCTATTGATAGGGCTATTGGTAAGGTTGGGATTACTTCTTATTTAGACTAACCAACTCATTAGTAATAGTTTGCAAGACTTTTTTGATCTCATTCAGCTCTTGGGATAGATTCACAATTGGGCTAGCAACTTGTTGAGGAGGAGCTAGGAGAGGCAAAATAGATGCGAAGGCTGGAATTGCTTTAAGAATAGATGAAGCTTGGGAAAAATAGGCATTGGGGGCCTTGGGGATATTTTTCCTACTTGGATTAGGCTATTTTCAGCTCTTATGGCAAGATCATATGCTGCTGATAAATTAGTTCCTCCCATGGATTGGATCATAATAGAGATATCACTGTTAAGGGATCTTAGATAGTATAGAAAAGCATGTTGGCTTGAAGGTCTGACTATGGATGGTATTCTATTCCATGTCCTTTGAAATTTGAAATTGAAATCCATCATGTATTCTTGGGGTGACCTTTTAATAGTATTCAAATGCTCAACTAATGAGAAGTGATTGGATTTATCCTCAAATTGATTGGTCAAGGCTTGACCCAACCCATCCCAATCAGCTATAGAACCAACTGCTGAGCCTCTAAACCATTACAATGCTTTTCCTTTGAGGGAAGCTACCAATAACCTCACATCCACATTATCTTGGGTTATATTATGAAGGGCACAAAGGGATGCTACATATCTTATATGCTTAATAGTTGAGGTCTGATCCTCTCCTGTAAAAATAGGCAAAATTTTAAGGGTTGATATAGGTATGTCATCATGCTGCTACAAATTCAAGGGAATGCCTTGATTAAAGGCCACAAAAGGATGTTGTCTGGCCATTGGAGGATTAAGGGGAGCTTGAATTGTTGGTGTTGCTTGCACTGGTTGAATTTGGGGAGTGGTTACAGGAATGCGAGAAGGATTAGGAGTAGGATTGGGAATAGGATTTGCAGATTTTGATGCACTAGTTTGGGCTAATTTAGACCTCTTTTTGATGGATGGAAGCTCCCTATACACAAAAGGATTCCTACTCTACCTGGTTGGGATCCCACTCATAAGCTTAAATACTAGTTTGCATGAAACAAGATTAGAGTCACCAAGTATGATTTCAAAACACTATCATTTCTCATACCACACAATAACTTGCATAAATCTTTCTAGAAATTTGACTCACTAAGTCTTGTCCCACCGAGCGTACCAAAAAATGTTGTCACTAGGGATTGCACCCGAGTATGGCTAAGTGTAAAACCTAGCAATCCCATGAAACATGGGACTACTCCTAGGTTGTGGGTAACCTATCAGAGAGTAGACCTCCACATTGGGGGCTGACTTCCCCTTGAATCACCTAAAACTGAACTAAACTTTGAAGGAAAAGGGAGAGAGAGTGCATGAAACTAAAAACTAAAACTAGGTAATTCACCAAACTTTGATAGATCCACAAACTGAAAACAAACTCATAATATGATTCAAAACATGACCTGAGCATCATAATTTCTCCCTAATCTAATTTTTCCATTAGAAATAACTAGGTGCTGGTTGTGAATGAGAAAGGAAAATGAATTCCAGAAACCCAAATACATTCAAATGCACACAAATTGAGACTTTAAGAAATAACAGTACTTGTGAATATCAAAATGAACAAAATATCAAGTAAAGGACTAATTTTTTATCACAATACATAACATCAAATCCACCAAAATCACTCACAAGGCTGTAGGAAAAAGAAGGACAATTTCTATGAATTGAATTGAAGGGAGCCAAAATACAGCTTGCTTCTCTAAAGCTACAAACATTCACCACTAAGAAAGATGAAAAGAAGAACTAACCTCAATCATAGAAGTGAGAGGTATAAAAAGAAACCAAGTAATCTGCATTCAAATCCCCCAACCACCTAACAATGGAAAACTCTCCAAATAGGCCCATGAATGCCTCCTTAACTCGTATTCCCAATTCCCAAGTTTTTAGGGGTAGCAGAAAAAGTGGGGTGCCCAAAATAGATGGTCAAAGGAATGACCCTACCCACTAAGTTATGCACCAAAAGAGAATTTTGACAATGGTTTATAAAAATACCATTGTCAAAATTTACAATAACATGTGTGCAATGACTTTTACAATTGAAAATTTACTCCCCTATCCATGTTCCAAAGACTTGTGGATTCTAATTAAATTTAAAAATAGTTCTCAACCCCAAAAGATAGGGGAAAACATATTTGAAATGTTGACATCTTTTACACATCCACCTAACATGGAAAAAGAACCTCACATTAAAATAACAAAACTCACAACCCAATATAAAAGAGGGGAAGGTATATGATAAATAAAAACATTAAAACCACCTCCAAATAGGGTAAACCCTAGGAAAGTATAATAATTGTTTAATTAATAGAGTTCTCAACCTAATCCTTAAAAGGAAAAGGGAAAAAACATTAATCAAACCATCTGTAAAAAACTGATCCAAGCAAGAATGGAAGTATGACACTTCACTACCGCCTATAGGGAAACATTCCATTTGTACTGGCTTAAACTTAGCCTTCTACTTTTGATCTTGGAGCTCTGCTTTGGAAACATCTTTCTTTTCTTCATGGTATTATCCTTGGAGATAGGCATTTGATTTTGTGCATTTGATCTTCATTTTCATTTGTGTTAATTCTTCCTCTAAAAATTGAGGGCACTGTGGCAACTATCTCTGCATTTTGATTTTTTGAGCACTGGCATCTCTATTATTTTCATTTTATGAGTGTGTTTGGCTCCTTCAAGGTCACTGGGTTCTGTATGTTAATGACAATGTATTTACTATTTTCCATGTTGTGCACTCCCCTAGGACATTGAGGTATTGTTCACTGTTTGTGTTTATGAGGACACAAGATTATGAATCTTGAATCTAGGGCATCAAGATTTTACTTCCATTTATGATGGCCACAAGCCATAGACTCTCGGGCTATCATGGTTTGACTGGATTTTTTGTATCAATTCATTGTCTATAGAATATTTGTTTGCTTCTTTTTATATATGGCCCATTTGAAGCTAGGGCACAACAATTTATCCATTATTGTATCTTACTGCTTCTATTGTGGCTTATGTATGGCCCCCGAGCTCTATGACTTATTATGGGTTCCTCATAATAGAAGAGGGAATGGTGAGGGTCATGAGCTCGATCTCTTTGAAAACACCATGTCATATTCAGCCCACTTGTCTTCATTATTTTCCATTGTTGAATGATGCCTTCTTAACATTCATAGTTTTGTGCTATAAAGGTCATGCCCGCCATCTTATTTCCTAACTACCCTACTTGAACTTAGGTATTTGTACCAATCTACCACTGAGACTATGTTGGAATCATAGGAAGGCTTGGTGACCCACGAGTAGTGGTCTTTGTTTTGTTTTGTTCATGGAAAACCCTTGAGAACAACATGACACCAATATGTTCTCCTTGATTAGTAGCAGCTCAAATTTTCTTTACTTCACTATATGTTGGCATCAACTATCATGCCCATTTGAATCCTCTATTTTTATCATTGACTCTTTCATAGGTCATAAGCATTATCTATTTGTTTATACATAGTCATTTGTGGAGCTCGTGCATCTTTGTCTCAATGTTCATTTCTATGCTACTGATGCTCCTTTATTGTTATTTGATGAGGGTGTTGTGATGTGTTCTACAACCATGAATACATTGGAGGCCATGCACCTAGAACTTGGCATGATGTGACAATGTTGGATGCACTCTATGACCCACAAACTCACAACCAGGGCTTCAATAAATTGTCTTCTACGTATTGGTAAAGGCACCAATTTTTCATATATTGTGTGTTGCATTCCATTTGTTTCATAATGTTTTATGGCCCTTGAACCTAGGGCAATTGGCTCCCAGTGTATGAAACCCCCCATGCTCATTGTATTATTGATGCATTGTGTATTGTCATTCAATATAGAGCATTGTTTATGAATATCTCATTTCCCATGAATAAACTTGGGAGCTGTTTTAATGTGTTTGAATTGGTTCGACCCCTCTTCTCCTTGGCTGGTTCTTTGTGCTACTGTGGCATTCAATTTAAGTCATAGACAACCTATGAGCTTCTTGCAATGTTTCTATTTTTTAATGCTCACTATTTTCATATGACAACATACCTGTTGGTGCTCATAGCATAACCATGATTGCTTGGTGTCCACTTTCTACTCTGTGAATTTTATAGAAATATCTCTGATTATTAATGTTTTATTTCTATCTAGCTTGTCTTTTGAAACATCCTCCCCTATATTTTTTGATATTCCACCTCTCTGATTGTTTCATTGTGTAGCTTTCATATGGCCTTGGCTCAATATACTACTCAATTGCATCTTTTGATGTTAACAACATCCTTTGCCTAGTTTTTATGTAGATTTAGGTTCTTTTCATGCCATAATGTTGTATAGCTGATGCAGATTTGTGTCTTTTTGTTCTATTTTTGATATGGTACCTATGATCCATGACACTGTATTATTTTAAAACTCTTGATGCCACTGTTATAAATATGCTACCTAATTTGCATTGTTTCCTTGATGGTTGATGCCATGCTCATTAAAACATTGATCCATATGCCTTGTCTTGGAAATATATTTTGTTAGTCTACGCTATATAGACCTCATGGTGCCCCCATTTCACATCCATTTTTTGATTGTACTACAACTATATCATTTCACCATGTGATTTCTCATTGAATGACCTCTTCAAATCATCATACCCATATTAGATGAACCTCACTATTTCATAGGATCTTTTCCATGATGCTTACTCTCTATTTTAAAGATGATCCAAGGTACCCTACAAGCCCTTTTAATTTTCCAATTCTTTAACCATGTTTCACTTGATATGGATCTATGGCTCTTGTGTGTCCCACTGATACTAAATGTTTACTACATGTTTCCCTATTCATCATCGATGTTCTTGCAATGTGATGCAGCCATTGCCAAGGAAATGAGGTTTTCCTAGCATCGAATAAATCATTGGTCAAGGTCATTCATCCACACATGGAACAAACACATTAGTGAAAACAATGGTATTTATTTTATCTCTGGAGCCTCCTTTGCACATGTCCTGAGCACAGCTCATGTCAGAGGTGTATGGCTAAGTGGATGTATGCATGCTTGTAGATAGATACTATAATACTAGGCATTGTTTAGATCCATTGGATTTAACCCACTTCTCTTCGCTTATCTATAGGTTCAAGATCATAGGAGCATATCAGGAACATAGTGGAGATAGACTCATCACCAGGTAATGTCTGGTACCCCTATATTTCATTCTCCATTACTTCATGTATATTTGCACTCATTTATGCAATTTTGGCAATGGCTATGCTCATGACATGTGTGAGCTTAGATAGATGTTCTTTTCAGTACTTTCCCTCTTGTTCATCATGCTTAACATTGATATATGCACATGTAATATTATATGCAGTTCATTTCTTTTCCCTTTCATGTACTTTGCAAATAAAATGAACACAAATATTAAGCAAGATCACCTAATAACACAAACTAGGGTACTTGTAGCTTTACCTAGTAATTAGGTCTCCAAAAGAGTGAAAATAATGGTATTAGATCTATAGCAAATTTGGACAATCCCAATTGTTGCACAACATGAAAGGAAACAATATTCAACTACACACCATTATCTATCAGGACTCAGTGGACTCGAGTATGGTAGACTTGGACCTCTAATGCAAAGCAAGATTATGTGGGAGGCTAAGGTACATGTCATCCTCTATGGAAAATGAGAGATGGTGAGGAGATGAAATATGATCGACCTGTTGGCTCCCGAAATGGACTTTATGCTTTGACAAGAAACCAATACATCTATAGGTTCTAAGGATGGGTTAGATCCAAATATTGAGTTCTAAAGATGATTGGACCAACTATAGGGACAAGATTGCACTCTACACTTCTAGCTCTACAAAACCAAGGAGGGTACTCCTAATCCAATAATCAAAACTTATTTCACCAATCACTAACTAGATTTAAATATAATAGATAAATGACAAGAAAAACCTAAATGATAACCATTCATTTATAGAGTTTTCACTATCACTTGGTGGTAAAAACTACTCTATTAATCACTGTATTTTAAAGAATTTTGACAATTTTATAATCAAAGATGGAAATACCAGTAGAAACTTTTCAAACACTGATCTCTATAAGAAAACTCCACTGCTAGCTAGTGTCTTAACCATTGGGAAACACTTCCACTACAAGATTGTAATACATGAAAAAATATATTAAACTTTCAATTATCTTTACCCTTGAAAATACGAATCACCCTATGGTGGATTTTTAAAAAGGTTCCTAGATTCACACTACTTACTGATGCATCCTTATGTAAAACTTTGAAGAATTTATGTCATATTCATAGCTTATTTGATCTTATCATGGATCAGAGCTAAGAAATATAAACATACACATAGAGATTATCTATGTAATGAATTGGAAAAATTCATAACTCAAAAAAAATACTCGAGGAGAGATACAAATCCTACATTTTATTCAAAAGTTGTATTAATATCATGCTAACAAAATACTTTACAATGAAACCTTCTGAAAATAACCTAAACCAAAAATATTGTTCTTCTATAGAAATATGCCTAAATACAATCTATGATATCCCAGACACAAAAAACTTATCAGTCCAATTTTTGATTCAAGTTCTCAGTCCTTTTACAATGATCTTGGTAATCCTTTTATAGAAAACAAGGATTGCAAACAAGCTTCAGATCCATTTAGAAAAGACAAGAAAGGAGTTCTCATATAGGAAAAAATATGAAAATAGAAACTTTCTTGTTACAAATCTTTGAGATGAATCGTTAAGATGAGTGCCAAAAATCTTGCAATGGCTCCCAAGGGCAGTTCAACTTCTACCAAGTGTTGTATCTGTGCTTATGTTAATTGCTTGATGCCTTTATCCCTGTTTATCTTGATCTTGAGGGTTTGGAATATTGCCACCTATTGCTTCTTTATTTGATGCTCCTTCCTCTTCTAAATCTTCTGAGGGATAGGTTGACTCCCAAGACATATAGGTCTCTTCACTTGGCCAATGGAAAGTCAAGACTTCATCCCTTTTTGACAATAATTTGTTCCATTCAACAACTACCTAGTGAACCTCTATTTTCACATTAGCAAAGTGTATCCTGGCATCCTCAAGAAACTCAATTAGTTGTACAAGGGAGGTGTTATCATCTGTACCTAAAATGGAATCCATTCTAGACAATACTTGCCCATCTATCTATTCCATCCCTTCATCTTTATTTTTAATAACCCCATCTACCTTGATAAGACCTGGAAACATTTGAAAATAATCCTAAAAGTACCTTACCCTTAAGATTTTTGATGTTCTCTTTAAACTCTCCCTTTTTATCTCAGAATCAAAAAGATCCTTAACAAAATTGTAAGTGTTTGTTAGCTCTATATCCATAATACATTTATCCTTGTTTTGATCAAAAAATGATTTCAAATTATCTCTTCTTGCAACCCATCTTTTCAAAAGTTGGTCTACAATAGCTACTTCCCTTTTAAAAGATGTCAAAATCTCTACTAATTGTTGGGCAGTTTTGTACACTTCTTTAGGTTTCACATTTGCAACAAAATGTGAAACAACATCTTTTATCATCTTTTCATACCTCTGATTCACTTTTTGATCAATGCCTTCCTCATCCATGGAAGGAGGAAGAGGGGAAGGAGGAAATTCAACAATAGGGCTTGATGAGGAAGGCACAATAGGGGAGGAAGCTATCTGCTTTTTTTCTGATATTTGCACTAGACCATGCTCTCACAATTTCTTCCTTAAATCTACAATTAATGTATCTCTCTCGAATATCCCCTACTTCAACTCACCATAAACCTTTAAGACTATTTCCAACTTTGAAGTGAGTTCTTCCTTCTCCTTGGCTTCTTTTTCTTCCACCTTTTCCATCAATTGTGTTGTGGCTATTACCATACCTAATGCTTCTACCAAAGAAGTATCAGTAACCCTTCTTACAATTAAGCTCCCTGAAAGGTCATCTTTGAAAATTGGTTTTCCCTTGTTATGGTCATTCTTCCATAGGGACCACATTACCAAAGCTTGGTGATTGTCACTGAAGGTGACCCCTTTAATAGCCTATTTTGCTTCTTCTTGAGTTTTCTTGAAAGGAATGGTCTATTTTCTAACTACATCAAGAACCACTCCATCAGCTATATCCCACTCTGGAAGGATTAGCACTCCTGATACTTTCACCATATCTCTACCCTATTCTGGAGTAATTTTTTCAAATTTTGTAGTCATTTCTGCTCTCACCTCATCCTCTATGGTTTGTAAATCTTTCTCTAGATTTTCTTCATGCCTTTTCTCAAAAATTTCTTGAAATTTCTTAATGTTTAATTTCCAAAGAAATTGCATGAAAGCCCTAGTTTTAACAAAAGTATCATCAGCCAAAAACTCTTCACAGCCTTGTTTAATTATAGGGTCCAATTCTGTGCCTACCAATTCCCCTATTGTTAGATCCAACTTGGGCTCTTTTGGTGGTTCTGGCACTCCCTCATTTATTTCTTCATAGGTCATAAAGATTTGACCTAGAGCACTTACTTGTTGTACTTGTTCTATAATCTCTTGGTCATCCAAAATTCTTAGAGGAGACTATGATGGAGAATAGTCTTTCTCAACATGAACAGGTCTTTCTTCTATTCATTGTTTCTTTGATGTGGGTGGAGAGTCAATTACATGTTCAGAAGCTTGAAGATGAGGAGAATCAGGAACCTCTACAACCTCCTTTTGTTTCTCAATCTGTTGTGATGTAGATGGGACATCTCTTTTATCCATTTTCCCTTCCTGGCTTTGCTCTAGTACCACAACATTGTAACCAGTTCTCTTTTGCACCATGTACCTCCTTGGGGGTAACCCTTTTTCAAATACAGGTTTTCTTAATAACTGTTTAGCCCTTTCTGGGTCATCCTTCATTACTTTTTCTTTCTTTTCATTTAGGGTCTGAAAGATACCCTAGAAAAAATTCATGAGAGTATCTACTTTCTTTCCCATTGGAGTTATGCTTTTTAGGGGATCCCATCTAGAATCAAATTGTCAGATAAAATCTAATGTCTTTTGTATACTAGCCATTTCTCTTTCCTAACCTCTTGATCCTGCAGCTTTGGGAGATTTCTGACAATATCTTTAGGAAAGTTAAAAATATGGTTAATCATGGCACATTTGGCTCTCTTCTTAAACATTTCATTGTAGAACCCCTCAGGGTCTTCTGTTCTAGCAATTGTAGTGGCCATATGGTATGGAGCAAAGATTTTATCTATGTGAACCCATCCACCCTTGGTAATTATGAATTGGTGGTCAATGGTAACATTTGGGAATAGAGTTCCCTTGTCTTTTCCAGTGAGGGCATACTCTTCAATACTCCCCAATTGTCTAAGAAACTTTGCAATTCCAATCCTAAGGGGTACATGATAAGGCAATATAAAAGGGGTTCCCCTACAGCCATACAACTTAATGACAGTTGATACATGGTAGAAAATGACATCTCCCCAATTGTGTACAATATTCAAGCTCTGAGAAAACTTCTTTGGCCTAATAAGCTCTACAAATATTGTTGAGATCCTTGGGTTCTCTAGGACAAACAACAACCTAAGTCTAGCTACAAAACATTTGTCAAAATTGGTGAAACTATTATCCTTTCTATCCCAAGTCATGGTGAGGTTTGACAACTGGACTGGCATATCTTCACCATCCTTTTGTCTCACCAATTCCATCTCCTGCTCAAAATAGCTTGCACCCTTAAACACAAACATATACATCAAGAAATAATACCAGCAAAAAGGTCTATCAACTTCACTCTTTTGGATTCTTATTATTCCATTATGGATTAATTCAGCAATGAATGGAGAAAAATCAAATGTAATGGATAGGTGTGAATGCAAAATTTGGATCATCATGCACATTAAATGTATTGGCATCCTCTCATTTACATCCTCTCCAAAAACCTGACATAGTGACCAACATGCACCCTCAGCTCTGGGGTCAAAATACTCCACTTTAAAAGGTTCCTGTGTATTCTATCCCATTATTACCATCTCCCAATTTTTTTGTAGAAATCCTTCAATAATTTTCCCCTAAGATAATTCCTTTGTTTATCATATACTTGCCTTAGCTCTTCAAAATCAATACTCTCTAAGCTGTTTGAGGGTTCACTTAAATTGAACACCTTCCTGATTTCTTTAGCAGATATTTTTATGAACAATATTCCTTTTGTATCCCTAATCTCCCTAGTGATTGGGTCATAACTCTTTTCCACTTGGATCATCAAGTCAATATCTATAAAAACATCAGGCACCACAAGTTTTCCCAGGTCAGACTACCATATATTGCTTGCAGGGTGAGGGGCATTTCTCTGACTAAATCCTAATTTGAATAATGCTAGACCAGTGATATCAGAGTCACCATTGGCATTGATTGTACCAATGTTAGCCTCATTGATATAACTTGCAGTGTCATACAATCCTTCTGCTATCTTTATCCTAGTGTTTTTGGGAGTTAAACTCTTGGCTTTCACTAGGTCAGTTGTAGAATCGGGAAGCAACTGTAACAAGTCTTCATGCAAACTCCTTTCACTGTATTCGCTTTTACCAGAGAAATCTTTTTCTCAGTGTGATTGTAGAGTTATCTTCTAAACCCTTTGCAAGATAGAAAAACTATAGAACTATGATGCTATAAATAGGGAAACAATTCATACAAGTATTTCACCAACCTTTTTTTTAGAAAATCTCCAGGAGATGATAGCCAGTCTCTGTAATTCTTTACACTCGAGTCTCTGCAATTTTTTGATCTCCTTGTGCTTTTGAGAGTGCGAAAAACTTTGATGTATTAGTAATTAAGAATAGTCATTTCAATAATTTATTCAACACGATTCAACCATTACTTCTCTGAAAGAATGAACTGTCATTTCACAATGGGAAACTTCAAATCTATATCATTCTTAACTCTAGTTTGAATTAAAATCATCGATTCCCTATTCTCAGAATCTAACGGTTGTCCTTTTAAACAAAAGAAGAACCCACTTGACAATTCTGCAATGCTAATACCACATCAATGACTGTCACATGATTGCATATCTTGGAAAGATTCTATGCCATCATACGACCACCGTTAGATAATTTTCCTTGTTATTGATATCTTAAAAACCTTGGCCTCACTCGATTTAGCCAACCATAAAATGCCATGTCAAAAAATTAACTAGTAGACCTGTAAAACCTTTTCCCTATAACGCCAATACTTACTGACATTTTCCACATCAATGTAAAATTCAACCAATCAAAAGCGGCCGCATGTGCACAGCTGGCAACTGAACCCAATTCCTTTTGTTTCCCTAAAAACAAATGAAATTGATGGCTATCACATGATCGCATAGGTTGGAAAGATTCTATGCGATCATACGACAAGCGTGGATCTTCCCTTTGTTACTAACATCTTTACAGATTCTTCTGACAATGGTCCCATTGAGATTAACCAATTAGGAACTTCCACATCAATACAATTTTCGGGTAACTATACAATAATAATTTCTCGGTGTGAGCAAAGACTTGACGCCAGTTTCCATGTCAGCAAAACTATAGCTAATGAACGATCAACACTTGTGCATAGCTATCAATGGCCCCACTTGATAACTGTAATATGCTCCATTGTAGGATCAACGACTCTTGCATGATCGCATAGCCTGGAAAGATTCTATGTGATCATATGACCATCGTTAGATCCTTTCAAAGATTCAAAACCCAAAATAAAGCTACAACATTAGAACATAAGGTATTTAATAATTTGGACACATTATTAATCATCAGGCCTTTAGACTTAGGAAAAATTAAAGAAATAATCTCTGCGTGGTGATAAAAATAGAGCACATGCTTTTTAGAAAAAAACTTAAGTCATCTAGAAAAGTAACACTCAATTAGATCATGAAAAGAGCAACTTAGGGTTTTTTCAAAAAGTGACAAATACTTAGGGTTTGTCTCAAGTTCAGACTTCTAACTAGGGTTGTCTGTGTATTGAGGAAAAAATTATAATTTTGCAAGATTTTTGTGGCTTTTTGTAGAAAACTTTTCTCAATTCTATGGACGTCTACACACACTTCAATTTTATAAAAATTTTACAGGATTTATGTGCTGAAAAATTGAAGTGCCAATAGTGGCTTTGTATGGGGATGGATGCCTCTTGCAGGCATGATAAGAATTCATAAACTCTAGGATAAACAAACCATTTGCTAAAAAAAAACAACTAACCTACTCACACAACTTGAAAACAAACACACAACTGGAAGGGTAAACTAATCTACTATTCATCGATAATGAGAGTACCTTAAGAAAAGTACAACTTGAGGAATTGTCCATGAACTGGAAATTGCATTTCATTTCCAATCAAGTCCTTCAGAATGTATGAATCATGTCCCCATGCTTTACTGATCAGATATGGTCTAAACCAAATAGGGTCAAACTTATTGTGTTTACCCTTGTCTTCAAGCCTAGCATTCCACATTAGGACCAAATCATCACCTTGAAAACTTTTGACTATGGTTTTCTTGTCATACAAACTTTTATATTTCAGCTAAGATTTCAAATTTGTATCATGTGCTTCCCTCCTTGATTCATCTAATTGTATCATGTCCTATAATCTGATCTTCATTTCATCATCTTGATCATCATCATATAACTAGATGAACCTGTACATTTGCAACAAATTATTTTGTGGCAACCTGGCATGGATACCATACACTAAATCAAAGGGAGAACACCCTATTGCCTTCTTGATTGTTACTCTATTAGCCCATAGAGCTAGTTGTAGCTTGGAGTCCCATGCCTTCTTGTTTGCATCCAAGACTCTCTTCAAAATTTTTATCAAACTTTTATTACTCGATTCAGCTTGACCATTTTGTTGCGGATGGTAAGGAGTAGAGTATGAAATTTTGATTCCAAATTTTAAATGAAAACTAACAAATTCTTTAGATTTGAAACACATAGCATTGTCTACAATCAAAATTTTATGGCACGTAAACCTTGTCAGAAAATTTGGCATCAGGAAATCAGTAACCACTTTATTGGTTTCTTTTTTAGTGGGAATGGCTTCCACCCACTTTGTAAAGTAATCAGTTACAACCAATATGTATGACTGCCCCCCACTAGATTTGTTTGGGATCTCTCCTATGAAATCCATGCCCCACTTTTGAAAAGGGGCTTCCACATTTACATGGCTCAAAGGAAAATTTCCACTAAACTTCAACTTTCCTCAGAATCTCTGACAAGCATCACACTTTTTGACAAAGGAATGTGCATCCTTGAAAATACTAGGCAACCAAAAACCAGACCTTAGTATCTTATGCATAGTAGTCTTGGCCATGTAATGGCCACCACATACACCTTCATGCATTGCTTACAGCAGATCATTAGCCTTTTGTGGGTCAACACATTTTAGCAGGACACCCTCATTACTTCTCCACCATAACTCTCCTTTAATGATCACATATTTTAGAGCATGTAATTTGACAGTCCTCTTTTTGTGGTCATCCATGTTAGAAGGAAGTAAAAGCTTTTGCAAGTATCTAATAATATCCTAGTACCATTCACAGCAGTCTAGATCACATATGTATGGCCTTTGTTCTTCTTCAAGAGTGTTGATGTGGTTAGCATCCAAATTACTTTGAGCCATAAGTTTTGCTAACCCTAATCCTCTCACTAGTTTGGTGATTTGGATATCAATATTAAACTCTTGGATTCTATTTATCCACCTACATCTTCTCCCTAAAACTTCTTGTTGAACCAAGATGTCTTTCACAGCAACACTGGGTACATATGCAACTACAATTGCCCCTACCAAATAACATCTAAAATTCTTGATAGCTTTGACCAATGCATAGGCCTATTTCTCATTTATGTCATATTTTAACTCAGCTGCCTACAATGATTTACTAAAAAGGGATATGGGTTATTCAAAACCCTCTAAATTCTTTTGTAATAATACTCTAGCTATAGAGGAAGCAAATGAAAAGATTTGGATAGGCTTACTAAAATCTAGTGATCATAACATAGGGGCACTTTTAATAGCCATCTTGATATTAGAAAAAGTTTGTTTGGCCTCACTACTCCATTCAACCTTTGCATTTTTTAGATGGGAACATTGATTTCAAATTTTTTTGTAACAAACCTTCTAACAAAGTTAATCTGACCAAAGAAAGATTGGATACCTTTTACACTTTTTGGCAATGGTACTTTGTCTATTGCTGCTACTCTTTCAAGATCAATCTTGACCCCATCCTTGGATACAATGTATCCCAAAGCTTACCCTCATTTACTCCAAAAGCACACTTGGGTTAAGGGAAACCCCATATTCTAGAGCTCTTACAATTTTTTTTGTCAAATGGCCACAATGTTGGTCTTTCTTTTCTGAATAAGTTGTCAAGTCATCTTGATAAACAACAAGAAATTTGTTTATAAAATCTTCAAATGCTACATCCATGGCTCTTTGAAGGGTAGCCCCAGCATTGGTTAAACCAAATGGCATTCTAATATACACATAAGTACCCCATGGAATGGTAAATGTAGTTTTGAACTATTTTGTTTCTTTGACAACTACTTGATTGTAACTTGAAAAACCATCCATCATAGACATTAATTCAGATCTAGTAACCCTCTGCAACATGGCTTCCATGTTTGGTAGACCATAATTATCCTTTAAAGAATTTATGTTCAAATTTCTAAAGTCTACACATAACCTGATGTCTCCATTCTTTTTCCTTACTGGGATAAGATTAGAAACCCATGTTGAATGTCTAATAGGTTAAATGATGCTTGCATCACTCATATTTTTTAGTTCATCCTACATTTTTGGTGCCAAAGTAGGGTTAACAAGTCTCAACTTTTGTCTAAAAGGTTTTGTGTTTTCCTTCAGAGGGATTTCATGTTGGAATAAATCTTCTCTATATGCTTTCAAATCATCATAAGACCATGCAAAGACATGTCTATATTTTCTAAGAAGATTTATCAGAGATTTTTTTATTTCAGGAATCAGGCTTCCCCCAATATATACATTTTTTGGGGCTTCCTTTGTTCCTAAGTTTATCTCCTCCACATCTTTAGGCTTGCTTAAAAGCTTTTCTTGGGAAGAGCTATCATGGTGATCAAATGCTCTTTCTAACACTACCAAACCTTTTGGGACTTTTTTTTTTTTTAGTGTAAGATCTCTTTGCCAAGGAGAGAATCCTTGTTATCTAATGTTTCTACATATTCACCAAAATTTATCTCTTTGTCTCCAAAACTTGCATTATAATGTAGAAATCTTAAAATATCTAGGTCATCATCAAAAACCTACCAATTTTCATAATTATCTCTTATGGATGACCTAGTTTGAATTTCCACCCTAGATATCCCTACAAAAGTGATATCTTCTAGCCTTAGTGCAATGTTAGCTAATAAGTCATCCATCCTATTATGACCTCTGTCCATCCAATCAATATCAAAAGCATCAAACTATTCTATCTCATCCCAAACAACATTCCTATAATGTCTTAACTTTTGGTTTCTTGATGCATATTTGGATCTAACCTGAGACACGACTAATTCTAAGTCCCCAATAACCTTGAGATTTTTTATTTTGTGTTTTGAGGCTATCCTTAATCCTATCAATAAAGCCTCATATTCTATAGTGTTATTTGTGCAAGTTAACAACAGGGTGAAGGAAAATTTAAAAGTTTTCTCAGTGGGAGAAATTAACAACACAACTGCACGAGCTCCTTCTTCAGAGTTTGCACCATCAAAATACATAGTCCAGAGATCATTATAATCTATGATATTTCCTTCTTCTTCAACTAAAAGAGGAAGATCAATCTCATTCTTATTTTCAATACTCTGTACTTGAAAAGAATTTATGTCAGTGTCCAAGAAATAGTTTATGTTGTTATCATTAGCTTCTTCCTCAATCATATGGGGGGTTCTAACTTCTCTGAGTACCTTAATGATTTCACCAATGATGTGAAATGTAGCATAAGATAAGTCACACTGGATACTACCTCCCATTGCTGCACTCCACTTTCTAGATAACAACATTCCATATTATGGAGGTATGTCCACAACTAAGACACTCATAGTCAGTTGTTTCTCAGGATAAGTAGAAAACCTATAAGGAAAATCTTTGATTGTTCCAATTACTAGTACTTCCCTAGAATCCATTTCCTAGCATCTCCCATGAGGATTATCAACCTACAATCCCATTGACCTCATAATTTCTGCAGGCATGATAGTATTTGAAGCTCCTGAATCAATCATGCAATTCTTCAACATTTTATCATTTATGACCAATGTTAGGAAAAAAGGATCAAAAACTCCCATAGAAGTATTCACAACATTAGTGTCTAAATAAATTTGAGGTATTTTTGAAATAATTTCTTTTGTGTCCTTCCTTTTAATTGGATCCTGACCTTTTATCCAAGTACTTACTGGTTCCTGGATGTCTATGGTTTGAACACCATTTATCCACGTAAGGGCTTTCTTTTTGTGTTCACTTATCCTCATCATCTCCAATAAAGGAACTTTAACTATGATCTGAGATAATAACTGATTCATGTCAATAGGTGCATAATTTAAAATAGATAAGTCTATCTTGCCTTTTGGGGTGTTTTTGATTTCAGGCTATGTGGCTGCACCAAATTTCTTTTCATTTTTTGATTTATTTTCAAGTTTAGAATTGGAAGTGCTAGCCATCGGAGTTTTAGCTTTGATCTTGAAAACTTTGATTGGTTCATAAGGCTTTTCTATGCCTTTTGATTTAAAATTCTTGGCATCATCAATAGCCTTATTTCTTGTGATAGGCTGCTTTGCATCTTCTTTATTCCTTTTAATAAATATACTTGCTAGCTTATCAACTATTTTGTCAATAGTCTTATTTCTAAGGACATAGTTGCTCTTGGCCTGTGTCACCATATCAGTAGTGATCTGGGCTATCTCTTCATCAAAGGGTCTTCTTAATATGACAGGCTCTTCAACTTTTTTATATTTTCTATTTATGTCTTCCATTTCTTCCTCTTCTTCATCAGAAAAAACTTGCTGATGGTAAGCCTCCCCTCTGCTCTGAGAATCATTTATATCTTTATTTTCATTTTCCTCCTCAGAGTCAACTTCTTCACATAACTTATCAAAGGTCATTCCACAGCCTCTATCATCATATGATTCATCCTCCTCTTCTCTTTGTTCATCTTTTTCATATACATTTTGAGAAATCACACAATAGTTTGAATCATGAGAGGATTGGCATACTGTGCACCATGGAATCTCACCAGTCATGTTGACTAAATGTTTTTGCAAAGGATCAGGGGTTTTATCATTTGGTTTTACATCCTTCCTTTATGGGACAATAGGCTTCCCATCCTTCCATTATGTATGGTAAGGAAAATTATGCAATCTTTGTTGCCTATTGAAATTATTTGGAGGAGGCCTATCATTTCTCTGAAACTTATTTTTACTTTCTCTTGGTTTTAGATCTTTTAAGGCATTGAGGATCTACTTGAGGTTATCATCCTCCCTAGGTTTTACATTAGTAGTCTTATCAACCTCTTTCTTTCTAAACCTAGGGGTTTTAGGATCCTCTCTTCTTCCTAATTTTCCAGATACCCTTTTATTGCTCTCAATGTTCACAACAAATCTTTGAGACTCTCTGATAGTTCTAGGGTTTTTATCCCTAAGTAAGTATCCCATTTTGGCATCAAAAGCATTTAGATATTTTTCCAAACACACCTTCTCATCCAACCTCATGACTTGGAAGAGCTTGTGCATTGCCTTTTGAAACCTTACATTGAATTCTAGGACTTCCTCATTCTAGTTTTTCTTTATATTGTTGAATTCATTCAACATAAAACCTTCATTAGTTTTATCACTGTACTGATCCTTAAAAAAATTTATAAAATCATCCCAAGAACCAATACAATCATAAGGGAGCCCTTTGAACCAGTCTCTTGCATCTTCAGTAAAAGATTGAATAAACAATTTCATGATCACATGTTCATATTCTATTTCATAATCATAAATCATATCAATGAATTTCTTTAGATGCTCTTCAAAAGTAACAATATTATTTCTAGTAAACTTAGGTAATTTCTCTCTAATCTTTGCATGAATCAAATTAGGATAACCAGAAATATTGTTAAAGAGAAGCTATCTGTACCTTTCAATGTGAATTGGTCCTCTTTGTAATGAAGCATTTATTTGAGAGGTGGAAGCTTTGTTAGTTGCAGTATTAGCAACATTTGTAGTAATCACTGGTGTGACAATGGCAGCCTGAGTAGTAGAATTTCTAACATTAACATTAGATGTCATCACAGGGTTAGTCAGAATTGAAGGAGTAAAAGTCTATCTAAGAAAATCAACTTTCTTTTTCATTTCCTAGGTACTAGCCTCAACTTCTACCCTTTCTAATTCTTTAGCAATAACTTCATGTTCCCTTCTAGCCCTTTCCAAATCATTATCCAACTTGGACAAAGGATTTATTCAGATATTGTCATTTTTAGGCTCATTTATTGTGATCCCTATTGAAATTTTTTTTCCTTTATCCTTAGGCCTTCTAACTTCAGCAATGGGTTGGATAATAGGTTGTTCATCAACCCCCTTAGGAGTCCTTATGAAATTTATGGCCTTCAAAGTTATTAATTGTCTTTTGAGTTGGTCTGCCCTAATTTGGGCCTGCCTTATTTCAGTTTCCTTTTCCATTTCCCTCTCCTTCCTAATTGCAATTTTCTCCTGGATATTCTTTTCTAAATTGTAAACTTCTTCAAAAATATCTTTTGAGTCTGGGAGAGTGGTATTAGATTCTGAAATTTCAAACCTAGAATCTCTTTTCTAATTTCTAGGATTATTAGGGCTTTTAGAAGGAGAAGGCCCCCAGGTTGGGGGATCATTTCTTCCTTCCATGCCCCTTCTCTTACTTCTTAACCTTCTGATTTCCTTTTGAGGTTCTACATCTAGGTATACCTTTTTCCTATGATGCACTTCATCATTCTTATGAGAATAAAAATCCTCATATGCTCCCAAACCTAAATCAACTGCCTCCGCATACTTAGAGGTATTTTCTTCCTGGTCATGAGTGAATCGATTATTTTCATTTATACTTTTCTTTTGTCTCCATGCCTGAGACATATCACCACTACTTTGATTTCTTCTAGTTAAATAAGTCCTAGAGGTACTCGAAAGTTTACCTTCTAACCTACTTTCTAGATGATCTTTCCTCTAATCCCTAGTATTTCTTTGAATCATAATTGAAAGTATGTGAAACAATTTCTTATTATTTTTTACTCAGCACTGCTATAGAGACTTTCAGAGTCACCACCAACACAAGTTGGGAAATATCTTCACAAACTTAGTAAATCAAAGTATTTAATACTTGGTAAGTAATCAAAATAGAATTTACTACAAATAAATGCAAAGCTTAATGAGATTTCCAAATTCAAGTAAAATCCAAAGCTTGCAAATAGTCCTCTGTTCTTCAATGGTACTTACTGGTTCTAACAAATAAGAAGGCCAAGAGTCTAGCTCAACTTGTACCTACATTATTTGATATTCAAATTTATAACACCAGAGATCTAAAATTCAAATTTATCAAAGTATTTCAATCCCTAGTCCCCAGCAGAGTCACCATTTTGTTGGTTCCCAAAATGGACTTTATGCTTTGACAAGCAAATAATACATCTACAGGTTTTAAGGATGGGTTAGATCCAAATATTGAGTTCTAAAGATGATTGGACCAACTATAGGGACAAGATTTCCCTCTGCACTTCTGGCTCTGTAAAACCAAGGAGGGTACTCCTAATCCAGTAATCAAAACTTATTTCACCACTCACTAATTGGATTTAAATATAACAGATAAATGATAAGAAAAACCTAAATGATAAACATTCATTTATAGATTTTTCACTATCACTTGGTGGTAAAAACTACTCTATTAATCACTGTATTTCAAATAATTTCGACAATTTTATAATCAAAGATGGAAATACTAGTAGAACCTTTTCAAACACTGATCTCTATAAGAAAAATCCACTACTAGCCAATGTCTTATCCATTGGGCAACACTTCCACTGCAAGATTGTAATACATGAAAAAATATATTGAACTTTGAATTATCTTTACCCTTTGAAAATACTAATCACCCTCTGGTGGATTTTATCAAAGGTTCCTAGATTCACACTACTTATTGATGCATCCTAAAGTAAAATTTTTAAGAATTTATGTCATATTCAAAGCTTATTTGATCTGATCATGGATCAGAGCTAAGAAATATAAACATACACACAAAGATTATCTATGTAATGAATTGTAAAAATTCATAACTCAAAAAAAAAATACTCAAGGAGAGATATAAATCCTAGATTTTATTCAAAAGTTGTATTAATATCATGCTAACAAAATTCTTTACAATGCAACCTTCTAAAAATAACCTGAACCAAAAATATTGTTCTTCTATAGAAATATGCCTAAATCCAATCTATGATATCCCAGACTCAAAAAACTTATCAGTCCAATTTTTGATCAAGTTCTCGGTCCTTTTATAGAAAACAAGGATTGCAAACAAGCTTTGGATCCATTTAGAAAAGACAAGAAAGGAGTTCTCATATAGGACAAAATATGAAAATAGAAACTTTCTTGTTACAAATCTTTGAGATGAATCATTAAGATGAGTGCCAAAAATCTTGCAACAGCTCCCAAGGGCAATTCAACTTCTACCAGGTGTTGTATCCGTGCTTATGTTAACTGCTTGATGCCTTTATCCCTATTTATCTTGATCTTGAGGGTTTGAATTACTGCCACCTATTGCTTCTTTATTTGATGCTCCTTCCTCTTCTGAATCTTCTGAGGGATAGGTTGACTCCCAAGACATATAGGTCTCTTCACTTGGCCAATGGAAAGTCAAGACTTCATCCCTTTTTGACAATAATTTGTTCCATTCAGCAACTACCTGGTGAACCTCTATTTTCACATTAGCAAAGCATATCTTGGCATCCTCAAGAAGCTCAATTAGTTGTACAAGGGGGGTGTTATCATCTGTACCTAAAATGGAATCCATTCTAGACAATACTTGCCCATCTATCTGTTCCATCCATTCATCTTTATTTTTAATAACCCCATCTACCTTGATAAGACCTGGAAACATTTGAAAATTATCCTGAAAGTACCTTACCCTTAAGATTTCTAATTTTCTCTTTAAACTCTCCCTTTTTATCTCAAAATAAAAAAGATCCTTAACAAACTTGTAAGTGTTTGTTAGCTCTATATCCACAATACATTTATCCTTGATTTGATCAAAAAATGATTTCAAATTATCTCTTTTTGCAACCCATCTTTTCAAACATTGGTCTACAGTAGCTACTTCCCTTTTAAAAGATGTCAAAATCTCTGCTAATTGCTGGTTAGTTTTGTACACTTCTTTAGGTTTCACATTTGCAACAAAATGTGAAGCAACATCTTTTATCTTCTTTTCATATGTCTGATTCACTTTTTGATCAATGCCTTCCTCATCCATGGAAAGAGGAACAAGGGAAGGAGGAAATTCAACAATACGGCTTGATGAGGAAGGCACAATAGGGGAGGAAGCTATCTATACTTGTTCTAATATTTTCACTAGGCCATGCTCTCCCAATTTCTTCCTTAAATCTGCAATTAATGTATCTCTCTCAAATATCCCCTGCTTCAACTCACCATAAACCTTTAAGACATTTCCAACTTTGAAGTGATTTCTTCCTTCTCCTTGGCTTCTTTTTCTACCACCTTTTCTATCAATTGTGCTATGGCTATTACCATACCTGATGCTTCTACCAAATAAGTATCAGTAACCCTTCTTACAATTAAGCTCCCTGAAAGGTCATCTCTAACAATCTATTTTCCCTTGTTATGTTCATTCTTCCATAGGGACCACATTACCAAAGCTTGGTGATTGTCACTGAAGGTGACCCCTTTAATAGCCTATTCTACTTCTTGATTTTTTTGGAAAGGAGTGGTCTATTTTCTTACTGCATCAAGAACCACTGCATTAGCTATATCCCACTCTGGAAGGATTAACACTCCTGATACTTTCACCATATCTCTACCCTGTTCTGGAGTAAGTTTTTCAAATTTCACAGTCATTTCATTTCTCACCTCATCCTCTATGGTTTGTAAATCTTTCTCTAGATTTTCTTCATGCCTTTTCTCAAAAATTTTGTGAAATTGCTTAATGTTTAATTTCCAAAGAAATTGCATGAAATCCCTAGTTTTAACAAAAGTATCATTAGTGAAAAACTCTTCACAAGCTTGTTTAATTATAGGGTCCAATTCTATGCCTGCCAATTCCCCTTCTGTTAGATCCAACTTGGGCTCTTTTGGTGGTTCTAGCACTCCCCCATTTATTTCTTCATAGGTCATAAATATTTGACCTAGAGCACTTACTTGCTATACTTGTTCTACAATCTCATGGTCATCCAAAATTCTTAGAGGAGACTATGATAGAGAATAGTCTTTCTCAACATGAACAGGTCTTTCTTCCATTTGATGTTTCTTTGATGGTGGTGGAGAGTCAATTACATCTTTAGAAGCTTGAAGATGAGGATATTTAAGGACCTCTACAACTCCTTTTGTTTCTCAATCTATTTTGAAGTAGATGGGACATCTTTTTTATCCATTTTCCCTTCCTAGCTTTGCTCTGGTACCACAACATTGTAACCAGTCCTCTTTTGCACCATGTACCTCCCTGGGGGTAACCCTTTTGCAAATACAAGTTTTCTTAATAACTATTTAGCCATTTCTGGATCATCCTTCATTACTTTTTCTTTCTTCTCATTTAGGTTCTGAAGGATACCCTAGAAATAGCTCATGAGAGTATCTATTTTCTTGCCCATTGGAGTTATGCTTTTTAGGGGATCCCATCTAGAATCAAATTGTCAGATAAAATCTAATGTCTTTTTGTATACTAGCCAATTCTCTTTCCTAACCTCTTGATCCTGCAACTTTGGGAGATTTCTGACAATATCTTGATGAAAGTTAAAAATGTGGTTAATCATGGCACATTTGGCTCTCTTCTTAAACATTTCATTGTAGAACCCCTTAGGATCTGTTGTTCTAGCAATTGCAGTGGCCATATGGTATGGAGCCAAGATTTTATCTGTGTGAACCCATCCACCCTTGGTAATTATGAATTGGTGGGCAATGGTAACATTTGGGAATAGAGTTCCCTTTCCTTTTCGAGTGAGCGCATACTCTTCAATATTCCCCAATTATCTAACAAACTCTACAATTCCAATCCTAAGGGGTACTTGATAAAGCAATGTAAAATGGGTTCCCATGAAGCCATACAACCAGATGATAGTTGATACATGGTAGAAAAAGACATCTCCCCAATTGTGTACAATATTTAAGCTCTGACAAAACTACTTTGGCCTAATCATCTCTGGCAATGCTGTTGGAATCCTTGGGTTCTCTAGGACAAACAACAACCTGAGTCTAGTTGCAAAATGTTTGTCAAAATTGGTGAAACTATTATCCTTTCTATCCCAAGTCATGGGGAGGTTCCACAACTGGACTAGCACATCTTCACCATCCTTTTGTCTCACCAATTCCATCTCCTACTCAAAACAGCTTGCAACCTTAAACAAAAACATATACATCAAGAAAGAATACCAGAAAAAAGGCCTGTCAACCTCACTCTTCTGGATTCTTATTAATCCATTATGGATTAATTCAGCAATGAATGGAGAAAAATCAAATGTAATGGATAGGTGTGAATGCAAAATTTTGATCATCATGCACATTAAATGTATTGGCATCCTCTCATTTACATCCTCTCCAAAAACCTGACATAGTGACCAATATGCACCCTCAGCTCTGGGGTCAAAATACTCTACTTTAAAAGGCTCCTGTGTATTTTGTCCCATAATTACCATCTTCCCAATTTTTGTGCAGAAATCCTTCAATAATTTTCCCCTAAGATAATTCCTTTGTGCATCATATACTTGCCTTAGCTTTTCAAAATCAATACTCTCTAAGTTGTTTGAGGGTTCACTTAAATTGAACACCTTCCTAATTTCTTCAACAGAGATTTTTATCAACAATATTCCCTTCACATCCCTAATCTCCCTAGTGATTGGGTCATAACTCTTTGCCACTTGGATCATCAAGTCAATATCTATAAAAACACCAGGCACCACAAGTTTTCCTAGGTCAAACTATCATATATTGCTTGCAGGGTGAGGGGCATTTCTCTGACTAAATCCTACTTTGAATAATGCTAGACCAGTGATATTAGAGTCACCATTGGCATTGATTGTACCAATTTTAGCCTCCCTGATATAACTTATAGTGTCATACAATCCATCTACTATCTTTATCCTAGGGTTTTTGGGAGTTAAACTCTTGGCTTTCACTAGGTCAGTTGTAGAACCAGGAAGCAACTGTAACAAGTCTTCATGCAAAATCCTTTCACTATATTCAGTTTTACCAGACAATTATTTTCTCAGTGCCATTGTAGATTTTTCTTCTAAAACCTTTGCAAGATAGAAAAAACTACAGAACTATGATGCTATAAATAGGGAAACAATTTGTACAAGTATTTCACCAACCTTTTTTTTAGAACATCTCTAGGAGATGATAGCTAGTCTCTCTAATTCTTTATGCCTAAATCTCTGTAATTTTTTGATCTCCTTGTGCTTCTGAGAATGCAAAAAACTTTGATGTATTAGTAATTAAGAATAGTCATTTCAAGAATTTATTCAGCATGATTCAGCCATTACTTCTCTGAAAGAATGAACTGTCATTTCACAATGGGAAACTTCAAATCTATGTCATTCTTAACTCCAATTTTAATTAAAACCATTGATTCCCTATTCTCAAAATCTAATGGTTTTCCTTTTAAACAAAAGAAGAACCCACTTGACAATTCTACAATGTGGATACCACATCAATGGTTGTCACATGATCGCATAGCTTGGAAAGATTCTATGTGATCATACAACCACCGTTAGATCTTTCCCTTGTTATTGATATCTTAAAAACCTTGGACCCACTTGATTTAGCCAACCATAAAATGCCATGTCAAAAAATAAACCAGTAGACTTGTAAACCCTTTTCCCTATAACACCAATACTTACTGACATTTTCCACATCAATGTAAAATTCAACCAATCAAAAGCAGCCACATGTGCATAGCTGGCAACTGGACCCAATTCCTTTTGTTGCCCTAAAAACAAATGAAATTGATGGTTGTCACATGATCACATAGCTTGGAAAGATTCTATGCAATCATACAACAAGTTTTGATCTTCCCTTTGTTACTGACATCTTAGCAGATTCTTCTGACAATGGTCCCACTGAGATTAACCAATTAGGAACTTCCACGTCAACAAAAGCATCGGGTAAATATACAATAATAATTTCTCGGTGTGAGAAAAGACTTGATGCCATTTTACATGTCAGTAAAACTATAGCTAATGAATGATCAACACTTGTGCATAGCTATCAATGGCCCCACTTGATAACCGCAATATTCTCCATTGTAGGATCAATGGTTGTTGCATGATCGCATAGCCTAGAAAGATTCTATGTGATCATATGACTACCGTCAGATCCTTTCAAAGATTTAAAGCCCAAAATAAAGCCACAACATTATAACATAAGGTATTTAATAATTTGGACACATTATTAATCACCAGGCCCTTAGACTTAGGAAAAATTAAAGAAATAATCTCCACATGGTGATAAAAATAGAGCACATGCTTTTTTTAAAAAAACTTAAGTGATCCAGAAAAGTAACGCTCAGTTAGATCATGAAAAGAGTGACTTAGGGTTTTTTCAAAAAGTGACAAATACTTAGGGTTTGTCTCAAGCTCAGACTTCTAACTAGGGCTGGCCGTGTATTAAGGAAAAAATGATAATTTTGCAAGATTTTTGTGGGTTTTTGTAGAAAACTTTTCTCAATTCCATGGACATCTACACACACTTCAATTTTATAAAAATTTTATAAGATTTATGTGCTGAAAAATTGAAGTGCCAACATGACCATAGCCTAGAACCTATTTGGATCAATGTTATTAGGTACATTTGTTGTGTGGAGAGCCTTTTCAACAATCTCTTTGTACAAGGGGGATAGCTCAAGAAACTCGAAAATGGATATTTGGGCTAGTGTTTGTTGCAACTTGTGAACAAGATCATAGCTAGATTTGGCTAAAGAAGCCACTTTTTTAGAAGATGAGTCTTGTTTGGGATCACAAGTAGTTTGAAGGATGAGTTTGGCTTGCCCCCTAGTAACAAAATTCAATTTCTCACTTCGAGAAGATAGAACATCAAGCGTTTGCAAGACCAACTTAGGTGTATCATGATTACCATCAGCATTACCTCGAGATCTCATCATGAAAATACTCTCAATGGGTTCTAACATGTTGATCGCATTCTCCTTGCTAGTATATGTATAATTGATCTTGGCATCATGATTTTTCTTGTCCGCTTGAGAGGACTCCCCTTTTTCATACTCAGGTAGAGGTGTTTTGAAGGCCTTGTGATCAAAATTCTTAACCAAGCCATTTGTGAGAACTATGCCTCCATCAATAAGATCTTGAATAGTATCTTTGAGCTTGAAATAATTATCTGTGTTGTGTCCCTTATTCCTATGGTAATTGCAAAAATGATCCTCTTTCCACCAATCAGGCTTAACTAGTGGATTGAAGGCACAAGAATTGTTAGGAAGTCTAAGATACTTGTTGGCAACCAAGGTCTTAAGAATCATGTCATAAGGTGCAGCCAATTTGGTGTAGACTCATTGTTGATACGACTTCTAGGGTTTTTCTACATATTGAGGTTTAGGTGCACTTTGAGTGTTGGCAGCCTCTTGTTGTTTAGCTACGTAGATAGCATTGGAGAGGTGGAAAGTGGGCTATTTAGCTTTAGGAACATCCACAACCCCATTGTTGACAACATATTTTTTTTTGTTCCAAGGTTTTTTTTTTTCCTTTCCATTACCTCTGGTATCTTTGTTGATGAAAATATCCCCTTTCCTTATGGAAAAATCCTCAATATAGTATACACTTTCAACCATCTCGTTGAAAGGGGAAAATAGTTGTTTCCTTAGATTGTAATATAATTTAGGTACAAGAGTGTTGACAAAGATGTCAATCTTTTCCCTATCGGGTAGTTGATGAGGATATCTAGAATATAATGACCTCTAATGTTGCAAGTAGGTAGCGAATGGTTCACCTTGATTTTTATTGAGAGCACCTAGATCTATCATGGTAATAGGTTGTTGAATGTTGTACGAATAATGTTGAGTGAAATGTCTAGCCAACTCATCAAAGGTCTTGAGACGGGGTGTCAATTTTGCAAACCATTCTAGTGCTTGTCCTCTTAAACTCCTAGGGAAAAACCATAGTAGAAATGTGTCCTCATGAAGGAAGTCCAAGCTAAGAGCATAAAAATGACACACATGGTCAATGGGATCACCATTCCCATGGTGGGAGGCAAAACTGTACACTCAAAATGTGCACTTCTCTAATCCATTGATTTTGTTAGCATTGGTAAAAAAATTTCATGGCTTCATCCCCTTTTTCCTTGCCTTTGCATCCTTTTTCCCCTATTTTCTGGCAAAACCCTAGGCAAAAATTTAAAAATCTAGCCCTTACATTCAAAAACCCTTTGTATTGTCCTGGCCCTATTCTAATTTGTTGTTACTTTTCAGGCCAATTAAAATCCTTTTGGTGCATGTGCTTTAATATTTTTTCACCTCGTAGGGTTGTGTCCTTTATTTTTTCCTAAGTCTCTAACCCCTGGCAGCTTTTAATTTTTCCTAAGTCATGTGCCTTAATATTTCCTATGTTTCGGCTTGATATTTCCCAGGCTCAGTCTTTCTGACAGATTTTCAATTCGATGGTTTTCGTTAAAGCACAAGGGATTTGTTAGAGCTATGCGATGTTGAGACATCCCTTGATCTTCCTTTATGACATGGTGTTTTAGACTATGGGTCCAAAATAACATGTAAACACAGTTGAAGTTTTTTGATTGGTCCATGTATTAACACATTGGAAATTGTTAGTGGGACCTAGTTTCTAGATGCGTCAGAGGGTTGTGACATTGTTAGTAAATTAGTGGTGAGTGTAAGTTCTTATGAGATGTGTCAAAGGCTTAAGATCTTGTGCCAACTGTTGATTTCATTTCCTATCAGAGAATCTACAGAGTAGTATAAAAAGTTGATCCAATAGTTTTCATAAGATCTAATAGAATTTGTAAGAGGTATGTGATTTTGTGACAACCATAGATCTCATTTAAGGCAGGCCCAGTTTCTGGTCCAGGGTTTTGGTGGAGTGGTTAAATCTTTGGCGGTCTTGATAGAATTTTTTGGTGTTCACACATTCTCATAATTATTTGGTAGAATTCTAAACTTCTAGTGAATGGGCAAATAGGTGTATTCACTAAATCTCTAGATAAACTGGCAGTGTTTCAAATTTTTCTATGAATTGGTGAAAGTCTTTTGGTTGCTAATTCGCTAGATCATCAGTGGGCCCTCATTTTCTTTTATGTATTTGCCAATTCATGAAGAGTAACCCAAGGTTATGAAAGGACTTCATGATTCAGTGAAAAGCTTTGTTCACTGAATCATTTGATTTAACATGGGTTAAGTAATATATTATGTGACTTGGAGTTTCCCTATAGTCGCGTATACACCGAATGGTCAAAGGGTTAAGTGATTACTGAGAATAGTGGGACCGATTGCCATGTGTTGCTGAGCTATCAGGTTTTGATTGGCTGAGAATTACAAGTATGTAGACACGTCAGTGGGGCCAAGGATTTCCAAGTTCAGTGGGTTCTAATGTTGTCAAAGCATCAATGAATAGTGTATGATCTTAAAGGTTTTCTCTGACACTTGAGATCTTACACCCGCTATTGATTTCATTTCTTGTTAGAGGGTTGTCAGGGCAAGGTGAGATTCTCCATCCAACGGTTGTCTTATAATCTAAAAGAATCTTTTGGATCAATGCAAACTTCAGACAACCGTCGATCTTCTTGATGTGGGCTTGGTGAATCTCTCAGTCTTTTTGGTGGATATGATAAAGGGTTAGCAGTGCCGACAAAATTCAATGGTTTTGGTCTTTCACATAATAAAATGGTGAGGTGCTAAAAGGTCTAGCAATTTGGTGAACAAGCATTCGTGTAGTAGCTAAATCAACTAGCAGAGAGGAAAAATGTTTGGTGAACTAGAAAATTTCCTTCAGTCGCCCGTTCACCAAATATGAACTGAGGTTAACTATTTTTCTTTGTTTGCTGATTCACTGAAGTTAAAAAAGAGTTAGGTTTTCATTTTGTGAACAAGAAATTGCTTAGTCACATGGTTGCTAAATGTAAACCAGGATTCCTATTAAAGGTAAATCATCAGACCCGTGAAATATCAAGATCAGACGGTCATGATATAAACTTGATCTCAATTTGAATGTTGATAGCCAATTTTCTACTTGAGCCATAAAGTAACCATTGCAATTTGAATTCAAATTTCCAGAGGGTTTCCAGTGATAGAAAGGATTGGTTTTTAATGCTTTCACAACTATATTTGATTAGTTCAGTGGTTCCGATTGTTGCAGTGTGGTTCAGCAAGTATGATGATTGATTGCAAGGAGTTTTATGTTGTGGAGAGAATGAATAATGGTGCTTGAGGCATGTTGTAGGAGTAAAATCAAATGAATTTGCAAGAATTTATTGATCTTCAGTACTTTTCCAAAGGATTTACCATTAGTGAAGATTGATTTTGGATCTGATTGCTCAGGGGTTGCTTGGTTTTCCCTCCCAGTGTATTTATTTCTGATATGTTTGAATTGTATGGTGGGTGCAAACCCTAACCCTTACCCTAGTTATCCATAGCTTGTTGTATCCTAACCTATTTAGGATTCCAAGGTAACCAATGGTATTTATTGTTGAATTTCTAATTTTGTAGGGGTTCCAGTTAAAAAGTTCAAACTCAGTCCTGAGTTTCTGGTCCCAGGGTTTTGTAATAGTTTTTGACTCAATGTTTGTTAATGAAAGAAGAAAGTTGTAGGTCTAAGCTATAGTTTGCAAGTAGAGTGCCTTGTGCTTCATTGTATACATAGAAGTAATTCATCACACTTCATATAAATATCTGGTTCTTATCTCTCCTTTGTGTCAAGTCAAGTAAACTTTGAGTTTTCTGGCTCATTACATATTGTTTGTATGTATGCATCTTTATTCTTGAGTTCTAATCTAAGATTGGATTAAATTATGATCTAGGTGGGATATGAGTTTTCCCCTTGTCTATGTAAGGATGTTTTGTAAGTAGTAAAGATTAGGATAAATGTATTTATGGCTATGAATTCTCAAGTATTCTCAAATTTCTTTGTCTTTGTGTCTAAGGACTCTTACCCAATGGATGAGGCACTGGCCTAAATGAGTATCTCTTTTGTTAGCATACATTAGTTGAAGTTATTACATCCCAAAAATATTGAAATCAATAAGCTTTTTAAGCTTTAAGTAGTTGGTTGTGTGGTTTTGTCACCCTATAGTAATGGAGAGTCAATGAATGTGAGGTTAGCATTTAGCACTTTCTTACTATCAATCTATTGTTTTGACCAAGTCCTTGGTGTGTGAAGTGTAGTTTTCACTGGGTTAGGTGCACCTACCTTGGTTTTTCAGAGCTAGAAGTGAAGAGGGTAGTCTTGTCCCTATAGTTGGTCCAGTTACCCTAAGATCCCTACATATTTTGGAACTAACCACTCGTAAAATCTATCTGAGGGTATATTGGCAGCCTAAGAGCATAAGTGTCCATTTTGAACACCAACAAGATGGTGACTCTGCTAGGGAAATGTTACACATGTTTATAATAACCAGTAGGTCATCATTGGAAAAAATAGGGTTATTCTTGTCCCTTGTGTTGTCTAGCTCATTTGGATATTTGTTAAGTGAGGAAGTTGTGTTGTAAGATTCCCAATATACTTGGGTGGTGTCTCAAACATCTCTACAATAGTGCTAGTCAGTAGATTTTTATCAAATGAGTTACAAAGGTACTAGGTCCTAGGAGCATCCTGAAAACATAATGGAAGAAGGTATTCCAAGCACATCCAGATCTAGTCAAACAAGGGGAGGATAGAAGAAAAGAAATGTTTCTCATACTCGGAAGAATAAAAAAGATACAAGGCAAGAAGCCAAAACCAAGCCTAGTCAAGAAGAAAATATTTTAGAATATGAAGAGGCTTTTGATTTGGGACTAAACCAGTATGAGGATGAATTTCAAGTGGGAGATGATGATTCTAAGACTACTCTCCCAAAATTAGATGAGATCTTTGAGGAGGTCTATGAATTGGAAAGAAGAGTGCAAAAACAAGTTTCTATCAGATAGCAAAGAGAAAAGGACAAAGAAGATAGAGTAAGACAAGAAATGATAAGGGATGATCAGTTAAAAAGGTAGTTGCTAGATTTGGAGGCAATTCATTTTGTCCCAAAGCCTGAAAGAGAAGAAGAATAGCCTATTGTGTATAAAACACATGAGATAACTAGGCCTAGAGATAAGGACAAACAGAAAGCTATTGGAGTTCAGATCAATGAACAAGTTCATGTGGAAAACCCATTAGATCAAGGGTTGAGATTAGATGCATACCTTAAGAAGGCTAGAAAAGACAAAGAAATGTGGGCTAAAGAATTAGAGAAAGTAGATTTAGAGGCTACTGCTACAGAAATGAGGAAGAAGATTGATTTTCTGAAGCATACCTCAGGACCTTCAAATGTTGCTGCTTCTTTCTTGGGACAAGGTGGAAATCATGGTAACCTTTCAGCTCAAACAAATGGCATTCCAGGTGCTGCTAAAATTCTTGATGGTTCAAACACAAGGACATCTACATCTCAAGGAATGGATCCACCACATGGAGTTACTATTCATGAAAGGTACAAACAACTTATCATTTTTGGTATTCCTGGTTATCCTAATGTAATTCCTGATGAAATTAGAAAGAAGCTCCCAAATTTTACTAGAAATAATGTCATCACATGTGAAGAACATCTAAAATTTTTTATGGATGTAATAGATGATTATAATGTTGAGCCTAATGATGTTGTAATGAAATTATTTGTACAATCTCTGACCAAGGATGCTAGGGATTGGTTTAGAGGATTGCCCCATGCTAGTTAAGGATCTTGGAATGAATTTAGGAATTTTTTCAAGGAGCATTATGGAGATAAAACAAATGAGGGTTTTATTTTGAATGAATTCAATAACATAAAGAAAAATCAGAATGAAGAGGTCTTTGAATTTAATATAAGATTCTAAAAGGCTATGCATAGGCTCCTGCAAGTTATCAGGTTAGATGATAGAGTGTGTCTTGTGACATACTTAAATGCTTTTGATGCAAAGCTAGGGTACCTCTTAAGGGATAAGAATCCTAGAAATCTTGGGGAGGCTAACAAGTTGGCTATCAACATAGAAAGTAATAGAAGAATATCAAGAAAATTAGGGAGAAGAGATGATTATAGGCCTCAAGTGCAAAATAAGAAAGAGATGGGAAGGTCTACTAATTTTAAGCCAAAGGAGGAGGATTATCTAAAGTAGATTATAAGTGCTTTAGAGGATCAAAAGCCTGATGAAAAAAGAAACAATAGGGTTGCAACAAATGATCGGCCTGCTTCAAGTAATTTTAGTAGGCAACCAAGAATGCAAAATTACCCATACAATACTCAGTGGAAGGATGGAAAGCCCATTTTTCCAGTCAAAAGGGATAGGCTTGATGATAGGATTCCTGATCCTTTACAAAAAAAATTAGTTAATATGAATGATGATGTCCCATGGTGTACTGCTTGTCAATCTCCTCATAGTCCAGAGCATTGTGTTATTGCTCTGAACTTATCTGAGAATCAGGAACATGAAGAACAATATGATCAGAGTGGTTGTGCAATGACTTCTTCACATGCATGGGATGAGGTTGACTCTATTGATGGTGAGGAAGAAGAGTTTGATGATGTTGGATGTGGTATAGTGAAGTGTGAGGAACATGTTTCCTTAAGGAGACCCTCTGATGAATAAATTGCTCAAATCACTGCAGACATGGTCACTCAAGCCAAGAGCAATTACAATTTGAGAAATAGGACAGTTGGAAGCACAAATGGTAAAATTGGTAGCATGTTTATCAAGAAATCAGAAAAGAGTACACAATAGCATGAAGAAAAGGAGAAAGATGATAGTGTTGTCAGTAAGGTTAAAGTTAAAAAGAAGGTGGGACCTACTACAGTAACTCAAGGTAAAGAAAAGACACTAGAGATAACTATTCCCATACCTCAGAAGGAAGATGAATTTGTGCAAAAAGGTAAGTCTGATTTGACTATTAAAGTAGAAGATAAAGATGTCACTATGATTAAGGATGACACGGGTAACCATACATATGTTCCCATTGATATGACTAAATTGCTTTCACAAATAACTGTCAAGGTTCCATTGTTAGAAATGATGAGAATAGAAGAGCACAAGGTCAAGGCCTTGGATTGAGTAAATGGTGCCTCTTCTATAAAGGTCCAAGATATGAATAGAGGTGATAAGCATGTGGCTTCTTTAGAAGACACACCTAATAGTAAGAATGAAGAAATTGTCTCTGAGATTCCTCAGAGGTATCTAGATGCAAATGTTGTAAATACTGCATCAAGGATAGTGGATCCTTTTTTCTTGTCCCTTATGATAAATGGAAAATTGTTGAAGAATTGCATGATTGATTTAGGAGCATCAAACACTATCATGCCTATAGATCATGAAGTCATTAGGACTGAAGGTAGATACACCTTATGGGAGATGCCAAGCTATGGACTCAAGAGAAGTGCCAATTATCAGTACCATTAAGGCTCTTCCTTATAAATTTGCAGCATTTCCTGATAAATAGCTAACTATGAGTGTTCTTGTAGTTGATATTCCTCCTCAATATGGAATGTTGTTATCTAGAAAATGGAGTGCCTCTATGGGAGGAAGTATTCAATGTGACTTGTCTTTTTCTACTTTTAACATTGAAGGAGAAAGTGTGAAAGTTTCAAGGGAAGCTAGAACTCCACATATGATTGAGGAGGATGAAGAGGGCAACATGAATTGTTTTGTGGACACTGACATTGGTTCTTTCCAAGTTCAGGAGAGAGAGGTGCAAGAAAGGGTCAAGAGTGTCCTTTTGGATGATGATGAAAATAAAATAGCCAAAGGTAATGTCTTATGGACCTTGTATTTTGATGGAGCAAGTTCAAAGGAAGGTGCTAGAGTAGGAGTGCTATTGATATCCCCAAGTGGTAAGACTTTCAAGTTTTCTTTCAATCTTTTGTTCCCTTGCATAAATAATGTTGCTGAATATGAGGCCCTGTTGATTGGTTTGAGACAAGCATCAAAACATGGAATCAAATATCTTAGGGTGATTGGTGACTTTGAGTTAGTAGTTTCTTAGATTAGATCAAAGTATGCATCAAAGAATCAAAGGCTGAAACAATATAGAAATGTTGTTTGGGATGAAATTGAAGGTTTTAGTGCTTTTGGTATTGATTGGGTGGATAGAAGCCAAAAAAGGATGGCTAACTTACTAGAAAACATAGCATTAAGGCCAGAGGATATTACCTTTGCAGGGATATCCAGGATTGAGTGTAAGTCTAGGCCTTCTATCCCAGACAATGTTGAAAATTGGTAGGTATTTTCTAATGATCAAGATATACTAAGGTTTTTGCAGTGTGAATCTCATTTTGATGGTCAGGAAATGGATTTCAGCACTTATGTTGACATCAAAAATGGAAAAGAAAATTTTCTTAGGAAGGAAGTTTTGCAGCTAAAGTCAAATAGGATCCCAAGGGGACTGGTTTCTCTTCAGAGAGCATTTGATGATAAAGAAAGGACTTGTTTTCCTAGAGTTGTTGATAAGATAAATGATTTGGAAGAAATAAATTTACGAGCAAGTCAAGTACCCAAAAATGTTTACATAGGTAAATGCTTATCCCATAAAACTAGGAATAATCTAATTGATCTTCTCAAAAAAATTTAGACATGTCTTTGCATGGTCTTATGATGATTTGAAAGCCTATAGAGAGGATCTATTCCAGCATGAAATACCATTGAAAGAAGGTACTAAACCTTTTAGGTAGAAGTTAAGGCCTATGAACCCTACCTTGTCACCAAAAATGCAAGATGAACTCAAAAAGATGATGGATGCTGGCATCATCAAGCCTATTAGACATTCTACTTGGGTGTCAAACTTGGTTCCAATCAGAAAAAGGAATGGTGACATTAGGTTATGTGTTGATTTTAGGAATTTGAATGTCAATTCTTTGAAGGACAATTATGGTTTGCCTTATATGGAGAATATGCTACAAAGGGTTACTGGTTCAAAGTTAATGTCCATGATGGATGGTTTCTCTAGATATAATTAGGTCATGGTCAAGGAGTCAGAATAGTTTAAGAATGCATTCACTACCCCTTGGGGAACATATGTTTATGTCAGAATGCCCTTTGGCCTCACAAATGCAGGAGCTAATTTTTAGAGAGCTATGGATGTGGCCTTTGTAGACTTCATAAACAAATTTCTAGTGGTATATCAGGATGATCTCATAGCATATTTAGAAAAGGAAGATCAGCATTGTGAGCATCTTGAGAAGGTTTTTATCAGGGCTTTGGAGTATGGGATTTCTTTGAATCCAAAGAAGTGTTCTTTTGTTGTTGTGGAAGGCAAGCTCTTAGGACATATTATGTCCAAGGATGGAGTGAGAATTGACCCTGATAGGGTTATGGCTATAGATAAGCTTTCACCACCTAGAAATGTTAAAGGAATACAATCTTTCTTTGGGTAGGTAAATTTTCTAAGGAGATTTGTTACAAATTTTGTAGAAATCAGTCTCCCTATCTCTAGAATGTTTATAAAAAGAGGTAAAGATTGAATGGAATGAAGAAGTAGATGAATCTTTTAGAAATATCAAAAAGGCCATCAAGGACACTCTAGTTTTGAGGACACTAGATTATGGTAAGCCCATGCAGATATTTTCTTTTGCTTCTTGTCATATAGTTGTAGCAGTTTTATTGCAAAAGAATTCGGATGGATATGAACAAACCATATCATTTTTTCATAAATCCTTACAAGTAGCAGAATTGAAATATGATATTACTAAGAAATAGGCTTATGCCTTAGTCAAAGTAGTCAAGGCTTTTAGATGTTACCTTGTAGGAGCTAAGGTGGTTGCTTATGTTCCTAGTGTTACAGTTAAGGATATATTAGTGCAACAAGAAGTTTCAGGGAAAAGATGTAGATGGATCAATAGGATCCAAGAATTTAATATTGATATCTAGATTACAAAATTGGTAAGAGGCTTAGGTCTTGCAAAATTAATGGCACAAAGAAATTTAATTGAAAATCATGTGAATGTGTCAGAAGAAGAACAAAGACCATATGTTTGTGATATGGAATGTTGTGATTGGTACAAAGATGTTATTGGTTACTTGTAGAAATTGATCCTTCCCCCTGAGATGGATGAAAATAGAAGGAGAACAATCAAGTTACAATCAGCAAGGTATGCTATTATACATGGGAAGTTGTGGTGGAGAAGCAATGAAGGAATATTGCTAAAGTGCATAGACCATGGGAGGTCTGAGGCACTGTTAAAGGAAATGCACCAAGGTGTATGTGGAGGACACTATATGGAAAAGACCACAACTCACAAAATCCTTAGGTCTAGATTTTGGTGGCCTATAGTTTTTAAGGATATACATCAGTTTGTAAGAAAATGTGATGCATGTCAGAGGTTTGCTAGAAAGTTGAAATTTAATGGGAATTTGCCACTCTAACTTGTTGCAGTTCAGGCTCCTTTCCAAAAGTGGGGTATTGATTTTATTGGGGAGATTCAAAACAAGTCTAGTGGTGGACATTCTTACATACTAGTGGCAATAGACTATTTTACCAAGTGGGTTGAAGCTATCCCTACTAGAAAGGCTACTAACAAGGTGGTGCAGATTTTATGATGTGGAACATCCTCACTAGGTTTGGTTGCCCAGAGGTAATTGTGGTTGATAATGCAATGTGTTTTAGATCACAGGAATTTAGTAAGTTTTGTCAGCAATATGGGATACACATTTCATTTTCTTCCCCATATCATCCACAAGGAAATGGCCAGGCTAAGTCCAGTAATAAAAGTCTGATTAAGATTCTCAAGAGAGTGTTGGACAGAAATAAGAAGGCCTGGGACTCAAAGTTATGGTGGGCACTATGGGTTGATAGGCTAACTATTAAGAAGGCCATAGGTTGTGCTCTATTTGATTTGGTCTATGGAATAAGTGCTAGATTGCCTCAAAATAATTTATTGAAGATGTATAAGTTCATCTAGGCATATGATGAAGATTTGAATGATGAGAAGAGAGTAAGAATGGACAAGCTGATCCAGCTGGAGGAGGTAAGGAGAGATGCACATGAAAGGAATGAGGCATTGTAGAGAAAATGTAATGATTTTTTTGATAGGAGAGCTACTCAAAGAAGTTTTGAAGTTGATGACCTTGTCTTGATGTGGAATGCAAGGTTAGAAGATAAGGGGAAGCATGGAAAAGTTGATCCAATTTGGTTGGGCCCTTATCTTATTGAAAGCAAATGGGGGACAAACTCTTATGTCCTGAAGGATTTAACTAGTGGTACTTTGGAATTGCCTATTCATGGACAATTCCTAAAGTTTTACTTCTCTTGAAGTATCTTTTCCATGAGCAGTAGTTTAGGTTTTCCCTTGTACAGTCATCTATTTTTTCTTTTTGGGTCAAAGTTTTGAGTTTGTCTGCTCTTCCAAGAGATTCTAGCTTGCTCATTGTATCTGCAGGAGATACACATCCCCAAGTATGAGCCACTATTAGCACTGGTAAAAAAATTTCATGGCTTCATCCCCTTTTTCCTGGCCTTTGCATCCTTTTTCCCCTATTTTCTGGCAAAACCCTAGGCAAAAATTCAAAAATCTAGCCGTTACATTCAAAAACCCTTTGTATTGTCCTAGCCCTATTCTAATTTGTTGTTACTTTTCAGGCCACTTAAAATCCTTTTGGCACATGTGCTTTAATATTTTATCACCTTGCAGGGTCGTGTCCTTTATTTTTTCCTAAGTCTCTAACCCCTGGCGACTTTTAATTTTTCCTAAGTCCTGTGCCTTAATATTTCCTATGTTTCAGCTTGATATTTCCCTGGCCCAGTCTTTCTGACAGATTTTCAATCCGACGGTTGTCATTAAAGTGCAAGGGATTTGTCAGAGCTATGCAATGTTGAGATGTCCATTGATCTTCCTTTATGACATGACATTTCAGAGTGTGGGTCCAAAATAACATGTAAGCATAGTTGGTGGTTTTTGATTGGTCCATGTATTCACACATTAGCAGTTGTTAGTGGGACCTAGTTTTCAGATGCATCAGAGGGTCCTGACATTGTTAGTAAATCAGTGGTGGGCGTAAGTTCTTATGAGATGTGTTAGAAGCTTAAGATCTTGCACCAAGTGTTGATTTCATTTCTTGTCATAGAATCTACAAAGTAGTATAAAAAGTTGATCCAATGGTTGTTGTAAGATCTGATAGAATTTGTCAGAGGTATGCACTTTTGTGACAACTGTTGATCTCATTTAAGGTGGGCCTAGTTTCTGGTCCAGGGTTTTGGTGGAGCGGTTAAATCTTTGGCGGTCCTAAAAGAATTCTCTTTTTTTCATGCATTCTCATAATTATTTGGCAAAATTCTAAACTTTGAGCGAATGGGCGAATAGGTGTATTCACTGAATCTCTAGATAAAGTGGTAGTGTTTCAAATTTTGCTACAAATTGGTGAAAGTCTTTTGGTTGCTAATTCGCTAGATCATCAGTGGGCCCTCATTTTCTTTTATGTATTTGCCAGTTTGTGAAGAGTAACCTGATGTTATGAAAGGACTTTGTGATTCAGTGAAAAGCTTTGTTCACTAAATTGTTTGATCTAACATGGGTTAAGTAATATATTTTGTGACTTGGAGTTTCCCTGCAGTCGTGTATTCGCCGAATGGTCAAAGGGTTAAGTGATTGCTAAGAACAGTGGGACCGATTTCAATGTGTTGCTGAGGTGTCAAGTTTTGATTGGCCAAGAATTATAGGTATGTAGACATGTCAGTGGGGCTGAGGATTTCCAAGTTTAGTGAGTTTTGATGTTGTCAGAGCATCGACAGCCAGCATATGATCTTAAAGGTTTTCTCTGACACTTGAGATCTTACGCCCACCATTGATTTCATTTCTTGTTAGAGGGTTGTCAGGGCAAGGTGAGATTCTCCATCCGAAGGTTGTCTTATAATCTAAAAGAATCATTTGGATCAATGCGAACTTCAGACAACAGTCAATCTTCTTGATGCGGGCCCAGTGAATCTCTCAGTCTTTTTGGTGGATCTGATAAAGGGTTAGTAGTGCTGACAAAATTCAATGGTTTCACTCTTTTGTGTAATAAAATGGTGAGTTGCTAAAAGGTCTGGAAATTTTGTGAACAAGCATTCATGTAGTAGCTAAATAAACTGGCAGAGAGGAAAAATGTTTGGTGAACTGGCGAATTTCCTTGTGTTGCCCGTTTGCCAATTATGAATCGAGGTTAAGTGTTTTTCTTTATTTGCTGATTCACTAAAGTTAAACATGAGTTAGATTTTCATTTCATGAATAGGAAATTACTTACTCACATGGTCACTAAATGTAAACCAGGATTCCTGTTAAAGGTAAATCATAAGACCTGTGAAATATCAAGATCAGATGGTCACGATATAAAGTTGATCTCAGTTTGAATGTCGACCATCAATTTTCTACTTGAGCCATAAAGTAACTATCATAGTTTGAATTCAAATTTCTAGAGGGTTTCGAACAATAGAAAGGATTGTTTTTTAATGCTTTCATGGCTAGATTTGATTAGTTTAGTGGTGCCAATTGTTATAGTGTAGTCCAACAAGTATGATGTTTGATTGCAGGGAGTTTTATGCCGTGGGTAGAATGAATAACAGAGTTCAAGTCACATTGTAGGAGTCAAATTAGATGAATTTGCAAGAATTTCTTGATCTTCAATACTTTTCCAGAGGATTTACCATTAGTGAAGATTGATTTTGGATCTGATTGCTCAAGGGTTGCTTGGTTTTCCCTACCAGTGTATTTATTTCTGATATGTTTGAATTGTATGGTGGGTGGAAACCCTAACCCTTACCTTGGTTATCCATAGCTTATCACACCCTAACCTATTTAGGATTCCAAGGTAACCAGTGGTATTTATTGTTGAATTTCTAATTTTGTAGGGGTTCCAGTTAAAAAGTTCAAACTCAGTCCTGAGTTTCTGGTCCCAGGTTTTTGTAATAGTTTTTGACTTAGTGTTTGTTAATGAAAGAAGAAAGTTGCAGGTCTAAACTATAGTTTGCAAGTAGGGTGCCTTGTGGTTGATTGTATACATAGAAGGAATTCATCACACTTAATATAAATATCTGGTTCTTATCTCTCCTTTGTGTCAAGTCAAGTAAACTTTGAGTTTTCTGGCTCATTACATATTGTTTATATGTATGTATCTTCATTCTTGAGTTCTAATCTAGGATTGGATTAAATTATGCTCTAGGTTGGATATGAGTTTTCCCCTTGTCTATGTAAGGATGTTTTGTAAGTAGTAAAGATTAGGATAAATGTATTTATGGCTATGAATTATCAAGTATTTTCAAATTTGTGTGTCTTTGTGTCTAAGGACTCTTGTCCAATGGATGAGGCACTAGCCTAAATGAGTATCTCTTTTGTTAGCATACATTAGTTGAAGTCATTGCATCCGAAAAATATTGAAATCAATAACCTTTTTAAGCTTTAAGTAGTTGGTTGTGTGGTTTTGTCACCCTATAGTAATGGAGAGTCAATGAATGTGAGGTTAGCATTTAGCACTTTCTTACTATCAATCTATTGTTTTGACCTAGTCCTTGGTGTGTGAAGTGTAGTTTTCACTGGGTTAGGTGCACTCACCTTGGTTTTGTAGAGCCAAAAGTGAAGAGGGTAGTCTTGTCCCTATAGTTGGTCCAATTACCCTAAGATCCCTACACATTTTGGAAATAACCACTCCTAAAATCTATCTGAGGGTATATTGGTAGCCTAAGAGCATAAGCGTCAATTTTGAACGCCAAAAAATTCCAAGGGCATCCATGGATTGGAATCCTTGAAAAGAGACCTAAAGCTCCCTAAGCATGGAGTGCAAGGGTGTTTAGAGGGCTCTTAGCTAGAGCTATTAAGCATACAACCTTGCTAGTAAACTATGCAATGGGAGATTCAAAGAGACAAGGGAAAGAATGCCAATATCTTCAAGAATCACAATGAAAAATGCAATGCAAGCTAAGATAGAATGAGAATGTAAGAATCCAACTAAACTATGGAAATGAGAGTGTTACAAGATATTACTAGTTAAACTATGTGAACTAAGCTAAAGCATGAAAGGAAACTAAGCTAAGAATGCCATGAAAACTAAGCTATAATGCATATATGAGGACTAGAATGCAACAAGCTCCTCAAAAGCTCCAATGGCACCAAGAAAATCTACAACCCAACATTAGCATCAAGAGTCAGTCCCTAGAATGAGAAGAGAGCTCTTCTTTTAAAGATAAATGGACCATGGAGATTAAGAGGGAAAAGATTTGATCAAGGGTCGAGTTTGAAAGTGGGAGCAATCCTTGTGCACAAGTCTCCTCCAATGAGAAAGAAGTGTTGACTTTTGTGCCCCATGTGAGAAAAAAATCCTTTTATTCTTATTTATTAAATAGGAATAATGCTTTATTTGTGCAACTTAGGATAAAAGGTAAGTGGGGGATTTTTATTTAATAAAAGGGGAGGGAATTCCTTTTAATCAAATAAAGACTTAGGATAAAATGATTAATCCATAGAATATATTTGAATAAATGATAAAATAGGATTTGATCAAGAATAAGAAATTGATGAATTTAGCAAATAATGCTAGAAAGGGGCTAATAGTCTAGATGACCACTTTTGGGTGATTACACTGGGCAACCACTGACTTCCTCTATAGTAACTACTACTTGGTACATATACAAAATATAAGTCCATACATTACTTAGCCTTAGGAGGATGGCTTAGTCATAGTGATGACTAACCAACTCTACCTTGAAAATTACTAAGTATTTAACACTAATAGACAACATGACTTGGAGATCAACAATCTCTCCATTTGACATTAGTGGAAAAAACACTTTGTCATGACTTTACATTACATAGACAAAATAGTACTTAGTACTTCGGTACTCCCCCTAAGACTGTGACTTAGTCTTCATAAAGGCTTCATTATATGTACATGATATATACATGACTCTGACATACAATGAGTATACATTAAATTCAAAATAGTATGTCATACCTTTATAGATTTCCATCATCTCCATCTATTTTCCCCTTTTTGTTTTCATCTATTTCTCCCTTATTTTTGTCACTTTGAGTTGATGGGGTGTTGGGGTTAGACAATACTTGTCCAAAAATGGTTTTTGAAGTTGTAAAATCATTTTGAATGCATTTTCCCAACTAGATCTCAGAAAATCTAAAACTTTTAGTTTAATTTCTAGCTAAGCAGCTAGATCAACTAGCTTTCTGCAATAGAGAGATGAGGATCTCTCTGTACTAAATCTTTTTTCATTTCCAATTCTCTCTGCATGACCTCCAAATGAGCTATCAAAAATTTTTGTATAGAGATTAATTTGGCCCTTATTTTCCCATCATTAGCCATCAACTTGGCTAATCTTCCTCATGCATGACTTAACCTAGCGAAATGAATAGAGATGAACTTGCATCCATGCTCAGTGAATGTCACGTTGACTTCAAATCTAATTGTAGCTTCTCAATAAGGTGTTGATTCTCCTTTGTAAATTTTTCTACATCACATAGGTTTTGGTACAAAGAATGAACATTTTGTACAACTTCTTCCAAATTACTTACAAGGTCAGAAAGTTCAACCTGTTTGACTACAATCTTTGTTGAGACTTTCTCAAACTTTCTCTCAGACCATTGCATTAAATTTTTATTTTCTTCAATGTCATCACTATTCAACTTTTTTAACAATATGTACCAACTTCTCTAATATAGATGAATTATCATTTATATTGTCTAATTCAAAAGCATCTACAAATATATCTTTGATTTCATGTAGTACCTTCTTTTGTTGATGTAGTATCATCTTACTCTTTCATGCTCTCATCTCCTTCTCTTGTATTGATCTCAATATTAGCCTTGGTAGGTGGATTGATTTATGTTGTTGTTGGCTTACCATGTTCCTCATAATTTTTACCTTGTGTATCTTTTACTTCAGATGTGATTGTGTTAGAGCTAAACAAAATTTAATCCATAGTTGGTACACCCTTAATCTTTGGATAATCATTTACTTGTATTAGAACTAGATTGGTGCTTGGTAGAAATGTATCTAAGCATGCCTCGGTAATAATTTGACTCTTGATTTCTTCCTTGGTCAAGGCATTGATATTTACTTGTGTGTCCTTGGTTACATCCTCAATAGTGATCACATCCAATTGTTCACTCTCCTCTACCCTTTGCCTTATTTATTCCTCAAGATTTTCTTGCTCATCTATATCCTTTTTATTGTCAAGCTCAGCTTGTCTAGACGTGCCTTCATCTTTATGTGCACTCTTGTCAACTATCAATCCAAAAATTGTCTTCCATATTAATGTTCTTTGTTTGACAACTTCTTCCACATTCTTCTTCAATATGGATTATGCTCTCAATTTAGGTGTAAACCTATTTTTGTATTGCAACATGAATTTTTCTCTTTGCTTTGTTGTTAACTCAGGCATTATTTGTGCTAAGGTGCCTTGCCTGATTTGTCTTTTTGTCATAATGGCATACTGCCATATCTCATCAATTTTACCAAATAATTCATTGGGGATAATATTCCAAATCTCCAATGGTATCATCTTGGATGTACCCAACATTTCTATCATTACATCTTCTATCTTTATTTTATCAGTTTTATTCAACTTTTTAAATTTAATGAATTTAAATCTTGCCAAACCTATTGTACTCTTGATGTTTTGGAAAATATAATCCACATTGGTTGGATTATTATGTGTAGACACCTCAAATTTATTGATATCTTCATTGTCTATCATCTCCTCATTATCATCATCATCCTTTTCTAGTACTAATTTTCTTCTAGGCTTCTTCTTAGGATTGCTTGACATAACTTTAGTTTGAACTTGTTTTCTTTTCCTAGAGCTCTCCACTTTAGTATTCTTTACTAAATATTTCATGGCTTGGTTGCTATTGTAGTTGAAGATTCCCTTGTTCTCATTCTTGTTGTTGCAGGAGGAGTAGGTTTCTGCTTTAGGTTCTTCTTCATAGTGGGCTCGTCAACCATTACTTCTTTGCCCTTCTTCTGTGTATCTACTTCCTAATCCTCACTTTCTTCAGAATCACTTGATTAGCCCTCAACCTGACCTTGTGTGCTTGCAAGTGGTGCATTCTACTCTTCTGCTTGTCCTAAAATTTTCTCAAGGTTCTTTACTAACTTGTTTCTCTTTCCTTCTAAGGTTGCATATTTCAAACCCATGGTTATCTTAGATTTATCTTCCTCATACCTTCCAAATATCTTTGCATTACTATAAATTTCCTCAACTAGTAAAGTTTTTATTTCTCCAAATGTTTCATCTATGTTTACCTCATAGGGAAATGGTCTCAACCATGCTACCCTTAATACAAAAGCATGTACATAGGTGTGATCAGTATCCATAAGAAAACATACATCATCATAAATTTTTTTTACTAATGATACCAAAATTCTTCTCCTCTTTCTCATTTTCTTATTAAACTCATAAAAATAGTTCTCCATCACACTATCAAAGTTTTCTCCTAATTGCTGAATAAATTCACTAAACTGACATGTCACAGGTCAGTCCTAACTCCAAACTAAATCCCCTATGGTAGGAAAATTATTTTGTACATAGAAAAATATGTAGACTATTAGTGATCCAAACTTACACATATATTTCTTTGCCTTCCTGATTGATGATAGGTTCTCATCTAGTTGTGTCAATTGCAGCTTGACAAGATCATATATATCATATTTCTTCACTATTTTCCATGCCTGGTCCACTGCAATGCAAGGGATACTGTCCATCCTGCTAGACTGATAAAACTTGTGTGTAATTACCCTCACTACAAAATGAATCTCAAGATCTATGATTGTGGAAATAGTCATTCCTCTCTTGTTCCATACTATCATAGTTTTTGTTTGAATCACTTCCTTTCTCTGACATCACATTGTTTTCTTTCCATTAAGAGTAGGGTATTTAGTGACTTGGTGTATGATTTCCTTAGTGATTTTCACTGGCCTATTTTCTAGCCATAATTTCATGTCATGAACTCTGGTCATAATTATCCTAATCTATTCCATTTTGAAATTGCAAGGGAAGTCTAGGGCACAAACTAACCCTTTGTCGGCAATATGATGACATTTATCCTTCAATGCTCCATTTTCACATAGTTTATTATAAGCCTCCCTCAACTCACATATCCAATTTCACTAATATTGCACATGTAGCATGCCCTCACATCATGGATTATCAAAACCTTTAGTGGGATCAATGATAGGGCTCCTAAGGGATCTCCCTTTACTACACTTTCAGGTACTAATCATAAATTTGGTGGTTTACATGCATCACTCCTAACTAATTGAATATTTTATACCTCCTTTCCTTCATTCTTCACTCTAGTAGATGAGCTCGACACCATTTCTTCAAATTAGGGTTCATAAACTTATTCTATGTAACTCGGTAATAACTAGTCTTTTCAACACTTCACAATGTTTCATGATGGTACACTATTGAATCTTCACAATCTGACTTTGCACAAATCACTCTCTCAATCACCTTTTAATCACTCTGGAAATTCCCAATCACTTGGTGAAATGAAAATGAATAGTAAAATGTATTATATAGATTCAATCAATCAAATTAGGTCTTTAATAAATGCTTCATACACTAGTAGGTGTAATGTAGTTGTCTCAGTCATTGAATGATAGCTCAGTTAACACATACCCATACTCTGTCAAAACCATGACTCAGTCATTACTAACACTTTCATAGTTAGCTCAGTCAATATATCATCTTGGCACATACTAAGAGACTTGGTCACTACAAACTTTAATGTTGATACTCGATATCAATTATGAAATTTAACTCTTTGCATCAAATCTATGCTAATGCATCTTTACTTATGTAGATATTGAATTTAACACATCTAATGTTAGGAATTGGTGTAAAATATAGCATTATAAAATATGGTTCCTTACATACCTTCTTTTATTAGTTAGAAGTAGTGTGATCACCTAATCCATTGGATTGGTTGACCTTAGGTTCAATGGTTCCACTACTTCTTTCTTCCTCTTTCTTTCTCCATGTCTAATTCATATGGTTCTTTATCTAATCAATAGTCTCTTTACCTTTTCTTTTCTCATTACTCGGTGCTAGTGCTCTAGTCTTGCGGTCTTTTCTCAAATGACCAATCTTGTCACAACTATAACTATTAGATAACTAAGATGGGGGGGGGGGGGGGGGGGAATCAGTTAAGTCTAGTTATCCTACAGTCCAAAATCTTCTAGATGTATAAATAAATTTTTTTCAATTAAATAAACAACTTGGTAAAATATCAACTGTTTCTTTCTCTTCATTTATCGATTGCCGGTAAAATCAATACTGTGTTTACTGATCTATCTAATTATGAAATGTGTAAAGAAAAATAAAAATTCAACACATAAAACATATATTTTTAATGTGGAAAACCTTTTAGGGGAAAAACCACCTAGGACCGGTAACCCAAAATAATTCACTCTTCTGAAGTGATCCCAATTAGGAGCCAATCCTATTAAAGGTTACAAAATATAATATAAGGTGTGACCTGGTTAGAGGATTTGTCACTAACAGTTCTCCTTTGACCAAAATTCACTATGGGGTCAACAAGAAAAGAATAAACATTCATTAAATATCATATTGAGATACAAAAAGACAATTAAGTCCCACTCGGTTAAGAGATTTATCTATAACAATGGTTAAATTGATACAATAATAATCTTATTCAAATACAACTATGATTTACAATATTTTAGATCTATGCTAAGAACAAAATACCTCCTCTGATCAATACTCAATTCAATCCTTCATATCCTCCAACTTTATTCCACTTAGTGTATGCTTCTCTAATGCTTGGAAATGTCTACAGTTCAACTTGGTTCTATCTTCAACTAGTTGGATCATTGGTACATGAAAATAGTTCTTTCATGTGAATTCTCTTGTACTATAAAAAATCCCTAGACTCAATAATGAATCCCATGTCTCCCTATATAGACATCATAAACCATTTTCTTTTCATCTATTGATTTTGCCTCTTATTCTCCATCATTCATTTTTGTCGCTTTAACCTTCCTTTGTAGTTGTTTCTTTAACACATTAAAATATTCTTCATCTAATCAATCTTGAATTTTTTCAACCATTGGATCATCATAACAAACATTAACTTCTACCTCAAAATCATAAGCATTTTTCCATCTCATCATTTTAGTTAGTTTTTATAAAACTTTATTTATTTATTTCACTTGGTCAATATAGAATGTGTCGGTGATTACCTGCTTGGTTAATACTATACTTGGTATATAGTACACTAGCTCGATGTATACAAAAATCTTTATTTACCGACCACATAAACTTGTTCAATTTTGATCTTCAATACATAACAAAACCATGTAATACAATCAAGTCAACAACATGATGTCATAGACTCATCAATAAGTTACCCAATTTATACCATAGCCATATCCTTCATATCCATCTCATCTTCATGTAGATATCTCATTCCTTTACCATTTTCCTTCTTTAGATGTTTGTAACCATCATGATAAGTATAGTCAAAACTAGTTGACATCAATGACAATACATTGACTGATTTAATTGTCCTCCATATGACTTTATTAGCTTGGTAACCATTAATCAGTATCTTTCACTCGTCCATTCATTTCATCAAGATATTTAGTCAATTGTAGGTTATCAATCTCTCCCTTTGGTATTTATGGCAACACAATATGAAATATTTAATAGAATACAAAACATCTATTCTAAAACTATATAAGCAAATGTTGTAGCTTAGTAAGCTCTCCCTAGCTTGTATATTTAATGTGTTTAATCACTACACAATATTCTATGTAGAGTCTTCCTGCAGATTTGATCTTCTTCTCCCTTTGTTTCTGTCTTCTCTCCCTTGTAATATTTCATTGAATCTCTCTCCTTTTGATAGCAATGCCAAAAGAATAAAAAACTCTTCAGTAGCCAAAATGTTATCTCTAGTGTTTGGTTCAGATCAAGTACCTTTCATGTACCAATATGCAGTGTTAGTATGTTGTTCATCTCTATCTTTCACAACCTTAGGAAACCTAAAGTGTGAGCAATATGCATTAACATCATTGATAAAGTATAGGTTGATCCAATCTCTTGATCACCTTAGTGACTGATAGATAGGGGATGGACCCCTAGTCTAGTCCTCAAGTACTCAAATGTATCCTTAGGTAAGGGTTTAGTAAATATATCTACAAGTTGTTCCTTTGATTTCACAACTCCAATTTTAATTTCTTGTCTTGTACTTGTTCCCTAAAGTAGTGATACTTTATAGATATATGCTTTGTCTTTGCATGTATCAATGGATTCTTAGAAATTTTTATAGCACTTGTGTTATCACAATATATTATCACCAGGTCAGTGATCTCTTCTTTCATACCTTCCAAGAGTGGTTTATCCATGCAATGTTTGAACAATTAGTAGCCACAACAACATATTCTACTTTGGCAGCGAACTGAGAAATGCATGTTTGATTCTTTCTTATCCAAGTTACTAATCTTTCTTGCAAAAATAATGCTCCACTAGTAGTACTCATTCGATCATCAATGTTTCCAGCCCAATTTGCATCGGTGTAAACTTGTAGTTCAAAATTTTCCTCTTTCTTTGACGTAAGGGGGGAAAGAGGAGGGGCCAAGAAATGACACACCCTACTAGATCCACCTTGCTCAACAACATGCGAAAGCAACAACAAACAACAGTGAGAGTGAGAATGTAGATACTTTTTATATATTATGTTCAAATAGATTCATACATGTTGGGTTGTAAGGCCTTCTCAATTTAGGAGAGATGTTACAATGAATTACAGAAGTCCTCAAACATGCGAGGATCTGCCAAATATGTCTAACTTCTATCTTCTATCTTCCAAATGAACTCCACTTCTAACTATCTCTAAACTTCAACCAAACAACTATATTTATACAAGAGGCTACCTAACTGAGTCGGCCTTCAGCTCCAAAATTAATGAAAGGAATAACCAGATCTAGGTCCACATGCTTCCCAATGATGGATACCAATATTAAATCCATGACCCAAATTAAATGCACAAGTCGACCTCAACAAAAACTCAAAAGAAACCCATTGGTAAGAAAAGCCAACCAAGTGCCAAACAAGCATACTAAGTGCCAGAGAGATAATTGACCAACACTGGTGAACAAAGGAAACTGAGCAACACCAAACTAACTCAGTCAAAGAAGGAACCAAGAAACACAAACAAACTCAAATATGTTTTTGGTGACACAGGAATGCCAAGGACCCAAGATGCTCCTACATTAAACACCTAGGGTTATTTGAAAATTATTCTCTAAATCATTAAATAGGTATGATCTGAGCTACATCCAACTTAGATTGTGAAATCCATTAACTATCTTCAATCGGTCTATTCTTCCATTTTACTAGATACTCCATATACTATTTACCTCTTATACTTTTACCAATTCTCTGTTCCAAAATATGGTCTACCTCTTCATTTTACTTCTTAGGATATTCCATCGGTATTGTCATGTCTTCATCAGGTTTATGATACTCATACAAATCAACAATATTGAATATGGGTGATATGTCCATGTCATCAGGTAACTCAATCTCATATGCATTTCTACTATCAAATTTTCTCAAAATTTTGCAAGGTCCAAACTTCTTCATTTTCATCTTTCAATATGTTCCAACATGAAATCTTCCTTTCTTCAAATGAACCATTACTTCATCACTAACATCAAAAGTCTTATGTCTTCTTGATCTATCAGCTCTATTTTTGTATTTTTTATTACTATTTTCCAGGTTAAGCTTCACATCTTCATGCAATGTCTTCATGTACTTAGAAAATTTTACTCCTTCAACACTTCTCTTTCTTTCATCAACAATGTCTCTCAAATCTGATATACCTCTTGGCTGTATGCCATTTACAATCTCAAAAGTTATTTTTCTAGTACTCATATGCACTGAATTATTGTATGAAAACTCTACATGTGCCAACATAGAATCCCAATTACTTGGTGTGTCTCCAACTAAAGATCTCAAAAGATTTACCAAACTTCTATTCACAACTTCGGTCTATCCATCAGTTTGTGGGTGAAATGTAGAACTATATTTCAACTCGGTGTCAAATTTCTTCCAAAGGGTCTTCCAAAAGTATCCAACAAATTTACTATCTTGGTCAGAGATAATACTCCTTGGTAATCAATTCAATCTAACAATTTCCTTAAAGAAAAGATCTACTACATGTACTGCATTTGATGTCTTTCTACAAGGTATAAAATGTGCCATTTTAGAAAATCTATCCACAACCACAAATATAGACTCATTACCTCTTACTATCTTTGGTAAGCCAAGAAAAAAATTCATAGTGATGTCAATCCAAGGTTTCTCAGGAACAACAATCGGTGTATACAATCCAGTATTCTGACTAACTCCTTTTGCAACTTGACAAACTCCACAACTTTTCACAAATTTTTGAACATCTTTATACAACTGTGGCCAAAAGTATTTCTCCTTAAGAAAATTCAATGTTTTATCAACACCAAAATATCCATCCAAACCACTACTATGTTTCTTCTTTATCAAATTAGTTCTCATTGGTCCTTTTAGTATACACAACTAAATAACTTTAAACAACATACCTTCTTGAATAAAATATTCATCCCATTTAGTAGTCGATTGATCTTGAATAGGTGCTCTACACTTTCTCCATGGATCAGAAAAATCAAGATCAAATTCATAAGAATCTCTCATGTCATCAAAGCCTATAACTTCAATTTTCATCTCGATCATCAAAGATCTTTTTCTACTCAATGCATCAACAACTCGGTTAGTGACTCTAGTTTTATGCTTTATCACAAATGTATAACTTTGCAAATACTTGACCCATTTCATATGTCTCTAATTCAACTTATTCTAACTACCCAAATACTATAAAGCCTTATGATTGATATACAACACAAATTCACTCAACATCAAATAATGTCTCCATTTCTTTAGTTCTTGAACAATAGCATAGAATTCTTGATCATACACATAATATTTCCTTTTTGCATCATTCAACTTTTCACTAAAGAAAGCAACAGGTTTACCTTCTTGACTCAATTCAACTCCAATTGCATTACCACTTGCATCACATTCCACTTGAAATATCTTATTGAAATCAAGAAATTCAACAACCTTCTACTTCAGAGTCTCAAAAATTTTATCAGCTCCATGTGTCCACTTGAATTCTCTTCTATCTCCTCTCATAGTCTCAGTCATAGTATTACAAATTGAACTAAAATTCCTAATGAACTTTCAATAAAAAATTTCCAAACCATGAAATGATCTTACCTCACTAGCATTCACAAGTGTAGGCCAATTCAAAATAGCTTCAACCTTTTTAGGATCTATTTTCAAACCATCAACTAAAATCAAAAATCCCAAATACACAATCTCCTCTTTCATGAATGAACACTTTTTCAGATTTATCAGCAACTTTTCTTCTTTCAATCTCTATAAAACTCTTCCAACATGCAACAAATGTTCTTCTCTAGTCTTACTGAGTATCAGAATATCATCAAGATATACAATCACAAACTTACCCAAGAATTTCTTCAAAACATCATTCATCAATCTCATAAATGTAATTGGTGCATTAGTTAAACCAAAAGGCATAACCAACCACTCATACAAACCTTCTTTTGTCTTGAAAGCAGTCTTCCATTCATCACCTTCTCTGATTTTGATATGATGATATCCAATTTTCAAATCAATTTTGGTAAAATACTTTGCTCCAATCAAACTTTCCATTATGTCATGCATTCTCGGTATAGGAAACCTATACTTCATTGTTATCTTATTGATTTCTCTGGAATAAGTACACATTCACCACTCTCCATTCTTCTTATGTGGAAAACCATGAGGTGCCTTATTTGGTAAACTATCTTCAGGGATGAGATCCATGCAATGATCAATGCTTTTCTTCGGTGGAAAACCATCAGGAACATTATCAAAAATGATTTCACTATACTCAGTGAGTAACTTATCAATCTCCTCAGGGACACTATCCTTTGTTTTCTTACTCGGTTTGTTAGGAATCACAACAAAACATACATCATTCTTTTTCAATTCCTTAACAAACTTTATTCCTTCCATCAGGAAAACTTTTATAGATGTGCAAACATTACTAATAGGTTCTTCAATCAAAGGTAATAAGATGTGTCTTCTTCCATCAGCCCAAATAGTATATTTATGCAATCTCCCATTATATATAGCATGTCTATCATATTGCCAAGGTCTACCCAACAAAATATGACAACAATCCATAGGCATGATATCACACAACACCTTATCATAGTACTTCCCAATTTTCAAATTTACATAACATTGTTCACTTACCAAGAGTCTATGCTCATCTTTGATCCATGAAATTTGATAGGGCTTCAGATGTTCCAACCTTTTCAATTGTAACTTTGTGACCATTTCCTCAGATGCTAGATTCTCTAGGCTACCACTGTCAATGATTACCTTCCAAAATTTCATAGAAACTCTACATCTGGTCTTGAACAAACTTTTCCTTACCAGATCTTCCTTTTTACCTTCATTCCAAAGTGCTCTCCTTACCATCAGGCTATTTTCCTTCTTAGGTTCATTTAGTGACTCTTCTTGCACCAAAGCATTTCTACTACTACCAGCCTTCTTACTTGCATGTGTACACTCAAATGATCTATCTCCTTCTCCATAATTGTAACAAGTTCCTTGAAAACTTCCTCTACTATAACCACATCGATAGTTACTACCTGTACCTCTAGATGAACTTTCACCTTTCCACTTGATCTTGCCTTTATCCAGATTTGTCTTTTCTAGTTCAGATCTACTATTCTCACCATTATATCTACCTCTTCCTCTAGGGAATCTACCACCTCTACCTCTTTGTCTTTGCTCATGTCTCTTGTTCAATTTCTCCTTAGCTTTCAATGCAAATTGATAAGCCTCTTCAATGTTCTCCAATTTGACCAAACTGATTTCTTCTTGGATGGAAATTTTCAAACCATTCAGGTATCTAGCAATTCTTTCCACATCATCTTCATCATGTCTAGATCCAATATCTAATCTATAGAATACTTTAGTATATTCTTTTATCGAGCTATCTTTTTACCTCAAACTTTACATTCACCTAACTAGGTTAGTCTGATAATCACAAGGTAAGAACTTTCCTTTCAATTTATTCACCATTTTACTCCATACCTTGATTTTTTCTTTGCCTTTCCTCTTTCTATCCAATTGCAGATGATCCCACCATAAGGACACATGACTCTTCAACTTTGTGCTTGCAATTTTCACCTTCTTTTTCTCAAGTACATTTTCATACTCAAAGTACTTTACCATTTCAGTGATCCAATCCACTAATTCATCAGAATCCAATTTTCCACCATACTCAAGAGGATTAAAATGTGGTGTAGACTTTAGGCTTTTCAAAGCCTTCAAGAATATTTCCTCACCTTGATCCATCATAGGTGCAAGTTCCACAGTTGCTTGTTCTTCCTCAATTTCATCATCACTAACATCTTCAAGATGTCTTCCTCTTCTCTGGGCTATTTCAAAAAATTCTAATCTAGCAGCAAGTTGTCTCAACATGTCTACCAATCCTATATCTGCATCTCACCTCCCATAAACCATCTTGAAAACCCTCTACAACTGCAGGTCATATTGCAATCTTCTACCCCACAACAATTCAACTAGGGCTTCACAAGAAGGAACCTTAAAATCTATATTCGCAAACCTAGATCCAGATCTCACCTCACTCCCATACCACCTAATGAAAAGGAGAGAGATAGGGGCCAAGAAATGGCACACCCTACCAGATCCACCTTGCTCAACAATATGTAGAAGCAACAACACACAATAGTAAAATTGAGAATGTAGCTAATTTTCATATATTATGTTCAAATAGATTCATACATGTCAGGTTGTAAGGCCTTCCCATTTTAGGCTAGATATTACAATAAATTATAGAAGTCCTCAAACATGCGAGGATCTGCCAAATATCTCTAACTTCTATCTTCTATCTTCCAACTAAACTCCACTTTTAACTATCTCTAAACTACAACCAAAAAACCACATTTATACAAGAGGCTACCAAACTAAGTTAGCCTTCAAATCCATAATTAATAGAAGGAACAACCAAATCTAGGTCCACACACTTCCCAATGATGGATACCGACATTAAATCTATGACCCAAATTAAATGCACAAGTCAGCCTCAATAGAAACTCAAAAGAAACCCATTGGTAAGCAAAGCCAACCGAGTGCCAGGGAAATAATCAAGTGCCAGAGAGATAACCAACCAACACTGGTGAACAAAGGAAACTGAGAAACACCAAACCAACTAGGTCAAAGAAGGAACCGAGCAACACAAACAAACTCAAATATGTTTTTGGTGACATAGATTTCCAAGGACCCAAGATGCTCCTGCTTCATTCTTGAACCATAAACCATAGTTTTCTATGTTCTTCAAACATCGCAAGATCATTTTAACAATAGTCATATGTGATTCTTTAGGAGTAGCATAAAATCTTGCTACAATCCCAACTTCATGTGCAATGTTCGGTCTACTATGCACAACATACATCAACATACCAATCATTGATCTATAGAATGTCTGATTTACCTCGATTGACTGATCATCCTTTGTTAATTTTCATCATGTGACCATAGGTGTTCCAACTAGTTTTGAATCTTATATACCAAAGGTCTTCAACACTTCTTTGATGTACTTTGATTGTGTAATTAATAAACCTTCACTTTGTTGTAAAATTTGCAAACCAAGAGATAATTTAATCTCTCCAAACATTGACATTTCAAATTATTTTCTCATTTCTTCAGCAAATGATTTGCATAGATTATCATGTCCTCCAAATATGATATCATCAACAAAAATTTCAGAAATAAAAATGTTATCATCAATTTCACCTTTTAAGTATAAATTATTGTTGTTACTTGTTCTAACAAATCCAATACTAATAAGATATGAATGCAGGCTTTCATACCATGATCTTGGTGCTTGTTTCAGTCCATCTAGTTCTTTGTGAAACTTACATACCATGTTTTTCTGATTTGGATCAACAAAACCTTTAGGTTGTTCAATGTATACCTCTTCCTCAAGTATTCCATTCAAAAATGCATATTTGACATCCATTTTATATACTTTAAATCCTTTGTAGGTAGCATATGCAAGCAATATTCTAACTCCTTCAAGTCTTGCAATTGGTGCAAAAGTCTCACCATAATCAATACCTTCTTCTTGTATATATTCTTTGCATACAAGTCTTTCCTCAATCCTAGTGACTTCACCATTCTCATTCAACTTGTTTTTGAATATCCATTTGGTTCCAATTACATTCTTATCATTTGGTCTCGGTACCAATGTCCATGTTTTTTTTTTAGTATCTAATCTATGTCTTAATTCATGGCTTTAATCCATTCATCATTCTCAAGTGCATCTCTAACATTTTTAGGTTCAAATTCATAAACTAAACATGTGTTGTTTCTCAACTTCATGTCATCATGCCAGCTTGCTTGTCTCGAATAATCTGATTTTGTGGATGGTGTCTCCTCACAATTTTTTCTAGCACTTTCTCTCTTCTTTGTTCATCATTCAGTGTAGGATCAATATCTTCCTCGGTAACTATTTATTGATTCTTAGTCTCTATAGGCTGATTCTAGGTATCATTATTATGTTTCTCAGTAATTTCAAGTTGTTTCTTAGGTAGAGTGTCAGGTTTCTCAATGTATGTGAATCTACCATTGTTACAAGTAGTGGTTTTCATTGCATAAAAATATTGACCTATTAATGCCCAATACAACCACTAGACTTATAGAAGATGCAGGAAGCGGTTAAGACATGTCATGAGCCCTATGAGGGAAAATGGCCCACTACTAACAATCCCCCTCCCAATGTCACTCATCATGGCCTACATGGATTCAAACCTATAACCAAGCTCTGATACCACTTATTACAATTAGTGGTTGTCATTGCACCAAAATATCAACCTACTAATGCCTAATATAACCACTAGACTTATAGAAGACAAAAGAGGTAGTTAAGCCATTTCACAAACCCTGTGAGGGATGTTCACCCACTACCAGCAACCATAATCTTCTAGTTCCTTTTTTCTTTCTTCATCATTTTTCTCAGTAAACTCATCAACCCTCACATTTTCACTTTTAATCACTTTATTCCTTCATCACCTTTCTAATCAAATTTCTCATTTCTATCATCTTTCAGAATGTAACATCTACTTCCAAATATTCTAAAATAACTTACATTCAATGTGTAACCATACCATAACTCATAGGGTGTCTTTTTTAAATTTTTATTCAGTTGTACTCGGTTCAATGTGTATACATCAGTACTAAAAAAATTTCTCTAGTATGTTTGTGCAACATATTTTTCAATCATTAGTGTTCTATCACAATCAACAATAGATATATTCCTCCTTTCAGCAATTCCATTCTGTTGTGGTGTTCTCGGTGCAAAAACCTATCTTTTAATTCCATGCTCATTACAAAAGTTAGTGAACTCATCAGAAATAAACTCATGACCTCTATCCGATCTCAAGCATTTTAACTCTTTGCCACTTTCCTTTTCCACTTTAGCTTTATACCATTTAAACATCTTAAAAGCTTCAGATTTTTCTTTCAAAAATATGACATTCATCATCCTAGAGTAATCATCAACAAATAAGATAAAATATTTTTCTCCATAGTTACTCTGAGTTCTCATAGGACCACACAATTCGGTATTAACCAACTCCAAACTAGCATTAGATGAATAGTTTTTGCTCTTGTAACTAGATTTTGACATTTTTCCCTTTTAACATTGTTTACACATGACATGGTCAGGTTTAGATAAGCTTAGTAAGACTCTTACTTTTCTCTTCTTACTAATTTTAACCATGTTGTCAAAATTCACATGATATAACCTTTTATGACATAACCACACATCTTTAGTTATAGCCAATAAACAAGAATTTTCAAAATTGTCAAGATAAAATAGATTACCTTTAGATTGTTCACCAGTACCCACCAACTTTCCAGTTGCATCATATATTTTTACCTTTTTGTTCTCAAATGCAACTCAGTGACCTATTTTATTCAGTTGTGCTACACTAAACAAGTTATAGTTAAGTCCCTTCACCCAATATGCATTCTCACATTTATTTTATTATTCCACATGATAAATCCTTTTCCTTTTACTAGACAAGATGTGTCACTTTCCATTTTAATAGATCCACCATTATAATGTTTAATATATTCAAATTTTTCTTCATCACCAGTCATATGATGTGTACAACCACTATCAATAATCCAAGTATCATTCTTGCTAACTTTAGAAATAAGTGTTATTTTAACATACCTTTCTTCTTCTTCAAAATCTTCTTTCAAAGCTATGAATACCACCTCAATGTCTTCATCAGTGTCTGTGTCGGTGTCATCATCATCATCTTCAACAAGGTAAAATGCTTTCATGCCTTTTTCTTTGCAGTCTTGGTTGCTTCTTCTATCATAATGTCAGTTGCCTATGTATTCTTGGTTATCTCTCCTATCAAACATTCTTTCACTGGATCATTCATTGTCTTTGTCATCTCCTTTCGTGTTAGGACATCTAGCTGCAATGTGGAAAATTTCTTTACAGTTAAAACATACCAAAGGTAATTTCCCTTTTGTATCTTCTTTTACCTTTCTTCAGTCTTCTAGCCATTAATAATTCAAGCTCACCAAGTTCATCCTCATCACTATCACTCTCATTTATTATCATGTGTTTACTACTTGATTTGCCAATTTTCAAGGACAACATAAATGTAGACTCAATATTAGGAATAATACTATTATCAAAGTTATTCAACTCAAAAGTAGTCAAATTACCAATTAGGCTATCAAGTGTAAGATTATTACCTAGATCTAATCTCATTTCATGGATTGCAGAGATTCTAATACCATAGATAGGAAAAAAGGTTCTAAGAATTTTACTTACAATAGTGTCTTCTTCAATAATACTTCTTGCTCCTCAAATAGCATTGACAATCTCCTTAATTCAATTGTTGTATTGTGAAATGTTTTCTTCTTCTTTCATTTTCATGTCATCAAACTTTCATCTAAGACTCTTAGTTCTTGCCCTTAGCACATTTTCATCTCCTCTGTGAACTAGTGCAAGATTTTCCCACATTTCTTTAGCAGTAGTTCATGTCTTGACATCTTCAAATTAGACATCTGATAAGGAAGCAACAATCTCTATCATTGTAACATTATGTTCATGTCTATCTCTCATCTGATCAATAGTCAAAAGTCTGGTAGGTTGGATGTACTCATTATCCAAGTAGTATATAGAATATTCTCCAATTCCAGATATATGTAGCCTCATTCTACTTTTCCATGTCAAGGAGTTGTCTTTGTTCAGCATTGGCACCTCTCTCATATACATCTTGTGATCTTTAGCTTAAGTCCTTCAAACTTTTCAATAAAGCACTCTATGCTCTGATATCAATTGTTAGATAACTAAGGGGGGGGGGGGGGTGAATTAGTTAAGTCCAGCTATCCTATAGTACCAAATATCCTAGATGTATATATAAAAACTTTTCAATCAAATAATCAAATCAGTAAAATATTAACTGTCTTTCTCTTCATCTACCGATTTCCAGTCAAATCAATATTGTGTTTACCGATTTATCTAGTTATGAAATGTGTAAATAAAAATAACAATTCAACACATCAAACATATGTAACACATATATTTTTAATGTAGAAACCTTGTTAGGGTAAAAACCACCTGGGACCGGTAACCCAAAATAATTCACTCTTGTGAAGTGAGCTCAGTTAGGAGCCAACCCTATTAAAGGTTATAAAACACACTATAAGGTGTGACCTGGTTAGAGGATTTATCATTAATAGTTCTCCTTTGACCATCATTCACTATGGGGTCAAAAAGAAAACAATAAAAATTCATTAGATCTCATTTTGAAATACAAAAATACTGTTAAGTCCCCCTCGATTAAGATATTTATCTGTAACAATGGTTAAACTGATACAATAATGATATGATTCAAATATGACTATGATTTGAAGATTTTTCAATCTATGCTAAGTAGAAAATATCTCCTCTGATGAATACTCAATTTAATCCTTCATATCCTCCAACTTTATTCCACTCTATGTATGCTTCTCTGATACTCGATAATGTCTACAATTGAACTTGGTTCTATCTTCAACTAGTTTGATCATTGGTGCATGAAAATAGTCATTTCATGTGAATTCTCATGTAGTATCAAAAATCCCTAGACTCAATAATGAATCCCATGTCTCCTTATATAGACATCATAAACCATTTTCTTTTCATCCATTGATTTTGCATCTTAATCTCTATTGTTAATTTTTGCCTCTTTAACCTTCCTCAACAGTTGTGTCTTTAACACGTTTCAATCTTCTTAATTTGATTAATTTTGAATTTTGTCAACCGTTGGATCATCGTAACAAAGATTAACTTCTACCTCAAAATCATAAGCATCTGTCCAACTCATCATTTCATCGATTGTTATAAAACTTTATTTATTTATTTCACTCGATCAATACAAAATGTGTCAAACTGGTGATTACCTGCTCGGTTAATAATATACTTAGTATACACTACACTAGCTCGGTGTATAAATAAATCCTTATTTACCGACCACATAAACTTGTTCAGTTCTGATCTTTAATACATAACAAAATCATGTAATACAATCAAGTAAACAACATGATTCCATAGACTCATCAATAAGTTACCCAATGTATACCATATCCATATCTTTCATATCCATCTCATGTTCATGTAGATTTCTCATTCCTTTACCATTTCCCTTCTTTAGATATTTGTAACCATCATGATAAGTATAGTAAAAAATAGTTGACATCAATGACAATACATTGACTGATTTAATTGTCTTACTTATCACTTTAGTATCTCGGTGACCATTAATCGTTGTCTTTCACTTGTCCATTCATTTCATCAAGATATTCAATCAGTTGTAGGTTATCAATAACAAACCCAACTTCCATTCATCCAACTCTTGGATTTACCTCTAAAGTGTGTTCTTATACAATTTTCAGGAACATGACCATATTCTTCATAATAGTGACAACTATACCATGTATTGTAATCCAAATTTAATGTGTTACCTTTCCTAGGTGCATTGTCTTTCTTCTTGGATGTCCACTTAGGTTTTTCATTGGATCTTTTGTAATGCCCCATCAGGAAACCCAAGAGAGATTAACCATTTACACATTGACACCACAACCAACACAGATTACAAAACTCATGGGTCTCATGAAATAGAATTACTTAAGAATAAAACTCATCTAAAATTACAAAAAAAAAACATTCCTTAACATAGATATAAAAATTACATCTTACATCAATAATTACAATCCTCATGGACATCCATGAAACCTAAATAAACTCACATCTACTACACATGTCGCAGGGTATGTAGTAATCACTCTAACAATAATGGTACAATATCCAAATTAGGTATCACATGTGATACTCTAATACATGATTACAAATAATGAAGATACGAATAATCCACCAAAGAAGAATCATAAGAATCCAACTATAGAAGCACCATCATGCACTAGAACAAGGATGTCAAATCTCAAATAGTAAAGAATCACTACCACTTGTCCATGTAGATCCACAAAGTTCTACCCCACTGTGCTGAGGAGATAAAAATATACCCCACTCGGATAACCAATACTAAAGAAACATAAAACCACTAAGCAAGGGGATCCTGAAATCCCTCTGACTCTAGGTGAACAAAATATAGTGATAGGGAAGACTCACTAATCTAGAGGCAACCAACTCATGGAGGATAACTAGACTATGTATAGGAAGGTGTCATCATGTATGTCTAACCCTTAAGTCTCATCCTAGTAGTCTCTCTGGACCCCAGCACTCAAGTTACCATACACAGTATCAATGATCTCTCATACAGAAAAAGCCATTAACTATGCTAGACACACACCTCTCAAGGCAGAAAGCATCCTATCATCCTCCATCTTAGTCTATACTAGCACTCAATCATGGGTGATGAAACACATTTTATTAAGTTCATTTAAATACCCCTTAATTACATATTAGGTTATCACTTGATTAAGATTACTTACAATAAGTGATCCTAGCAGCAACTTGTGGGCCTCGATGCTTATTGCAAGCCACCCCTACTACATATCTGGGTAACCTACCCTAGGCTCATAGATCCCACTTGTTAGACCAATTTCCTGTCATAGCAACAAATCCTCAAAAAGTGGTCTATTCATGTGAAATTTTATGAAATTGCTATGCCCTAGCTGCAAGCTTGTTTTTATGCATGTTGAAGTTATAAAAGTTTTCATGGATTGCACCCTTAGCCCATGTTCTTCAATGTGTCACCATGCTCCAATTCTGAGGGCATGTGCTAAATTGCAAAAATCAGGGAGAAATTCAAATTTTAAGGTCTGAGAGATAGGTTATTTTTCATGTATAGGGCTTCATAAATCTATCTAAGTCCATAAACCCCACCCTTGTTCTATTTCTCCATTAATTTTTCAAATCACTTAGGCCTCCATTTATCACATGTTCTTTTTCCTTGGTAGGTGGTTGTCTTTTCCTGCAGTCGGGCAATCTCAGGATAAAATCTATAGGTTACATCTTATCTGGCGATTGGGCGACTATAGTGTTCACGTATTCTCTTGTTCTTGGCGGCTAAAATCCTAACATCTAGCAACATGGAGAACATGGTTATATATCCCTTTAGTCACTTATTCTCTGGTTCTTACCCGAGGTTAAGAAATGTTCCTATGACCTAGAGATTTCCTTGTTCACATTTTCTTGGGACTTAACCCCTGGTTAAGCTTTCATTCAATGATTGTGAGAATACTCAGTTGCTTGTTCTCTAGGAATGACCACAGTTTAAAGATGGGTAAGGTTTTCTCTTTTGTTGTTGAATCCCATGATAAAAAGTGATCTAAGTAAAAGGTTCAGAGATTAAGCAAAGGCCACAAGATGAAGGAAGGATCAACGACTGGCATTTAATCTCCACATTTAACTCGTGGCTAGCAAATCTTTCAGTGACTTGGTGAAAGCTTGTATTCACCAATTCTCTAAATGTAACCAGGGTTGGTGTTTTCATCTAATGACTGAGAGATGTCTTTAGTCATGTAATCTCCAAAAGGGTGCAGTTAAGTCAAAGCCAAAATGTGGTTAACCCTTGGTGATTAATTGGTTCATTCGGTGGCTAAGTGACTGTGTAGTCTTTGAATCTCATGATTTCTGGTAGTTTTCTCTAAAATGTTAGCGACCTGGTGAACAATTAATATTTTCATTCAGTTTCATGTTCGCCAGATATCCAGTCAAAGGAAGGAGACTTTTAAAGTTTCAATGTGGATCGTAGATTGAATTTTGATCCATGATAGTCGCACATTCACATGATCTAACCCACGGTCAAAGAAAATTTTAGCGATCATGCAAAGGCCTTTGTTCACATGTTCTCCAGACCAGACCATGGTTAAGAAAAATGTTTCACAACTTGGAGAATACCTTCAGTCGCGCAATCGCTAAATCACTTAGAGTTAAGTGCTTGCTGGGGTCAAATAAAGAAAAGAAGAGATGGGTCTGTCTTGCCAGGGATCATCCAATTTTCCAGGAGGGATAGAGATCAATGACCATGTTTTAAACTTGCTGAGAAATCATTGTAGTTCAAATTTGAATATTTTAAGGGTTCCCCAGTGACAGAAGGACTGAGAATTCAATGTTTTGACAGTCGATCTACATAGTATGATTTTGCACCCACTGGTATAGTTTGGCCAAAGGTATGATTGACTACAAAAGTTGTTTGCATCATGATAGTAGGTGAGATGACGGTCAAGTTGCGTTGCAATTGGAGTTGTAGAGGGTAACTTAGTGGGTTTTCAATTTCTTGTGTACTGATCAGTCCTTGGCCATAAATGAGGATCAATTTTGGATCTAATTGCTCCAAGTTGCTTGGTTTTTTCCCCTTGCGGTAAATTTTGATTGAATCTGGTTGGTAGAGTGGTTGCAAACCATAACCTTTCCCTAGCTAATGGAAGCTTGTTGCATCCTTTCCATAGGATTTCAAGGTAGCTAGTGACTATATATTTTGATGTTTGTTGTATGTAAAAGGTTGTTGATGATTAATTTAAAATTGAAGAGAGAGACTTAGACTTAGGGTTTTGGTTCCCTTAGCATTTTGTGGTCTTGCAATGTATTGATTCTATAAATTTTAATGCGAATACACTTGGATTCCAATCTCATATTTGTGTATGTCTTCTTGTTTTGATCTTGAATTCTTATATGCTAATGTTACAAAGTAAGTTAGTATATGGTATACAAAGTATATTGTGAGATTGTCTTTGAGTTCTTGCCAAAGTCAGGATTAAATCCTTAAAGATAATATCAAAAAATTCAGGGTGAAATAGGAATTTGATGTCCAGGTATGTGAGTAAGAGGAAAAATAGGCAAAGCACTTATTCTGAATTTGAGTATATTCAAGTTAGGACTTCAGTTGATGTATGTTGTTTATGACTCCATGACCTAGGGGAAGAAACTGATCTATTTTCTGGAAGCAGTCTGTCATCATCAATCACAAACAAATATAAATCATAAAATCTTTAAATCAGTTTTTAAAAGGTATAAATGCACAATATTTGGTGACTCCTTTCAAGAAGTGAGTCAAGGGTACACCTGCCTGAGCATTAGGCTCAAAGTGTAGGAGGATCCTTGTTGATCCTTGTTAATTGGCCCTTTTTCTTGCAGAGTTTGGAGGGGTGATAGAGTCAGTGACATTTTTGTCAATCATAGTGTAAATTTGTAAGTAGAAATAAAAGGAACCAACACCACATAGATCTAACACAGGTATAAAATCAGGTAATCAAAATCCAATTTCAAACACAAGAACTAGAAATGACTACAGACATCCATTACAGAATTTAGTAAAACATGAGCCTACATGGTTAAATTAGGGCGATAAAACACAACACACACATTCCATAACATAAAAAGAAAACATGACCATAAAAACTCACACCCCAGCCTCTGTATACCTCCTAGGTCATCTAATGCCCCATTAATTCATTAAGTAGAAGAAAACACTCAAGGATAACTATATCATCTACATCATAGAGAATTGGAAATGAAACATTGAGCATTTAAGTTAACCAACAAACACAAACATATTTCATATGCATAAAATGTTTATCCTTTAAGAGAAAATAGTTTGCCACAATTCCATAAAATTAAGCTAGTATCAAAATGTTATTAATTTCTCTTCCATTTCCAATATTTAACCATTTACAAAAAATAATGTATTCTATGTGTAAATACATATCCTAATGTAAATATTTGTATAAAATATACAACATTAGAAAAATAAACATGAAATTTGATCAATCTAAATAGATAATAAAATTTCTAACAGATATTTAGATATCAACAAGACATAAACATTAAATTAATTCAAAATAACATAATCTTAAATATACACCATAAAGAAAATTATAAAAAAAAATAATTTAATTTAAAAAAAATAACATTTTAAAAATATATGTATTAAAATAAAATTATAATAAAGTTTAATTAAATTAAACTTAAATCTATATTTCTAAACAAATTTATATATTTTAAAATTAACAAATTTAAAAATAAAACTGAAATATTAAATAAAATAAAATAAAAATTTTAATAAACAAACTTTATTTGGTGTGGGGGGGGCCACGACACCCCTCCCCACACTGCCAGCGGTACCCTAAGGTACTGCCACGATAGTCCCTAAGGGACTGCGCATGCCAGTGCCTTGGGCCTGTCCTGTCAGTCCTCCTAGAGGGTTGCGCACAACAAACCCCATGGGGCTCGTGCGACAAGCTCCTTAGGGGTTGCACATGGCCCAAGGTAATATGTGAGTGGGGGTTGGGGCTATGAAGCCCACCTCCCATTAATTTTTTTTAAATTTTATTTTTATTAAAATCCTTTTTTTAAACAGCACATTTTTTTATAAAAATGTGAATCGCAAAAGGAAATAATATATATATTTTTTATAAAATAAATAAATCTGAATTACAGATTATAGCAATTATATTTTGACTTTTCTTACATGTTTTTTTTTTTTTTCTGGCCTTTCAATTTTTACTCTGTAATTTTATTTTTTCATTGTATTTTTTTCAGAATGCAAATTTTTAACCAGAATTTGATTTTTTTGACCAAAATTGATTTTCTTTTTCTCAAGCAATTTATTTAACCAAACAGAATAGTTTGGCTATAGTCTAGATTTGATTTATCATTTTCTAAGAGATTTGGGATGAATTTTTCTACAAAAATTCACCAGCATAACCCTCCTATGCCAAGTTTAAATAAAATATGAAAATATCAAATCTATCTTTTCTCTAATACCCAAAATCATAGAAAAAACAAATAGATCTAATGAGATAAAAGAAATTAACTAGACATAGTAAACCATTAAAATTGAAAAACAAAAATCACAAAGAGGATTTTCAAACCCTACCTTAGATCCAATGCAAAAACTAAAATAGAAGCCCTTGAGAAACTGTAAAGTCCAGATTCTTCCAAGTATGAATCCAACCTACAGATCTAAGCCTATGAAGAATGCATGCACCAAGATCCAGATGCACAAATAGAGCTTTCAACAAATATAATGCAATCACCAAAAACACCCAAAATCTCAAGATGCCAAATTACCAAGCTCTCTCCAAATTCCTCAAAAACCCGTCTAATGTAAAATATGAAAGACAATTCTCCTAATAGAGATTCAATTTCCCCCTTTCATGCAAACCCTAATGACAACACACCAGTCAACTCCTAAATCAACTCCAATCAGAAATTGAAAGTAATTCCTAATTTAATAATTAAAATAATTTTTATTTGCACAACTCAAGTTTGACTCTTTGAAACAAGTTGTTATTTTTTTGAAAATAATTTAATTTTCAACAATGTTAATCACATGTAATTAATTAAAATTTATATTAAATAGATTAAATACTTAAAGCATCATAAAACCATGTAATTAAATATTTAATTATTTAATAAAGAACAAAAGCATATATTCAACTCTAATTTCACTTAATTAATTAATTAAGTCCAAATATTCAAATATTTGTATTTTAATTAATTTTCTCAAATAAACATAGGAACATAAATAATATTAAATTTCAACTATAATCATTAAATCAATTAATTATAGAAAATCATGCAGTCATGAAATCAATGAACTAAGACCAATCCAAATAAAAGAAAACATGCTCAAAGAAGGGATCCATGAATTCATGTCAACTAGATGAATCTAGGTAAGGTACTCAAATTGATACTTGTCCAATCCTAGGATAAATGGGCTTAGGTTAGGGTTTTGGATCTAACTTTTATCTCCCCTCTTTACCATTGAGATGAATATTTTTGGGCATGCTCACTCATTCCAATTTAGGGAAGATGATGCCCTATACTTGCAAACCTGACATCACAAGAACTCTGAGGATCATTCCCTACTGTAAAAGCCCTATGGGATATACCTACATCACCAATTGTAGGCTCAGAAGCTGCCAACATCTGTCCTAAATACTGAGTTGAACATTGGGGACAATTATTTTCCTTATGACCATATTGGCCACAAGAGTAACAATCTCCACTAAAACCTCTCCCTGCTGAAGGTACACTAGACTGTTGGAAACTACCTCTACTAACACTCTGCTAAGAGCTCTAAGTAGGCTGACTATAAGAATGACTCTTACTATGCTAAGAATTATGGAAGTTCTTGGACTATGAACCACCATCCTGAGCTGGGAAAGAGAAGCCCTTCTTCTACTGATCCTAATTAACTCATGAAAAGGTAGAAGGATTCTGAAATTTCCCATGCTTCTGAGACTGATTCCCTCTAGATCCACTAGACTGAACACCCCTATGACCACCATGACCCAAATATATATTTTCCTCTGTAAGAGTGGCGTTGATGACTACTTCCTTGAGGGTCTTAGGCTCAAAGAGCTTGACATCCCCAACAATGTGAGCATTAATCCCTCCAACAAAGTGTTGTACCAGAAGAGTTGTATCCTATCCAAAACTAGCATACTGCTTGATCTTGAAGAGCCGATGCTCATACTCTTCCACTGACAAGGTCAACTACCTCAAGTTATGGAATCATCCTCTTGCTGCCCCCTCCAATGATTTGAAAGGAAGCACTATCGTAAATTCTCAAGGAACAATGCCCAAGTCACTGTATCCTTTTGATGCCCTAACTTCTCCTATTCTATCTTCCACCACACAACTACAAAATCAGATAGCTTCATCACTGCATACCTCCCTTTAGTATTTCTACTAAAGGAATGCATAGAGAAACTCCACTCTAAGGCTATAAGCCATGTCTCAGCCTCTAAACTAGATCCTTTCCCATCAAAGGGATTAGGTTGTCCTCTCATCATATCCCTCAGGTGATTTTTTTCCACAATTGTAGGATCTACTATAATGTTCCTCCCTGGAGGACTCCTATACTTCTCTCTTACCCTCTCTTCTCTCTGAGAGTGATGAGAAACATCCTACTCCACCCTGACTTGTTTAGGAGCAAGATGATTCAGAATCACCTACAAAAGTTGTCTGGTGTCTAGTCCCTCAGACTCAACCTGACATTTCTCTCTTTGCTCATCTCTAGACTGCTGATGATGGCTAACCCATTTGACACTCGTAGAAGGGATATGTTGTCTACCTCTTCCATGATTACTAGAATGACCTCTACCATGGCCTCTAGTAGCTCTAGTCACATACATGATTCCTGCAACATTTAGAGATCCAAACAACATCTCACAACATAGCTCAAAATAAAAACAAAAGATAACATAACTTCAAAAAAATGGTCTGAAAGCAATAAGGTTGTATGTCTATTTTTAGTTTCAAGTTTTAAACTATACAAAACCTAATGAGTGTACATACCTTGAGTTCCTAGTGTAGAAACTCTTCTCTGATACCAAATGTAATGCTCTACCAGGGCACCCAAGAGAGATTAACCTAGAACATGATACTAAGTTTGGTGAATAATTTTTTTTTCTAAAGTTTACATAACAAGATAAACATTCATGCGGAAGCAATAACCATTTACCCACATTGACACAAAAAACAACATGGATTACAAAACTCATAGATCCCATGATGTAGAATTACTTAAGAATAAAACTCATCATAAATTACAACATCAAAAGATTCCATAACATAGATATATTAATTACATTATACATCAATAATTAAAATCCTCATGGACATCCATGAAACCTAAATAAACTCACATCCACTGCACATGTTGTAGGATATGTAGTAATCACTCTAAAAATAATAGTACAATATCCAGATTAGGTATCACAGGTGATACTCTAATACAAGATTACAGATAATGAAGATAAGAATAATCCACCAAAGAAGAATCATAAAGAATCCAACTGCAAAAGAACCATCCCACACTAGAACAAGGATGTCAAATCTCAAATGGTAAAGAATCACTACCACCCATCCATGTAGATCTACAAAGGTCTACCCCACCATGCTGAGGAGGTAACAATAGACCCCACTCAGATAACCAATACTAAAGAAAGATAAAACCACTAAGCAAGGGGATCCTGAAAGCCCTCTAATGCCAAGTGAACAAAATATAGTGATAGGTAAGACTCACTAATCTAGAGGAAATTGATTCATGTAAAAATAACTAGACTATGTATATGAAGGTTTCACCATGTACGTCTAACCCTTAAGTCTCATCCCGGTAGTCTCTCTAGACCCCGACACTCAAGTGACCATACATGGTATCAATGACCTCTCGTATAGATAAAGCCATTAACTATGCCAGACACACACCTCTCAAGGTGACAAGCATCATCTAATCCTCCATCTTAGTCTATACTAGCACTCAAGCATGGGTGAGGAAATAGATCTTATTTAGTTCATTTAAATACCCCTTAATTACATATTAGGTTATCACTTGATTAAGATTACTTACAATAAGTGATCCTGGTAGCCACTTGTGGGCCTTGACGCTTATTGCAAGCCACCTCTACTACATATATAGGTAACCTACCCTAGGCTCATAGATCCCACACAAATCTTACACAAGTATAAAATCAAGTAATCCAAATCTAGTTTCAAACACAAGAACTAGGAATGACTATAGACATCCATTACAAAATTCAGTAAAACATGAGCCTACATGGTCAAATTAGGGTGATAAAACACAACACACACATGCCATAACATAAACAAAAAACATGACCATAAAACCTCACACCCCAACCTCGGTATGCCTCCTAGGTCATCTAATGTCCCATTAACTCATTAAGTAGAAGAAAACACTTAGGGATAATTGTATTATCTACATCATAGAGAACTAGAAATGAAACATTGAGCATTTAAGTTAACCAACGAACGCAAACATATTTCATATGCAGAAAACATTTATCGTTTAAGAGAAAATAGTTTGCCACAATTCCATAAAATTAAGCTACTATCAAAATGTTATTAATTTCTCTTCCATTTCCAATATTTAACCATTTACAAAAAATAATGTATTCTATGTGTAAATACATATCCTAATGTAAATATTTATATAAAATATACAACATTAGAAAAATAAACATGAAATTTGATAAATCTAAACAGATAATAAAATTTCTAACTGATATTTAGATATCAACAAGACACAAACATTAAATTAATTCAAAATAACATACTGCTAAATATACACCTTAAATCAAATTATAAATTAAAACAATTCAATTTTTTTTTAAATAACATTTTAAAAATATATCTATTAAAATAAAATTATAATTAAATTAAATTAAATTTAATATAAATCTATATTTCTAAATAAATTTATATATTTTAAAATTAACTAATTTAAAAATAAAACCGAAATATTAAATAAAATAAAATAAAATATTTAATAAACAAACTTTGTTTGGTGTGGACGAGGGCCCATGACACCCCTCCCCACATTGTCGGTGGTACCCTAAGGTACTACCATGAAAGTCCCTAAGGGACTACACATGGCAGTGCCTTGGGGCTGTCATGTCAGTTCTCCTAGAGGGATGTGCACGACAAATTCCATGGGGCCCCTATGGCAGTCCCCTTAGGGGCTACCCACGGCCCAAGGCGATGCACCAGTGAGGGGTGGGGCTATGAAGCCCACCTCCCATTAATTTTTTTAACATTTTATTTTTATTAAAATCTTTTTTTTAACATGTTTTTTTATAAAAAACATAAATCACAAAAGCAATTAATATTTAAAAAAAAAAAATAAATAAATAAATTTGAATTACGAATTAAAGCAATTATATTTTGACTTTTCCTCCATGTTTTTTTTTTTGGCCTTTTAATTTTTACTGTGTAATTTTAATTTGTGACTGTATTTTTTGTCAAAATGCAAATTTTAAATGAGAATTTGATTTTTTTTTCTCAAGTAATTTATTTAACCAAACATAATAGTTTAACTATAGTTTAGATTTGATTTTTCATTTTCTAAGAGATATGGGATGAATTTTTCTACAAAAATTCTCCAGCATAACCTTACATGCCAAGTTTAAATAAAATATGAAAATGTCAGATCTATGTTTTCTCTAATACCCAGATCATAGAAAAAACAAATAGATCTAATGAGATAAAAGAAATTAACCAGACATATGAAACTACTAAAATTGCAAAACATAAATCACAAAGAGGATTTTCAAACCCTACCTTAGATCCAATGCAAAAACTAAAATAGAAGCCCTTGAGAAACTGTAAAGTCCAAATTCTTCCAAGTACGGATCCAACCTACAAATTTTAGTCTACGAAGAATGCAAACACCAAGATCCAGATGCACAAATAGAGCTTTCAAAAAATATCTTACAATCAGCAAAAAAACCCAAAATCTCAAGATGCCAAATTACCAAGCTCTCTCTAAATTCCTCCGAAACCTGTGTAATCTTAAAAATGAAAGACAATTCTCCTAATAGAGATTCAATTTCCTCCTTTCATGCAAACCCTAATGACAACACACTAGTCAACTCCTAAATCAACTCCAATCAGAAATTGAAAGTAATTCTTAATTTAATAATTAAAATAACTTTTATTTGCACAACTCAAGTTTGACTCTTTGAAACAAGTTGTTATCTTTTTGAAAAAAATTTACTTTTCAACAATGTTAATGCACATGTAATTAATTAAAATTTATATTAAATAGATTAAATACTTAAAGCATCATAAAACCATGCAATTAAATATTGAATTATTAATAAAGCACAAAAACAATATTAACTCTAATTTCAATTAATTAATTAATTAAGTCCAAATACTCAAATATTTGAATTTTAATTAATTTTCTCAAATAAACATAGGAACATAAATAATATTAAATTTTAACTATAATCATTAAATCAATTAATCACAGAAAATCATGGACTCATGAAATAAAGCAACTGAGACCAATCAAAATAAAAGGAAACACGCTCAAAGAAGGGATCCATGAATTCATGTCAACTAGATGAATTCAAGTAAGGTAGTCAAACTGATACTCATCCAATCCTAGGAAAAATGGGCTTGGGTTAGGGTTTCAGGTATGAGTATTAACTTCCCTCTTTACCATTGAGATAAATATTTTTGGGTACGCTCACTCCTGCCAATTCAAGGAAGACAATGCCATGTACCTACAAACCTGACATCACAAGAACAAGCATGTACATCCAATATAATATAGCAGACAATGATAGAGTATGGTCGAACATGTCGATCTCACCATGGAAAGTAACTACGTCTCCATCCTCTACCACACAAAAACACCAAATACGTACATACACATGATAACCATACACATGCAAGTATGGGGTCAGTAACATCATAAACCATAATAAAGCATAAAGCATCACATCATGATAATATCATCATCTAACTATGAAATCACATGATAAACATATAATAATCATAATCCTGAATCATCATTCACTGAAATAATAATTGATCACATGAAATGTGGCATAAAAGAATTCAGCCAATCAATTGAAATAATAGCATAACAGAGTATGGCAACTGAAACTGAAAGAAAATTATGGGTGGGTACTACATCTTCATCCTTGTGCTCTATGACCAAACTTTAGACAATTGTAACAATGTTCTTGAAATCTAGGTGTAGTACGTGTATTGCTAGCCTTAGACCTGCATTCATGTACCTGATGTCCATGATTTTTATAGTTAAAACAATATCCATTAAATTTAGGCTTAGGATTGGACTTACCATTATTGCTTCTGAAAATGTTTGGTTTCTGTCCTAGTTTCCCACAATGATGACATGTAGGTTTTTTGTTCTTTGTCTTTGCATTCCTCTATTCTCCACTCTTTGATGATTCTCCTTCTTCAGTGGATGATAGGTGTTCATTATGGCCTAGTCCAGAGGTGTCATTAGATCTTTTTAGTGATCTCATAAGTTCCTCAAAATATCTCATAAATTCATTAGGTTTTTTCATCCTCTCATTGAGTTCCATTTCAGATCTTAACTCATTTTTTAGTTGCTTGTTCTCTGATCTCATATTTGTAATTTCTATGTCTTTCCTATTTAACTCTTAATTTGTAACTAACATTTCATTTACCATGTCCAATTGATTATTTGTAAGCTTCTACACATCACATGTCCTTTCATCAAGTCTGGTAGAAATTTGTCTTTTATCTTCTTCTTCCATTGTCTTGTCTTCCTTAGCTTTCTTTTTCTATTGAATCACCTCACATAGTCTTACAGATTGAATTTCATGTTCTCTCTTCAAACTTTTGATTTCTTCATTTAGTGTGTTGTTTCTCTCCAATAGATATGTTGGATATTGTTGATGCATTGGGGAGATTGTTGATACATTCAATATGTTTAATCACTATGTTGTGTGATGTTGGAATTTTCATTGTTGTCATTCATGTTTTGTCACTAATGTCAACATTTGTTTATGTGAAGAGAACAAGCTGGTTATTAAAGTTTATAGATACTGTATGGATTCTTCATAATTTGTGAAGTCATTTTTGTATACTGGATGGTGTTGTGATCTTATATCTAATATCACATGATGTAATATTTCATAATGGATGAGTTACAAAAGATTTGGTGAAGACTGGTTACTGGACAATGATAGTGGAAGTTGACAGTGTTAGGAATGGGAACACTAAGAGGGGGGGATTGAATCAGTGTTCACTATATTTTAACTTTTCACTTTAATCTGAATACTAAATTATAAATTCTTAAGTATTGAATTAAACATTCACATAAACATGAAACATGAAATTAACACATGACACCAATATGGTTACATGAAAACCCAAATAGGTAAAAACCTCAGTGGGACATGATACCCACTAATATTCTACACTAATGTTTTATGATCCTTGTTAGAAGATCCTTTACCCTATTAGGAGTAGCTTTACAATGCTTTAAGTATAGTAGACCTTGTTAAGGGTCAGACCCTGTTAGGATTCTTTTACAATGATCCCTATTAGGGGAGTGGACTCACTATCCTAGAGCTCACTGCTCAAAAGATGAAGGCTACAACCTTCTGAGTTCATATACAGACTATATCTACAGGTGAACTATCACTGTGACACTACTTGTTAGATCAGTTCCTTTGGTATGCAGATTCTTTGACCTCTTGCAAAGCTCTAATACATCCTATGCTCTCTTCACATACTTTTTCTCTTCTTATCACAACTCTATTACTTCTTCCATGCCAAATACAATGGGCGATTCTTATATTTATATGCTCATACAAACAAAATAATTAGGTCGGCCCTATAACTAATTATAAACAATGCTTCCAAATAAATTGGCTTAAGCATGCTTACAATCATACATATAAACATGTCAGCAACCTAAATACAATGGGTGCATGGCCTTTACAACATTAAATCATAATCGCAAACCAAAATGTTAACTGTCAACTCTATGCTCTATTTTCTGTTGGCACACACTGGCTGTGCAACTTCAACTAACTATAACTTTCACATCTTTGCATATCTACTTATGTGCTCATAGACTAAGAATAAGTATAGTCTAACAACCTGTTAGCCCATTTTCATGTCATAGCTAATTTCTTTAGAAAATGGTCTACACTTGCAAAATATTTCATGACCTTATTCATTGTCCTTTGGTCTCTGCAATTTCTTTTGTGTCTCTGGCTGAAACCCTAGGCAAAATTCATATATCTAGCTATTTGTTTGAAAAAACCCTAGTGCGCCCTATTTTAAATCTATTTTCATGTTACTTTTCGGGCCACTTAAAAATCCTAAAGTGCACATGCTTTATATTTTGGGTCGGTCCCCGTTTAAATCTTTCCTAAGTTTTTACCCCCGGTGGCATTTAATACTTCCTAAGTCTATGTGAAATATTTTTCCTAAGTCAGTGCCTTAATATTTCCTAATGTTTCAGCTTTTTTTATTTCCTAGGCCCAGTCTCTCTGACACCATATCAATCTGATGGTTCTCACTAAAGTGCAAGGGATTTTTCAGAGCTATGTGAAGTCACGACGACCATTGATTTTCCTTTATGACACGGCGTTTCAAGCTGTGGGTCCAAGGTGACATGTAGGTACAAATGGTAGTCTATGATTGGTCCATGTATTAATACAGTGGAAGTTGTAAGTGGAACCTAAGTTTTGGCCTTGTTAGAGAGTCCTGACACTTGCAGTGAATCAACAGTGGGCATATGTTCTTATGAAATTTGTCAGAGGCTTGCGAACATGCGCTAGCCACTGATTCTACTTTAGGACGTAGCTTTTCTTTACAAGTGCGTCCACTGCCACATAAGCACAAGTGGAATTTCCCTATTGGCTGAAGGAAATAATGAAGTGGCAGGGTTGTCAGAATAAATGAAAAGGTGGTTTGTCCATCTGCCAGATTTTGTGATGTGGCGGTCTCTCATTCGTCAAAGTATCCTATGTGGTAGGGTGGGGTCAAGTGGTTAGTCACCTTTTGATCTTGCGGTTGTCACATGATCACAAGGAATATTCTTCCCCTTTCTGATCATGTGATGGCCATCAATTTGGACTCTGACATGTGGAGGGTCGGTGGGTCCATCACCAGGTATTCATAGTTGGTGACTTTTGATTGGTCGAGGAGCAGTGACTTGGAAATTATCAAGTGGGGTCCATAGTTTTCAAAGGAGATAAAGTGCATGTAGGTCCACAAGATCATGTGGTTGTCATTGTACCATTGGGACAAGTTGATCAATTTTTAAGGTCAATGGTATAGCGACAGCCGTTGATCTTGCTTGGTCAATGAGATGTCATTGTGGGACTTTTTGCCATTGGATGTTGACATGTGCATTTGTGATTGGTCAAGTTGGAGTATGTAGCAGACATGTCAGTGGGCCAAAATCTTTCAAGAGGATGATAGTGTGGCAAGATCTACGGTTTGTTGCTTGATCGCATGGAATCTTTCCAGGCCATGCGATCATGTGACCATCATTTGATTTAAGGGCTTGTATGTGGTGGGTCCTATGTCAGTAATGATTGAGTAGGTGTAGTGAATAACATAGTGACAAGTGGCATAAAGCGAGCCCAGGCGGGGGTCTAAAGACATAGAGCCTACAAAATAAAAGGATTGAACAATCATGACTTAAAGTCGATCTTAGTTTGAATATTGACCACCGATTTGCTGATGGTGCCATGAAGTGACCGTTGAAATTCAAATTTGAATTTTTTTTGAGGGATTCTAGTGACAGAAAGGACTGGTTTTTATTGTTTCCTTGATCGGATTTGATTTGGTTGGTGGTGCTAGTGGATGCAGTGTGGTCCAAAGTTTCATGATTGATTACAGAGAGGTCTGTGCCATAAAGGAATGGGTAGAAGGTGCTCAAGGTGTGTTGCAAGTGACTGATAGGACATGATTGGCATGGCAAATTTGTGGTCCTTGGTACCTTTCTAAGATATTTGGCATGAATGAGGATCAAATTTGGATTTGATTGCCTAGTTTCTACCCGTTGAAATAAATTTCCTGATTGAGTCTTAGTTGGGAGGGTGGTCAAAACCCTATTTTTGCCCTAAATGATCTATTTCATGTTGAATCCTTGTTCCTATAAAAGGATTTTCTTGATCATTTAGAAGGGTTTGATCTAGGTTAGTTCCAAAGGTTCTGATTTTGGTTGGTTCTAGGGGGGTTGTAGCAGGTTGTATCACATTGTATGAGATTACATAGAATCTCCTTGTAATCTTTTGCAGGTTATTGAAGTGGTTTTATCTCTTTTCTGCTTTGAACATGTACATGACTCATCATACTTTATATAAGTATTTCAAGCTTTCAAGTCTCTCCTTGGTGTGAATCTTGTGAATTTTGGATTTTCTAATCCATTACATAGGGTTACCTTTGTATATGTTCTAGTCTTTAGTTCTTGATCTAGGATCAAGTGAAATCTACTTTGGATAGGGCATAGATTCATCTTGAATTGTCTATAGAAGGATACTATAAGTAATGGATGGACTGGAATGTTTATGTTTATGGCTATGAGTCTTTGACAGTAGTTGGTTCATGTTTCAATGTCTATATTTGAGATCTACCCAATGGATAATGGCACTAATCAGGGATTAGTATATTTAGTTGAGTTCAATGCTTGATTGGCCTTTGTTTACCTCTTTCCATCTTCACATATCAACACCATTTCAATTCTTAATTATCATTTGGTTGATAGTAGTAATGTTCCACCATAGCAATGGAGAGTCAATGAATGTCTGGTTACCATTTAGTACTTTCTTGCTATCATCTTCTTTGTTCAATCTAGTTTAAAGTCCTAAAATGCCATAAGTTACTGGATTAGGTACACCCACCTTAGTTTTGTAGAGCCAAAAGTGAAGAGGGTAGTCTTGTCCCTATAGTTGGTCCAGTTGTCTTGCAGAGCTCTCATACTTGGAGCTAACCATTCCTAACATCAGTCTCAAGGCATATTGGAAGCCCTAGTTGGCATAAGAGTTTTCAAACACCAAGAACATGGTCACTCTACTAGGGAATAGAGATTATAATCAAGAATAAATAGTGTAGGTTCCAAGTTGAGCTGGACTCCTGGCCTACCTATCTGTTATCCAATGGTTTGCATTGAAATGTATAAGAGTCAGTATTAATAAGTTTCAAATCATCTCACCAATTTGTGAGTGGTGACTCTGAGTTCTCTATTTGATTAGTGCAGTTCCTGATAAACAATGAGGCCTGGTGATGTTTGGTTGATTGGAAGAAGATACAAAATATTGTAGTATTTTCCTTTCTAAGGAGGTGGTGACTCTACATAGCAAAGATCCTAATGGAGCTGGAAGATGAGCTCTAGATTTGTCCCACTTCTAATCAACAAGGTTTCAACTGCAATACTTTTAGGTATTTTTCATTCTCAATGATAAAAATGTTTCCCTATTAGGTATTCAGTGCTAGTGTGAAGGGAAGATTGAGATAAGATGAGTGGTTCTCATCTTGTTTCAAATTAGATGGATAATCAGGGAAAAAGCCAGTCTAGGCGGCTGTGTTTTCTCAAGTTGGATAGAGCTTTAAGTTATGTTCTTCCAATGTCCCCTCATTATTTTCCTATTGAGCTTATGGATCTGATTCTAGTTTTTGTTTGTTAGTCTAATCCAGTAGTAGAGCATGTCCTAGCATTCTTCAGATTTATTATAAAATATCAAATTTTTGAGGAAGATGTTAGTATGATGTTTTTTGGGAGATCCCTCAAAGGGGTTGCATCTAATTGGTATTTAAGATTACCCCCAAAATGCATCTCTGCATTGATTGAGTTCAAATGGTTGTTCTTAGAGGAGTTTTATAATGATGATGAATGGAATAAGTTGCAAAAGGATTGTCAGCAAAAAGGGAATACAAGTTGTATTTTAGAGAAATCCATACCTAATGATGAGGATATTTTTCATGATGAATTTTTGTCAGAAGAGTATTTAGATTGTAGCAGTGAGTAGGAGTCAAAATCATTGTATACATGATCTTCCACTGGTTTAGAAATGTCTGAATGTGTTGGGACCAGTTATTCAGGTGAGGATGAGGAAGGCAGTGATGTTGAGGTGTCTTCATATGAGTCAGATGCAACATGGGAGGAAGAAATTAATGATGGAAGTGAACACTCCTTTATCAGTGAGGGTATGTTTTCATTTTTTGAATCTAAAAATGAAAGTGCATCTCAATTTTTGCATAATACAAATCAGTTTGAATATGATGATTTTGAGAGTGATTTGTCCTCAAAGTATGAAGATAAGGAAATGATGATTAAATGTGACATCAATGAGAGTCTCCATGATCATGAAATGGGTAGTGAATTTAAAGTGCTTACTAATGCTTTATATGATGAGGATTTTGATGATGATCAGCCCATTTTTTGTCATAATGTTCAACAAGGAGTATTACATGGAGTTATCAATCCATTATTTGAAGAACACATGGAGATTTCAGATGTAGTTGAACTGGATGTAAATGATGACATATTGTCATACTGCTATGAGGAACTAGGATGTTCTTCTTCCATGTGTGACAAAGTTTTAAATGATGACATTGCATTTTGTGTATTGGAGGGTTGTGGAGTTGTTTCAGAATTTGATAATGATAAAATGTGTGAGTATAAACCTAATTATTATTTTGAACTCCAACTAGCTAGACCTGAGGATATGTAGAGTCAAGGTATGAATGATGATTTTTATCAGATAGAGTATGTGACTTTTTCATTTTAGATTGATGGCATACATGAATCAGTAGATAAGGGTCAGTTTCAGTTTGATAATAGTATTCATGAGCATGCTGAGTCTTACTTTCATAGTGAGCAAGATGATGAAAATGATTTAGATTTCTACATGCACTATGAAAATGAAGATAAATATTTTGTTTTTTCGAATGAACTGGTTGAAAGTATTGATAGGCTTGGTGAAACAAATGGGAATAAAATATCTTGCTTACCTCAGGAAGAAAGAAATGAAAATAAAGTATATGATAGAGGTAATAAGTTTTGAAAGTTAACAGTGGTCCAGGGCCATGGTTTGTACATAATAGGAGTAGTTTTCTTATTTTCAATAAAGTTGTTCGAGAAAAGTTTTATGGATTAGTCTGCTTCTCCCAGAGATCTAAATTTTTGCCATACCTACAAAAGGCATGCATCCCTAGAAAGAGCCACTGTTAGCCCATTTTCATGTCATAGTTAATTTCTTTAGAAAATGGTTTGCACCTAAAAAAAATTTCATGACCTTATTCATTGTCCTTTGGTTTTTTCTAGCCATTTGTTTGAAAAAACCCTAGTGCGCCCTATTTTAAATCTATTTTCATGTTACTTTTCGGGCCACTTAAAAATCCTAAAATGCACATGATTTATATTTTGGGTTGGTCCTCATTTAAATCTTTCCTAAGTTTTTACCCCCGGTGGCCTTTAATATTTCCTAAGTCTATGCAAAATATTTTTCCTAAGTCAGTGCCTTAATATTTCCTAATGTTTCGGCTTGTTTTATTTCCTGGGCCCAGTCTCTCTAACACCATCTCAATCTAATGGTTCTCAATAAAGCACAAGGGATTTGTCAGAGCTATGCAAAGTCATGATAGCCATTGATTTTCCTTTATGACATGATGTTTCAAGCTGTGGGTCCAAGGTGACACATAGGTACAAATGGCAGTCTGTGATTGGCCCATGTATTAATACGGTGACAATTGTCAGTGGGACCTAAGTTTTGGGCTTGTCAGAGAGTCCTGACACTTGGAGTGAATCAATGGTGGGCGCATGTTCTTATGAAATTTGTCAGAGGCTTACGAACATGGGCCAGCCACTAATTCTACTTTACGACATAGCTTTTCTTTGCAAGTGGGTCCACTGCCACATAAGCACAAGTGGCATTTCCCTATTGGCCAAAGGAAATAATGAAGTGGTAGGGTTGTCAGAATAAATGAAAATGTGGTTTGTCTGTCTACTAGATTTTGTGATGTGTCAGTCTCTCATTCATTGATGTATCCTATGCGGTAGGGTGCGGTCAAGTGGCTAGTCACCTTTTGATCCTGCGGTTGTCACATGATCACAAGGAATATTCTTCCCCTTTATGATCATGTGATGGCCATTGATTTGGAGGGTCAATGGGTCCATCACTAGGTATTCATAGTTTTTAGCTTCTGATTGGTCGAGGAGCAATGACTTGGAAATTATTAGGTGGGGTCCATAGTTTTCAAAAGAGATAAAGTGCATGCAGGTCCACAAGATCATGTGGTTGTGGTTATACCACTGGGACAACTTGATCAATTTTTAATGTCAGTCGTATAGCAATAGCCATTGATCTTGCTTGGTTGATGAGATGTTAGTGTGGGACCTTTTTCCATTGGATGCTAACATGCACGTTTGTGATTGGTAAAGCTAGAGTATGTGGTGGACGTGTTAGTGGGGCTGAATCTTTCAAGAGGATGATACTGTGGCAAGATCTATGGTTTGTCACTTGATCACATGAAATCTTTCCAAGCCATGCAATCATGTGACCATCGTCTGATTTAAGGGCTTGTATGCGGTGGGTCCTGTGTCAGTGATGACCAAGCAGGTGCAGTGAATAACATAGTGACAAGTGGCATAAAGTGGGCCTAGGTGGGGGTTTAAAGACATAGAGCCTATGAAATACAAGGATCAAATGGTCATGACTTAAATTTGATCTTAGTTTGAATATTGACCACCTATTTGCTACTAGCACCATGAAGTGACCGTTGAAATTCAAATTCAAAATTTTTTTAAAGGTTTCCAGTGATAGAAAGGACTAGTTTTTATGGTTTCTTAGGTCAGATTTGATTTGGTTGGTGGTGCTAGTGGATACAGTGTGGTCCAGAGTTTCATGATTGATTACAGAGAGGTATGTGCCGTAAAGGAATGGGTAGAAGGTGCTCAAGGCATGTTGCAAGTGACTAATATGAGATGATTGGCATGGTGAATTTGTGGTCCTTGGTACCTTTCTTAGATATTTGGCATGAATGAGGATCAAATTTGGATTTGATCGCTTGGTTTCCACCCATTGAAATAAATTTCCTGATTGAGTCTTAGTTGGGAGGGTGGTTGAAACCCTATTTTTTCCCTAAATGATTTGTTGCATGTTGAATCCTTGTTCCTATAAAAGGATTTTCTTGATCATTTAGAAGGTTTCTAATCTAGGTTAGTTCCAAGGGTTCTGATTTCAGTTGGTTCGAGGGGGGTTGTAGCAGGCTGTATCACATTGTATGAGATTGTATAGAATCTCCTTGTAATCTTTTGTAGGTTATTGAAGTGGTTTTATCTCTTTTCTACTTTGAACATGTACATGACTCATCATAATTAATATAAGTATTTCAAGCTTTCAAGTCTCTCCTTGGTGTCAATCTTGTGAATTCTAGATTTTCTTATCCATTGCATAGGGTTACCTTTGTATATGTTCTAGTCTTTAGTTCTTGATCTAGGATCAAGTGAAATATACTTTGGATAGGGAATAGATTCATCTTGATTTGTCTACATAAGGATACTATAAGTAGTGGAAGGGCTGGAATGTTTATATTTATGGCTGAGTTTTTGACAGTAGTTGGTTCATGTTTCAATGTCTGTATTTGAGATCTTGCTAATGGATAATGGCACTAATCAGGGATTAGTATATTCAGTTGAGTTCAATGCTTGATTGGCCTTTGTTTACTTCTTTCCATATTCACATATCAACACCATTTCAAGTCTTAATTATCATTTGGTTGATAGTTGTAATGTTCCACCATAGTAATGGAGAGTTAATGAATGTCTAGTTACCATTTAGTACTTTCTTGCTATCATCTTCTTTGTTCAATCTAGTTTAAAGTCCTAAAATGTCATAAGTTATTGGATTAGGTACACCTGCCTTGGTTTTGTAGAGCCAGAAGTGAGGAGGGTAGTCTTGTTCCTATAGTTGGTCCAGTTGTCTTGTAGAGCTCTCATACTTGGAGCTAACCATTCCTAACATCAATCTCAAGGCATATTGGAAGCCCTAGTTGGCATAAGAGTTTTCAAACACTAGCACAACTTTAACTTCCAGGGTGAATACCTTAATTCATCTATACACACGTGCGCTGATGCTCTGAGCTACAGGAACTTTGTACATTGTCTAGTCTTCAATACTTAACTGAATTCCAATCTTTACACTAAGAGCGCTGACTCCAAACTACTATATGACTTTGTTGCCATAATGACAACACTATATCTAGTCATATACTTTAGCATAGACAACTTGCCAAAAATATCCCCCTTTTTCTTTGATGGCAACAAAGGAATATGGCCAAGTCTCTAACTATCCTTTTACACAAAAACTTTTTGTCTTCTATACATCTTTATACATAATCTTATATCTCCCTATATATGTATTCCATATTCTATACACAACTCCCCCTTTGACATTAATGAAAAAGGTGCATCAAAAAACTATATATATACATACTCACTGAGGGAAAACATCCGGATATGGAATCTTCAGATTCTAGATCTCCTTCTTCCAAAAGGTTATAAGAGAGTTAACTATCTGCAGATGGGTGCATAATGCATATTAAAGCTTCTCCATCTTCTCCAAGTCACTGATGGGACCATGATCATAAGTTACCATGGTGGCATCAATTTCCTTTATATTCTGATTGAGCATGTCTAAAGAGGGCGCAAGACCATTCCTCAACTGAGTCTGTCTGAACCTTATCCTTGTTATCTCTTTTTCTTCCTTCTCAATCTTGTCTATCTATCCTTGGTAGAAATTGTTGCACATGTTCACATTAGTTGATGTGTCTGTCACTGAGTTCTTTACCTACTTAATCATTTCTTCTGCTTCTTTTATCTTGTTGAAATGAGCATCGGTGAGCTTGTCTTGATCCATGCATGCTGCAATGATCCTTCTTCCTTCATCAAAAAATTCTTTCAATGATGCCTAACTAGACTTAAGAGAATTCAAGTCTAGTGCAAAGTTTCTCATTAGTTCATTGAGTCTCTTCTTTAAGTACTTTTCTTCTACTACTTTGGACGTAGATTCTTCTAGGCTAGAAAAATTTCTTTTGAACTATGAGAGGACTGAAATCACATCATCAACCGAATGTACTTTTAGCACTTTCTTATCTTTTGGTAGCAAACTGTTCAAAATATTCACTGATTCCACTAGGAGAGGATTCCTCATGACTTGTTTCTCCTTTGCCTTCTCCATAGCTAGGACACTGAATTTAATTAGTTCTTCTTCCTTCCAAGAGTCCAAACTACTTGTGTCAGGTGTCAAACTTGAAAACAATGTTGAGGAGGGAGTGATGGGAGTGCTATCCATCACTTCTTGTTTCACCTTAACCAATCTAACAGAAGTATCTTCTTCTTTCTTTCCTACCTCTTCTCCTTTTTTCTTATCAGATACAACTTCTATGAGTACTTCTTGCTAAGTGGGATGTGTATTGTTGCATAAGATTTTATCTTCTTTAGTACTAAAACATGCTTCCTTAAACTTGTCCAAATCCTTATCAGTAGCTGCCATGGCTATCTCTACATTATCTATGATAATAGTGTTCCCTTTGTGAGATTCTGAGATGGGTGCAGACTGGTCTGCTTCTGTTTGAGTTTCTTCTATGGGCACTATTTCTTGAGGACCTATCATTGATATATTGAGGGTCTCTGCTACTTTGTCTTGCTTACTAGGTGCATGAGTGATGGGCACAGTAGGTAGTTTTATATGTTGTTCTAATAACACCTTCTCAAAGGCCTTCTCAGTTTCCTTCATTATCAGCTCATAGTCTTTATTTATGATGTGAAGAGTTCTCATCTTTGTCCTTAGGTGTAGCTTCACCAAATTTAGTTTCAATGCCTCTTGTTCTTTAGAACATACTGGAAGAGTATCTTGTAATAATTTTTCTCTAATCCTTAGATCCTCTTCATTTTCTTGTTTCTTTTGGTATTCTAAAATATCCCAAACTTTATCAGGAATAGAGGTCTTTAATTCAAGAACTATTTTCTTGAACTTGATCATATGTTTGATAATCATGCTATGAATCTTTGATTGATCAATCTCACTGAATGATTCATAATGTTTCCCTACTTGATCAATTAGGCCCTCATCAACAATTCTAGTGCTCAAAACTTTAAGGCTAGGCCTGAATCTTGCCTTAGGAGGTGCTTGAATGTTTTTTCTACTCCTTGTAGCTCATGAGGATGGATGACTTGTGCTAGCTTCTTTCTTCCTCTTGACCATTGGCTTATACTCTGGAGGAGTAGTAAGGTCAATAGTATCTATAGGCACAGAAGGAGTATTGTCATCTTTATCCTTCTACTCTCATCTGATTTAGTTTTCATTTTCTTCAACTTAGGATCTTCTCGTCCTTCCTCTACTACTGCACCTTTCAATTCTAGGGAAATCTTTTCATCCCTTTCTTTATCAAGATCTGCTCGTGATACACGATGTATTCTCAAGATCTCAAAAGTAACCTTTGCAACCTTTCTTTTTGTTGCAGCACTATTTAGTTTAGCATCAACTTCTCTAGTCTTTTCCTCATAGGTTCCCCACCTAGGCTCATTAGGATCTTTGGGGGCTGACAGAAGTACCTGTGCATAAGCTTCAAAGACCTATTCCTCTACCATACCCAAGTGGATGAGTCCACTTAGTTCTAGGCTCAACGGCTTCCATACAAGTAGTATCAATCTCTACCATGAAGCATATTGTATCCTTATACTTCTCTACAATATTCTCAGGAATCCTGTATCTCATCTGCATCTTAACCCTAAAGGTCTTCAATTCCAATGTGATATAGTCTCTTAGTGTTCTTTCTATGGATGCTTTAAGGGATATTTGAGGCATGGTAGGAATGGACTTGTCTAGATACAAGTCTGATACTCTTCCAACTATATGAAGGTACATATAGATGATTAGGGACCCAAACCTAAATATCTGTTTCTTGTCATGTTTGATAGCCTTGATGTTATCTATCAACTATGTGCGTAAGATCTCACACAAGTTGAATTCTCCATCTTCCTTTACAATTCTGAAGGCTACCAGAATAGTGCCTGCTGACACACTATTCACTCTACTGGTGTGATTAAATCTATAACCCAGTATCATTGACATCAATTTGATGTCTACTTTCTCAATCATCTCAATAGTCATGCCGCGCCTATCACTCCTTGACTTACACACTTGCTTCACCATTTTCCTGACATCCTTTCCCACAAGAAGGATGGTGCCTATCCTAGAAAGGCTTGTCATCTCATGTATCAGATCACTTGTGATTATTACTAGAATATCTCCAATCCAAAATAGATCATCATGGATTCTGCTCAACAATATCTTAATCCATTCTATCTCATAGAATTCATATGTCGTAGCATACTCAACAATAGGGTGATCATTCCATTTGGTGTATTCATCCATGAAAGTTTTATCTGGTTTTAGCATTGTATCCATGTGTGTCCTTAGCCTATCTAGTCCAATAGGTTCCTTCTTACAGTATATGTAAGCCCTTAGGTGTTCCACATGGATGATGCCCATAGGCATGCAGGAGAAATCTCCCTCTAAATAAGCTAGGGTGGATTTACATAGGTGCCTCTTGAAAGCATATCTTTTTTTCTCAGCGACATCATAAACAATAGGAGTGGTGATGACTTACTTAATATTCTCTTTCCAATTGATCTTTGAGATGATTTGATGGCTTCTGAATCGGTGCAATGAGCTAGACTTTCTATAATCAATCAAATGCACTACAAATACTAATAGCTCAATCTCCAAGACTTCACAATAACTTCCAAGGCTCAATCTATTCTTCAATCACTCTGAATTTGAATGCAATGAGTGAACAAACAATCTTTTTGTGTACTTAAAGTGAGAAATTCTACCATTAATGCAAGTCGCATCACTTCAAAATTTCAAACTTGAGCTCTACTTACAATCAGTATGTGTGCTCGTGCCCAAAGGTTCCAATACATTCCAATATCTTAAGTCCAAAGGTGCATACTCTGAGGATGAGTATACTAGCCACACAGGGGTCTAGAGCTAAATTAGCTCCCCCTATAACCCTAAGGGCCATTCAAGAAGATGTAGAGGGTGCATCCATTGGGGATGCATCCAATACATTCTCATCAACCATGTCCTTTCCTTTTGACAAAATCAAGCTCGCATCTCCTGAGGCTTTCAGAAAATTAACTTCTCCTTCGAGATCCAATACTCATTCTTCGGCCTTTTTGAGGCTTTCCTAACCTTGCATCCTTGATCTATAGAATCTTGAGATATGTCTAGCTTTGTTACAAGAGTAAAAAATGACTGGAGGTCTCATATTCCTTGGCGCATTGACATGAGTCACCATTTTACATGTTCTAGTTGAGTGACCATTATAGTTACATCTCTGACATGTAACATTCTGAGAACTTCTTACATTTGTCTAATTCTAATTCCTCTAATCATGCTGAATCCTATTCTTCTTACTAGTCTTGCAATTCATAGCTTTATGACCAAATCTATTACATGAATGACAGTAACCATTAAAAGGTCTTACCTTTGTACAGTTCCTTGCAATGTGTCTAGGCTTGTTACATGCAAAACAAGTGCATTCTCTAGGCTTGTGCTCATTCTTATGAGGACCACTATTGTCTTTGGTTTGATCTTTAGTCTTCTCAGTATCAGTAGAGTCTTTTTGTGTTTCCTTTCTTGCTCGCATGTTGTCAATCTGGTTTTGTGCTTCATTGTATCCAATACAGCTAGTGTCCCCTCTGAGTCTTCTTGCATATAATTGAGATTCTATCAAATCAGAACTGGTGTGCAATTTGTCAATGTGATTCTTTGCTTCTTTTAATTCAAACTCCAATCTTTCTTTGCAATTCCTTAGATCCAATATTTCCATGTTTTCTTGCCTTGGTTCCTCATTGATTTGAAGGTTCTCCTTGACTTGTTCATTATAGACATCTTGATTTTTCATCAGTTTGTCATCAAATTCTTCAAGCTAAATTAATAAGGATGCATTTTCTTCATTTAACTTCTAGAATTTTTCTTCAAGATCACTGTTAGAGCATCCTTTCAAATCCTTTCTTAGTCTTTTGATAACTAATTGAGCATCACTAACTTTTTGTTTTAGTTCTTCAATTTCTCTTTCTAACCTATCCAAGTCTTCAAGAGTGACTTAAAGATTCTTCTTCAGATGTTTCATTTCCTCTTTGTCCATGATCTCCTCAAGTGGTTAAACTTCTTTATTGAGGACTAGAGCTCTAATACCAATTGTTAGGAATGGGAACACTGAGAGGGGGGGTGAATCAGTGTTCACTATATTTTAACTTTTCACTATAATTTGAATACTAAATTATAAATGCTTAAGTACTAAATTAAACATTCACATAAACATGAAACATGAAATCAACACATGACACCAATATGGTTACAGGGAAACCCAAATAGGTAAAAATCCCGGTGGTACTTGATACCCACTAATATTCTACACTAATGTTTTGTGATCCTTGTTAGAAGATCCTTTACCCTATTAGGAGTAGCTTTACAATGCTTTAAGTATAGTAGATCTTGTTAAGGGTTGAACCCTATTAGGAGTCTTTTAAAATGATCCCTGTTAGGGGAGTGGATTCACTATCCTAGAGCTCACTGCTCAAAAGATGAAGGCTACAACCTTTCGAGTTTATATAAACATTATATCTACAGGTGAACTATCATGATGACACTACTTGTTAGATCATTTCCTTTGGTACGATGATGCTTTGACCTTGTGCAAAGCTCTAATACATCTGATGCTCTCTTTGTATACTTCTTCTCTACTTATCACAACTCTATTACTTCTTCCATGCTGAATATAATGGGCACATATTATATTTATACACTCATACAAACAAAATAGTTAGGTCAGCTCTATAACTAATTATAAACAATGCTTCCAAATGAATTGGCTTAAGTGTGCTTACAATTATATATATAAACATGTTGACACCCTAAATAAAATGGGCACATGGCCTTTACAACATTAAATCATAATCGCAAACCAAAATGTTAACTGTTAGCTCTATGCTCTATTTTCTATTGGCACACATTGGCTGTGCAACTTCAACTGACTATAACTTTCACATCTTTGCATATATACTTATGCACTCATAGACTAAGCATAAGTATAGTCTAATAACCTTAACTTCTAGGGCACATACCTTAATTCATCCATACACATTTGTGTTGATGCTTTGAGCTATAGGAACTCTATACACTATCTAGTCTTCAATACTTAATTGAATTCTGATCTTTACACTAAGAGCCCTAACTCCAAACTGCTATATGACTTTGTTTCCATAATGAAAACACTATATCTAGTCATATACTTTAGTATAGACAACTTTCCAATAGACAAAGTTAGTCTTTAAGTTTTGGGAATATCTTATAGGAAATGAGGATTCAATGTATGCAAGCTTAAGGGATGACAGATAGGGTACTAAAGAATGTTTGATGGTCTCCACAAGGTAAAAAATTCATGATGACATCAGTTGTGTTGTGTGTTTTGGAGAATAATTATTTGGAAGCTAAATTTAGAGATGTAGCATGTATTATGGATGGTGAACTTGAATTAAGGATGTTGGTCCTTAATTGTTGTAATATAATTATTGTATACTTGTTTTAGATATCGTGTGTATCTTAGCAAGGAGTTATGTAAATTTTTTTTATATTAGGAAAGCCTAATTGGCCCACCTGATCATGTAGAATGTAAGAGGGTATATATGAAAGATATTTTCTTTTGGAAACATATGTAGAGAATGTATGTAATATAAAAGAGGATTGTGCAAGTTTTGATCTTGTGTCTGCTGGATGTAGAGTAGAGGATAATTGTATACTTCATTGGAACTGATCAAGCAAAGACATTTTCTATTGGACAATTCAAAAAGATTATGTATTTCTTCATATACACTTATGTTGTAAACATTGAGTTCTAAAGGTGGACATAACCTCTTCAAGCACTGATCCCACCCTTCTTTTTCTTGACTCCTAACAGGGTCTATCCTCTAACAAGGACTATGTACTATAATGTTTTAATCAGCTCCTAATAGGGCTAGATCTTCTAACAATGATACTATATTTTTAGTACATCATTAGTGGGTGTTAATTCACACAAGATTTTTACCTTTAACAGGGTTTCCTCAACAACAAAATATTGTGTTATTGTGTTGGCATTCATTGTGTTCATTAGATTTGATACTCCATCTATTCAAAGTTTAAAGTTTAATAATCTATCATACAATTGATTCACCTCCCTCTTAGTTGTATTGTGGAGTATTATTCCTAACAATTGGTATCAGAGCTACTAGTCCTTAGAGAGAAAGCTTAACAAATTGAGGTGATCTTAGAGATGGTATTCTATAGGAATGATAGTCCAAAATTTGAGCTTGAAAACTTTGACAGTTGGAAGAACAAGATGCAAACTCATTTTCTATATTTGGGCATTGACTACTGGATGATTATAAAGAATCAGGTGGCTATGAAGACTGAGGATGAAATGTAAAAAGATACTGATGATAAGAAGAAGATATTTTCATATAACATGGTCTCAAGGGAAGCACTGATCAGTGCACTCTCTAAAGGAGAATTTACTAAGGTAAAAGATCTAGATTTTGCACATAATATTTGCACAAGATTAGAAGCACTATATAAAGGAGATCAGTTTAGCAAGCGAGTGAAGTTATAGAACTTGAAAAATAGGGTGGAGAAGCTATAAATGAAGGATGATGAAAGTGTTAGGGCTTATGTACAAAGAGTTACAAATGCTGTGATTGGAATCAAAAATTGTGGAGGCACCTTTGAAGAGGAAGAAGTAATTTTTAAGATTCTTAGATCCATGACATCTATTCACAAGACCAAAATTTAGGCTATATAAGAGATTATACCTTTGAAACCAAACTTTAGTAGAGAAATGTTGATTGCAAAGCTAACTACCTTTGAAGCTGCAGAAATGGGAGATTTTGTACCTAAAGTTGAATCTACATTTGAAGAATCTACTCATAAGAAGATAATGTATGCACTTTCAAGAACCAAAAGTGAGAACATAAAAGAAGATCTTGGTGAATATGCTAAGGAATGGGAATAGATACAAGAAGAAGAAAGAAAGATGGATGAACTTGTTGCACTAATTTCTAGAAGAGAAAAGAGAGGTAAGGGTAAATTTGAGGGAAAGTTACCTTTGAAAATTTTTTCATGCAATAAGTGTTATACACTGAATTTGCACCTCTGATCTCAAGCTCTCTTGGTCTTGATAATCTAGTATAACATGGGAATCATTTCAAGGTCGTGGGACCTTTTTCTAACTGAGATGAGACCTCAAGATTCTAGGCTGGTTCCTCTTGGATAATCACCTTGATTTTCTTTTAAACAAGAAAGTAAACTCTTTGAGGAAAAGGGATAGAAGGAGTGCATGAAAGGGAAATGACTGAAAGCAAATCTATCCTACTAGGTGATGCACTGAAACTAGGGTTTGGATCTCAGTATAGAGGGATGAGATCAATGGAGGAATCAGATCTAATAAGTCACCACTCACTAGATAGGTTTGCATAAGCATTTCATAGGAAGGCTTGAATAGAAAAACTCAACCTATGACCTCCAAACAAACATCCTCCTCTGCAACTAGGTGTGGGAATGAGACAAGACTGCTAGGGGCTGTAGCATACCCACAAAACATCTAAATCAGATCAAACATAGTAACACACAAAATCATAGAAAGTGAGAGGGACCAGGAACCCCAATTTCTATTGACAACATTCATAAACTTCAATCCAATAGGAGATAACTCACATAAGAAGGCATGAGGATAGGAAAAATGTCACAGAATGCTTTGCAATATCTGAACAATCAATGAAAATTTAACAATTGTAGAAAGTTAAGGGGCAGAAAGAATGCCTTCAATAACCTTTGGGAAAGAAACTTTCCTTTTTTACAATTGCTGCATTCTAAGCACTACAGGCTCCCAAAAAACATTATATACATCCCCTGCAAGCAGGTAGGAATCAAACTTTTAGGGCTACATAGATATGCATAAAATAATCCAACCCTAAAATAGTCACTTTTGATCATAAATGAATCTTTGAAAATATCTCAACCGATCAGATATTTCTCCTTACGTGCCTGTGATTGTACTGATCCTACCTGCATATCAACAACCTCAATCCATCTACCTCCTTGCAAGCCCATTGAGTCATGAATACTCTCAAAATCTGATCAGATACTAGAAAGGACCCAAAATGATGGCCTAAAATCTTCTACAAATTCTCCCAACTACAACCGCCTCTGAAATCATCAATTTCTAGCTACCTGCACCGCCTTGAAATAATACTATTCGCATGATCGCATGAGCCCAGAAGACTTCATGTGATCATGTGACTAGCCTTTAAAAATCTATCACTCTTTTCCACAAATGTCGCTAGATTTAAACATTGGCAAAAAACCCCTGTAGAAGTGTTCAAACTTGGGCGCAAGAAGTAAACTACAAATTTAACCTTGGTTCCACCTTGGGTTCATTTTTTCTCTACTCGCAGAATCTTTTGATCTTTTCTTAACCCTGGGTCACATCCAGTGACCACATGAAAACCCTCAACCATGCAACCACACATCTGTAAACTAAGATTCCAATCAGACGGTGAGCTCAAGATCTCATGGGGTTGGAAGATCCCATGAGATCTTGTGACCACTATAGATCTCTTTCCACCACCACCAAACTACAAGTGTTATTAGCACGGCTAATGGTTTGTCACATGTTCACATAGCCTAAAAAAGGGCTATGTGATCATGTGATAGACTGCTAGCAGTTCTTTGAAAACCATCAATTGGGCCCACCGATGCTACTTGGCATTCTGTTATTCATCCCAGTTGCTTGGTCATCAACACCTTGGAAACCCTTTGACAATGGACCCACTACAACTTCCAAATTCCCATCTAATGGTAGGTGTAAGATCGCATGGCTGAAGAATATACCTTACACTTTTATGCCAACCGCAGATCTCCTTTCAACTAGGACCCCACTGACACATCGGCCCATCTGCAAAAAAAGAGCATCAAATAGTTGTCACTATACCGCTAGCTTAAAAAGGCATCAACTTTCTTTAGCGGTGTAGTGACATCCATAAGATCTTGCTGAGTGTTAACTTTTATAGATGGAGAATGGGCCCACTGATAGGTGTCATCTTGTCACATGATCACAAGGGCAAGGAATATTCTTTGCAAAAATGTGACAACCACAAGATTATGAGGAAAGCTAGCCACCGGGCCCTACCAAGTTAGAGTTGCACACTTAGGGAAATGACGATGCCAGAGAAGAAGTCTGAAACATAGAAGGGGTCCAAAACATAGAGGGTTTTTGAGCGCAAGTTGAAAACACAAAGAATTTTTGGACTGAAAATCAAAAACATCCTAAGCCTTTAGAGAGAAGGTTGAAAACACACTGGGTTTTCAGGCCAAAAGGCAGAAAACACACTGGACTTTTTGACACTAAAAGGTAGAAAACATAGAGGGTTTTCGACACTTTAGCACTTCTTTGAAAAATAGGACCGTGGCCAAAAATGAATGATAGGGAATTTTTGGGTAACATTTTTGTGACCTCTATGGGATGTTAGCTTGCTAGACATTTAGACCAATGGCCTTGACTATCCATTGGGTATGGGGGTCATTCTGAGCACAAAAACTTGGTAGGGACAAAAACTAAACTGGGAAGACAAACTTTTGCACGAGCACTTCTTGGAAAATAGGAAAACTAAGCTAGAAAGAAAGGAAACTAACCTAACCTAAACTAACTAGTGTAGAGACCTAGTTAAACAAAACCATTCATTGGTAAGCTGAAGTAGCTACCCTTTGTCATCAGGGTATTTTGCATTGAACTTATGAGGATAGGTACAAAGATGTGAGGCACACAAAAATTTGGCAAATGAGGATGCACTACCTCTGCAAAAATAAGATCAAGTTCACTCACCTCAAATGGATCATATGGAGGTGTCTCAGTGAACTCTTTCTAGGCCAAGTATCTAATGGGGCAGCCTCTTGAAAGTCTGAAGGTAGGACCTTCCTTAATTGCTTCTTCTTTATCTTCATGGTTACCTTCCATCATGGAAAACCATGACAACTCCTCGTCCATAGCTAGGGGACTGTCATCGTCTTCCTTTAAACTAGCCAAGAGCTCATCAAAGATGTCAAAATCCTAAAGATCTCCAAGAATGACTGGCTCTTTACAATCAAGCTCCACATGCAAGCCATCTATGATGCTTCCCAAATAATCATTTTCAAGGCTCTGGTTATCTTATATACATTGGGAAGCCTCCTCCTCAAAGATGAGATCAAGCTCATGAATTAGCATATCCTCAAGATCAATCTCTTCTAGCTGCTGCAACTTCAAAGGGGTGGCTATGATCACATCTTTATCACCCTACTCAACAAAACTAGGGAGCTCATCCAACAAGGACAAGGTATCCTCTTCTATAGCAACCTCCTGTTGATGGTGAGCCTTTTGTTTTGATTGACCTTTAGCCATAGGTAATGGCATGGTCTCTTCTTCATCATCAAAAAAGAGGGGGAGATCATCAAGAAAAACAACCAAGAGCTCAGGCTGAGCATCAACCTCCACCTCCCCATCTTGCTACTCCATTTCACCACACTCATCACTCTGCACTGATACCTCAGATGTCCTCTCCTCCTGATCACATGAAAGTTCATTTTCTACTAGTCCTTGCTCAGACACTAGACTAGTGTCCTTGCAAAGGCTTAGCATCTGAAAACTAGGAGGAAGAGTCCATTAGGGAATCTAAATCACTTTGTCATCTTGAGAGACCAGAGGGGCCTCTTGGGATAAAATCTTTTCTTGAACAGGCTGCTTTTGTAGAGTGGTGGACTGAATCTCAAGTGAAGGCTCTTGAAAAGAATTTTTTGCCTTAAAACTTGGGATGTGAAACTAAGGGGGCTCAGAGGGAGACATAGGAGGCATAGCTTCTTTAAAGCTTGGAAAAGGATGCTTAGCAGGATCCTCATGTGTAGGCTCTTGAGGCAAATGGGCCCTCTAGCTTGGAATTTTAGGCCTAGGAGCCTCTTGTCAAGAAATCAGTGATCTCAACCTTACTGTCTCAATGTCAGCTTGACATCTAATCTCCTCTTGAGACTACCTTACTTGTTGCTTATCAATAAGAGTCTCTGTTGCTTGGTAAGGAATGAACCCTTGCTCATATTTTTGAGCCTCCATCTCCTAGTAGGGAGCTGAATCCTCTTCGTAATAACCTTCAACCTCCTACTCTCTCTACTCCCTGAGCTCAGACACTTGCTTAACTAAATCAAGCAACAGACTCTTTGCCTCATGCATCTTCTCAAAGTCTGAGCTCAGAGTCTGCATCTATTGCTAAATAGGCTGAGAAGGGGAGGGTGGGTGGTAAGCATGTTGGGGAAGCTAGCTTTGCATTTTCTATTGTGCCTCTTGTGCCCATGATCCATCTTGCCTGAGAGCTCATTCATAACTTTGCACAAGGGAAAACTCATTTGGGGCATATTGGATATATTGATACCCTTGAGAAGTATAATAGCTTGGGGTAAAAGGAGGCTTTGGGTGACTTTGGTAAGGTTGAAAACCAATTGGTTGAGCATTATTCTCACAATAGGATGGTGAGTAACTTGACTATCCATAATAACTTGACATGTCTACTCATATAATTAGCTGGAATCTGAATATGAAAGATTTGAAACATACCAGCACCTGATCTTTAAAACTAGTAGACCTTCTGGAGTCACCAGATATGCAACAAAATGACCTCTTCTAGGTCTATAATATGTTATCAGCATATCAAAGATACCATATTCTTTTCAAGTAGACTTCTTTTGTGGTCCCACCGGGCATGCCAAAAATGTTATACACTGGCACCAAGGTGGGGAATCCTTGAGCTTGAGTCTATGCTGATAGGCCTTATGTACTAAATTTCTCTGATCCTTTTGTAGATGAACAAACAAGAACACCTTTGAACTTTACTCTGATCTTCACTATGGTCCCACCGGGCATGCCAAAAATGTTATACACTAAATATGTGCCTCTGATCTCAAGCTCTCTTGATCTTGATAATCCAGTATAACATGGGAATCATCTTACGGTTGTGGAACCTTTTGCTAACTGAGATGAGACCTCCAAATTCTAGACTGGTTCCTCTTGGATAATCACCTTGATTTTCTTTTAAAAAGGAAAGTAAACTCTTTGAGGGAAAGGGATAGAAGGAGTGCATGAAAGGGAAATGATTGAAAGAAAATCTATCCTACTAGGTGATGCACCGAAACTAGGGTTTGGATCTCAGTATAGAGGGATGAGATCAATGGAGGAATCAAGTCTAATAAGTCACCACTCACTAGATAGGTTTACATAAGTATTTCATAGGAAGGCTTGAATAGAAAAACTCAACCTATGACCTGCAAATAAACATCCTCCTCTGCAACTAGGTGTGGGAATGAGACAAGACTGCTAGGGGTTGTAGCATACCCACAAAACATCTAAATTAGATCAAACATAGTAACACACAAAATCATAGAAAGTGAGAGGGACCAGGAACCCCAATTTCTATTGATAGGATCCATAAAATTCAATCTAATAAGAGATAACTCACATAAGAAGGCATGAGGATAGGAAAAATGTCACAGAATATTTTGCAATATCTGAACAATCAATGAAAATTTAATAATTGCAGAAAGTTAAGGGGTAGAAAGAATGCCTTCAATAACCTTTGGGAAAGAAACTTTCCTTTTTTACAATTTCTGCATTCTGAGCACTACAGGCTCCAAAAAAACATTATATACATCCCTTGCATGCAGGAAAGAATCAAACTTTTAGGGCTACATAGATATGCATAAAATAATCCAACCCTAAAATAGTCACTTCTGATCATAAATGAATCTCTAAAAATATCTCAACCGATCAGATATTTCTCCTTGCGTGCCCATGCCTATATTGATCCTACCTGTAGATCAACAACCTCAATCCATCTACCTCCCTGCAAGCCCATTGAGTCATGAATACTCTCAAAATCTGATCAGATACTAGAAAGGACCCAAAACGGTAGCCTAAAATCTTGTGCAAATTCTCCCAACTACAACCACCTCTGAAATCATCAATTTCTAGCTACCCGCACCACCTCAAAATAATACTGGTCGCATGATCACATGAGCCTGATGTGCAGTTTCATGGTTGAGGGTTTTCACATCGTCACTGGATGTGACCCAGGGTTAAGAAAAGATCAAAAGATTCTACAACTAGAGAAAAAAAGAAGCCAAGGTGGAACCAGGGTTAAATTTGCAGTTTACTTCTTGCGCCTGAGTTTGAACACTTCTATAGGGGATTTTTGCCAATATTTAAATCCAGTGACATTTGTGGCAAAGAGTGATAGATTTTCAAAGGCCAGTCGCATGATCACATGAGCCTAGAAGACTTCATGCCATCATGCGACTGGCCTTTGAAAATCTATCACTCTTTGCCACAAATGTCGCTGGATTTAAACATTGGCAAAAATCCCCTATAGAAGTGTTCAAACTTGGGGGCAAGAAGTAAACTACAAATTTAACCCTGGTTCCACTTTGGGTTCATTTTTTCTATAGTCGCAGAATCTTTTGATCTTTTCTTAACCCCGGGTCACATCCAGTGACCATGAAAAAACCCTCAACCACGCAACCACGCATCCACAAATTAAGATTCCAATCAGACGGTGGGCATAAGATCTCATGGGGTTAGAAGATCCCATGAGATCTTGTGACCACCATAGATCTCTTTCCACTGCCACCAAACTGCAAGTTCTATCAGCGTGTCTAACAGTTTGTTGCATGTTCACATAGCCTAAAAAAGGGCTATGCAATCATGTGATAGACTGCTAGTGGCTCTTTGAAAACCATCAACTGGGCCCACTGATGCCACTTGGAATTCTGTTATTCATCCTAGTCGCTCAGTCATCAACACCTCGCCAACCCTTTGACAATGGACCCACTACAACTTCTAGATTCCCATCTAACAACGGGCGTAAGATCGCATGGCTGAAGAATATACCTTATGCTTTTATGCCAAGCATAGATCTCCTTTCAACTATGACCCCACTAACACATCAGCCTATCTACAAAAAAAGAGCATCAAACTATTATCGCTATACCGCTAGCTTAAAAAGGCATCAACTTTCATTAGCGGTGTAGCGATAGCCACAAGATCTTGCTGAGCGTTAACTTTTATAGATGGAGAATGGGCCCACCAATAGGTGTCATCTTGTCACATGATCAAAAGCACAAGGAATATTCCTTGCGAACATGCGACAACCACAAGATTATGAGGAAAGCCAGCCACCGGGCCCTACCAGGTTAGAGTTGCACACTTAGGGAAATGACGATGCCAGAGAAGAAGTCTGAAACATAGAAGGGGTCAAAAACACAGAGGGTTTTTGAGCACAGGTTGAAAACATAGAGAATTTTTGGACCGAAAGTCAAAAACATCATGAGCCTTCAGAGGGAAGGTTGAAAACACACTGGGTTTTTGGGCCAAAAGGCAAAAAACACACTGGACTTTTCGACACTAAAAGGTAGAAAACACAGAGAATTTTCAACACTTTAGCACTTCTTTGAAAAATAGGACTGTGGCCAAAAATGAATGATAGGGAATTTTTGGGTAACAATAAGATAGGCCACTTTGCATCTAGATTTCCTACAAGAGTTCCAAAGCACAAAACTATGTTTTTCAAGTCTAAATATTCAAAGGATAAGGAATTTTATTATGCTAGTGAAGGTATTTCTAATGATGATGATTTGGATTATGAGGAGATTGGATTTATTGCTATAAAAGATAAAAACCTGGTACATGTGGAAAAGGATTTAGTATCACATGTTGACAAGAAATATGAATGGATTATATACAATGGTTTCTCACATCATATGACTAGAGAAAAAAACAAGTTTGTTAAAATAGTGAAGTATGATGGTGGTGTTGTAAGATTTGGAGACAATCTTCCTAAATATTTCATAGGAGTAGGATCTATTACTTTGGATGGAAAGATTAATACTGATAATGTATTTCTTGTTGATGGACTTAAGAATAACTTGTTGAGTTTTGGACAACTAATGGCTAAGGGATTTCAATTAAAGTTCTTTGATGGGAAATGTTTTATTAAAAGTAAGAAAGGAAACTTGATTGCAATCAGTACTAAATCTAGAGGTAATGTGTTTGAGTTAAATATATCTAGAGCTTCTTATTTTGTTGTGAAGGTAGATGATAGCTGGTTATGGCACATAAGATTTTGTCATGTTAATTTTGATAATATTGTGAAGGAAAGTTTGACTAATGCAGTAAGAGATCTACTGAAGATTTTAAAACCATCTAACACTATATGCAGAGAATGTGTTATGGGAAAATATACTAGAAACAATTATAAAAGTAAAGCATATACATCAAAAGAAAAGTTGGAACTAGTACATACAGATATATGTGGACCTAAAAGGACAAGATCATACTATGGTGAAAGGTATTTTATACTTTTTGTTGATGATTTTTCTAGAATGATGTGGGTCACTTAGTTAAAAGAAAAATCGTAAGCATTTGATAAATTCAAGATATTCAAAGCAAAAGTAGAGAATGAATCAGGTTTAAAGGTAAAATGTTTGAGGTCAGATAGAGATAGAGAGTTTACTTTAGATTTATTCAATTCATACTATGAAGAGCATGGAATACAAAGATAGACATCTTCTCCTAGGACTCCATAGTAGAATAGGATAGCAAAGTGAAGGAATAGAAAAATACTGGATGCTGCTAGAACAATGTTGCTTGAAGGAAATATATCTCATGTTCATTGGAAAGAATTTTTTGGGACAACAGTGTACACATTGAACATAATTCAAATTAGAGAAGGTACAAGTAAGACTCCTTATGAATTATGGTTTGATCATACTCCTACTGTAAAATATTTTAGAATATTTGGTAGTAAATGTTATATCAAGAGAGATGATGAGATAGAGAAGTTTGATGATAGAAGTGATGAAGGAATTTTCCTTGGTTACTCTACTAAGAGAAAGGCTTACAAATGCTTTAATCTGAGATTGAGAAAGATGATTGAAATTAACAATTTGAAGATAGATGAAAGATTTTAGATACAAGAGAGAATATATGATTGTAATCAGAATACAGAGATCAAGGAGGCTGCTACTATAGAAGATGAAGTTGTCGAGGCTGAATATGAAAATGAGACTTGTGATGATGACACAAATGAGGCTACTAAGATTCCTAAGACTTTGAGGTATGTAAAGATAAATCATCTTGACAATAGAAGTTTTTGTTGATGATATTATCTTTGGAGGCAATGATGAATTGTGTGAGAAATTTTCTAAAGAGATGGAAAATGAATTTGAGATGTCCATGATAGGCAAAATGAAATTATTTCTTTGACTACAAATAAATCAGAGCATGAATGGGATTTATATTTCTTAGACCAAGTATCTTAAAGAAATGATGAATTTTTTTTGAATGGAAGACTGTAAACCAGTTGGTACACCCATGGTGACTTGTAATAAGATGACAAATGATGATAAGACAAAGTGTGTTTTTTAGACCAAGTACAAATCAATGGTTTATGGATTACAATATCTGACTGACACTAGACTGGCTATTGCTAATGTTGTTTGAATTATGGCTAGATATCAGGCAGAACCTAAAGAGACACACCTAGCTATTGTGAAAAGGACACTTAGATATATGAAAGGAACAATAGACTATGGCTTATGGTATGATAGAAATGATGACTTTGAACTTCATTCTTATACTGATGTTGATTCGGTAGGGAATATTGATGACATGAAGAGTACTAATGGAGGTGCATTTTTCCTTGGGAAAAAGTTGGTTTCCTAGATAAGTAAGAAACAAGATTGTATAGCTCAATCTACTACAAAATTAGAGTATGTTGTTGCTTCTATTAACTGCACTCAAATTATTTGGATAAAACAAATGTTGAAAGATATTGGAATAACTTTTGATGAACCAATGGTTATCCATTGTGATAACAACAGTATAGTAAACATGTCAAAGAATCATGTGGTGCACTCTAAAACTAAGAATATTTCTATTAAGTATCACTTCTTGAGAGATAAAGTAGAAGAGAAGGAAATAAAATTGGAATACATTAGCGCAAAGGAACAGATAGCAAAAATATTTGCAAAGTCATTGCCAAAAGATACCTTTGAATATCTCAGAGGTATGCTTGGGGTTCAGGCCCCTCCTAGTCAGAATTAATTGATGCAAGAATGCATCAGTCTAGAGGTTTTCAGAGCCTTATCATATTATGGACTTCATGTAGGGATCTACTCCTTAGGGGGAGTGGTTTTTGAAGATAGGTTTTGAAGATAGTTCATGAATTATGGCACCCTTTGCCATTGTTGTTAAAGGGGGAAAGAGACTATGTATTGGGGAAAGAGACTGTGTGGTAAAGGTACTAAGAGAATACTTTTGGGTTAATGGATTTTCCCATATGTTTCCATTAATGCCAAAGGGGGAGATTTTTTATACATTTAATATGTTTAATCACTACATTGAGTAATGTTGTAATTGTTGTTGTTGTCATTTATGTTTTGTAACTAATGTCAAAATATGTTTCTAGGAAGAGAATGGGATGGTTATTATAGTGTACAGATACTGTATAGATGCTTTAGAATGTGCAACATCATTTGTGTATACTGGAAGGTGTTGATCTTATATCTAAGATCGCATGATGTAATATTGCATACTGGCTGAGTTACATAAGATTTGGTGAAGATTGTGTTGGCAAGTGATTTTTTGGAGCACTAGGGATCACTTAAGGGTTGTCATTTCTAGCAACACTTATGCTGGAGTGATCACATGTAGAGAGTTTTGGTACTAGAGTCACATTCATGAAAATGACTAAGTACAAAATCAGGATAACAATATACTATGTTATAGTTTTGGTTAGCAATGATAATGCATGATGTATTATGGCCTCTAAAGTTATTAAAAGACACTTTGGGATATGTAAATCCTTTAGTTAAGATCACATGTGTTTTGGTGATTAGATCAATGAGATACAGTGTTGTGAAGATATGCGAAGATAGAGAATCAGTGAAATAGGGCACATAAGCAGTTGCGATGATTGAGAAAAGGTTAGTTGATATGGAAGCATGCTAAGTTAGTTGGATATTGTATATTATTGACACTTTGGTAATATATGATCATTGACTCTATATTGATTATTTTCATTAGTATTTATTATGTTTTTTAATGCATTTCAGAGAGCTGTTTGGATGGAAAATTTTGTATAAGTATAGAGTGTTTTGTGGAAGTGACAAGTATAATTTTGATGATGATGTGATGGATGCAAATCTAAGAGAAGAGAGAAGATGCAAGATCAGTTTATGATAGATCTATAACTAGAACTATCTAAGCATAGAAGATGCTTGTATTGTTCACCATTTTGAAGAACACTTCGTGAAAGTATTCTGATTGCAAGAGTTGTATGCTCACCACCTTTAACATGTTTTTTGTATACCCCTAATAGGGTTTTGTATTCCTCTAAAAAGGAAATGTACTATGTAATAATCATCTCCTAACAAGGCTAGATCTCCTAATAGGGATATAATATTTTATTTCATCATTGTGGGTACCATCCCCATCAGGGTTTTCCTTTGGCTAGGGTTTCCTTGAAAACAAATCATGGTGTCATGAGTTATATGTTGTGCATTTATGTTCAATTCATTTCAGAATTGTTATGGTTTATTTTCAATTGGTTGAAGTTTAAATTAAAGTGTAGTAATATTGATTCACCCCCCCTCTCAGTATGACCTAATCCAAACAATTGGTATCAGAGCTATTGGCCCTTGGAGAGAAAGCCTAACATCTTAAGGGAGATCAAAATGGATTCAAAAAGTTTGCAAGAGAACTTTGAAGTAGCACTTGATGACCTATAAAAAGAGAAGGCTAAGAATGGTGAATTGAAATTCAAATTGAGAAGAGCAGAAGGTTTCATCAAGAAACTAAAGGAATATCTTGAAACTTCAAGAAGTCAGAAATAAGACCTTATGGAAAAGATCAAAGAAGATTCAAATAATGCAATATTAGACCAAGTTAAGAAGCCAAAGAAGGTAAAAGAAAAAAATGATCTTCTAATGATTAAAGAGACTCAACATGAAAAGGATGCAAGATACAAAGCTGAAGAGTCGCTAAAAGAAGAAAATAAGAAGATAGGACAAATGAAGACTAAAATTAATCACTACAAGGATAAGTTTCAAGAATTGGAGAAGTACAATCAGATCATAAAAGGAGAACTCACTCAATCCAAATTGTATATTGATAAATTGCACATGAGTAGTGATAAGATTGATGAACAAAAATAAAGACATAAACCTAAAGGAGACATGACTGGAATTGGATTCAATGAAGGTGAATGTTCTAAGACTAATGAAGAAACACATGAAGCCAAGTGTGAGGTCTCACCCCTAGACTATGATAGCTTTTTCAGTTCCTGCATTTGAGAAATTCTTATTCAATACTTTGTTCTAATACACTATGGTTCTAGACTCTTTTGTCATATATTTTATCACTTTATATGTTTTATGGACACTGCCTTATGATGTCTAACAACTACCTTGTGACACTAATATAGATATGTACTTATGGATAATCTAGTTTTATGAATGCTAGGGTGAAATGATGAGATTTATATATAAGACTTATTAGGAAATTAATATTTGATGTAATTATGATGCTATGGCTTTCTATTAAGTGTTGAAAGTAAAAATTGTTTATTACATAATGTATATACAAATGGGCTAAGTTAAAATTAATGTGCTAGTGAATTTCTATTGAATAGGTGATGTTGCAAATGAATTGTAACTTGAACATAATTGATTCATATATGTGATGAATTATATTTCTTGGAATACTAAGAGAGGTACCCTAGCCTATCATAGCTATTTAGTTTATGCAATTGAGAGAGAGACTTATTTGATACTCTTTAAATGTTATATGCACACTACTTTATGATGTTATGATGATTACCTTGTGACATTAACATGGTCTTGCATTTATGGTTAACCTTGTTTTATGAATGCTAGGAAGACATGATGAGAATTAATTATATGACTTATTAAGTAATGGATATTTGATGTAATAATGATGTTATGGTTTCATATTAAGTGTTGAGAGTAAACTTCATAATTACATGTGTGTGTATATATGTATTCACGAATGGAAAAAGTTAAAGTTTATGTGCAAATGAATTTCAATTGATAATGTGATGTGCAAATGATTTGTTAAGTTTTTTATAATTGATTCCTATATAATGTCAATTTATATTTCTTGGACTACTAATGTTGGATTTAGTGTGTAGGGAAATAGACCATGGTACTATTATCGGGGATCCAAACATAGGCCAATGTGAATTCAATCTGAGCCAAGGTTGTGTCTAATGAAAGACAAAACCTCGTTGTATCATATTTTATTTGTAAATGTAATGAGCTTGTATGTTTCTATTCAACTTGTTAAATTGTAAATTTTATTTTGTGTGTGCTCAAGTGGAAATGTCATGCATCTTGTGAGGTGTAAAATATGTGTGTGTCACTTGACACTTGTAATATGTACATGTGGCCATGACATGTTCCACTTGGGGATTGGGTGACCACCAACCTAGGTAAGTACCTTTTTGGATCCCCATGTGAATCCCTTGGTTAGGGAGCTTGAGGAGATGTCTTGTCATAGATTTTCGAATTTGAACTTGTCATGAGTATTTGGGGGGTTGAAAAGGTGCCTAGGGGTGTGTTTAGGCCTTTTTTAGCTAGCCCACTTGGTATACATATGGTTAAGGGTCATTTTTAACCATAGGATAACCCATAGTTGACCAAAAGACCCATCTAAAAGTTGGATTCCCTAGATGGCCGAAAATCAACTTTTGAAACTAGGCCTTGGTAAGAACACCATCCATTAGAATGATAGTCCTTTACCCACCTTTTGGGCCAACCTTTGTAAGAGGTCTTTTCTAGAAATCCTGTAAGGGTCTTAGGGAAGACCACCCAATGAGAAAGAAGACCTTATCCCTAGGGGATTGTGGGGAGTTGTGTGGAGGTATTTTTAATGGGGACTCTTCATTTTTGGAGGGTTTGAACACCCACTCTCTAACTTGGAGACTAAAACTAGATTTGGAAGGAGGAAAAAGCTTGGACAAAAGGGAATTCATCATCAACACTTGTCATTTTTGCTTTGGACTTAGGTTGGTGGCTCCAACTTGAAATTTCTTATTGTTTCTTTTGGAATGAGAAAAATATGATGTTTGTGTTGAATATTTCTTCACGTTCTTGATAGATATGTAAAGCTTGCTTGTTCTTACATGCTAGTAGAGGTGTTTTGTAAATCCTATGTTTGATTTTGTGTCTATTATGTGATTTTATGTTTTGAAGCATTGTGTTCCTTTTTATTGTTTTGTGTTATTGATTTGGGAGTCTCAAGGCCACACTCACCCTTGGAGGGAAGAGTAGTCTTGGGGGTGAAGTGTTTAGGACAATCCATGGATGTAGAGTCTCTCCTTAGGGAGGAGAGGGATAAAACATGGAAGTATGGGCTCCATGTATCCATTCCACTCTTTGTTTGGGGGCCATAAGGTATTTTTATGGCTTTATGCCTTGGGGGTCATAAGGGATTTATTGTGCATTTGGTAAATGGTGGAAAAGTTGTTTGTAAAGCCATGTGAAGGCTTGTTCTGATTTCTTTTGATATGGGCTTTCCAAGTATGGTTGGAAGAGCTATTGTTAAGTCAAGAGAGGGCTTGTTTTTTTGTTTACTTTTGGAATGAATCTTCTCTCCATAGGGTTTTAGTCCACTTCACCCCAAATTCATGGGACAATATGTGGCCCATTGTGTAAGCCATGGATGGGAGTTTTATTTTTGTGTATGTGTTGAATTTTTGATTGTCTCATTCTATTTTCTTGTGTGTATCCTACCTATGTTTGGTTCCCCTAGCTCGGGGGTGGTCTTGTAAAGACCTAGGTTGGGAGGTGAGCATCCTATGGTCCTTTCAATTTCTTATTTTTGCAGATTTTGGACTCTCTTGGAGCTCTTGAAGGTTGAAGATTAAGTTTGGAAAGAGATAGAAGTATTGTGTTTATGAAAAAGTTATGTAAAAGCTTTGAGATTTAAAAGAAAACTAGTCTCTTGAAAGATTGAAAAAGTTTGTGCATCACTCTTTGTATAAGAATAGAATGGAACTTGATTAGGAGTTATCTACTTGCATATTTTTTATCAATTTGAAATGGCTAGTTGTATATGCATGAATTTCATAGAAATTTGTTTATATAGGGAAGAAGACAATTACATATTCTGTTTCTAGTTAAATCAATAGGATGTTGGTTATCTTCCTTATTTATATACCATTACAGACATGTTGTGGCTAACTATTGGCCTTATAAAATTTAAATCTGTGTGAATTTTAGACCTTTATAAAAAAATTGATATTTTATTTTTTATGTATCCTAATGAAAATCAATATATTTATCTATATACCATGAGGAGACTTCAAACCCACTGTTTGTTTAGTCCCCAACAAAAGGTTAAGAACAAAAGAAAGCATGATTAGTTTTATGCCTAATGAGCATGCCATTTTACATTTTGGATATTTGAAAATTGAGTAAATGAAAATTATTGTGCAAACATTTATATCTAAGCTAAAAATAAAAGTAAATACTCTTTCCATACTATAAATTTCTAAATAGTGTTGCATTAGAAATAGGAAAAAAAAAAGATTATGTATTTCTATCTTAGGTTAAAGAGGCTTTTGGGCACATTTACTTATTACACTTTTACATTAAAAAAAAAAAAAGGTAACTTTTTAGAGGCAGATTTTTGGGCACTACACCAAGACTGAAGAAAGACCTACTCAAGAAGAACCTAAAGAACATATCAGACCTTTCAAAGATAGGTGATTTGGATGCAAAAAAATTGGGCACATGAAGAGAGATTGCAGAGGTAATATTTCTTTCAAACCCTTTTTCTGGTTATTATTATAACTGTTATGATTATGGACACAAGAAAGAAGAATGTAGAAAACTAGATCAGTCTAGGTATAAACAAGATTATGTTAGAGAAGAGTCAGCAGCCAAGATCACATCCTTCAAATGCAATAAATTTAGGCATATTACAAGGTATTGTAAGCTACAAGTAAATCAAGATAGAAGCATACCACCTACATGTTGCAAATGCAAAAACTTTAGACATAGAATTTTTTTGTAGATACAATGGAGAGAACAATAGAAGAGGACCAAGAGGACCAAGAGAACCAAGAGAACCACCTCATGTGGTTATAAGGAAGAATGTTGGTGATAGTGGTAAAATTTTTACTAAGTACATGGATGAGTTTGAGAATCATTTCAAAAAATCTACAAATGAAGAGGATGAGAAAGTGTGGAAGATAAAAGAGTTCAATAAGGCATTGGTTCAAGGAGAGATAGTAGATGCTACCATGTCTTAACATGATGATTTCATTGAGACATCGACCTAGAAGGTTGCATGGCCTTACAGGAGCATTGGATGAAGACACTAGAATATATCTAGCCCCTATGTATGTGGACTAAGCTCATGTGAGCTTAGGTATGGTATGTACAGACACTATAGAGTGTATGTTTGAGAGTGTGACACTTGGAGATTCATGGGTAAAAGCACAATCAGGTGTCACCTTTTAGGTTAACTTATTAGCAAAGCTAAATTTTAGTATTTCTAACTAAAAAATAATTTTGCTCAAACATATGGTCTAACTAGATTCATTATAGCTAAGTTAGATAAGTGATTTAATTTTTCCAATTGGAAATATGTATTAAATACATGTTTTATACCACTTTGGGTCCAATTACCATAGAAATAAAATTATTTCAAAAAAGTGGCATTTCAATAACTCCTAATCTTTTTAATGATATTTTTTTGAAAATAAAAAATACCCTTTTTTAGAGATCAGAGTCAAGAATATCCTCATATAGATTTTATAGTGTCTTAATTGGACATATTTTATTGTAATTAAAAAATATTGCAAGTAGTTATTTTAACAATCAAGGAGATGTTGATTCAGAGAAAGAAAAAAATAGTAAATCATATTAAATAAATTTGAAAAAAATATGGTGCACTAGAGGAGAGAGTCCTCTTCAAGAATATATATTTCTTTTTTTGATTGGGATATATTTTTTATGAAAAATATGTTGCAAGATGAAAACTATCAATTTCAGTGAGTTGAAATTTGAATTGTTATAAAAGAGAAAATATAGGTCACAAACCAATTTTTATTTCTTTATTAACTAGCTATATATGTCATCTATGACATATTTTGAAATTAGGGGAAAAAATGTTTATTTACATATAATTTTTTTGTGGGAACTAAACCCCTAATTTTTAGCATTTTTCAGCAACTGAAAAACTGTCTTTAAAAATTAAAAAAGCATATCAATTCTTATTCAAAAAAATTGTTAAAAATAGTAATCATAAACTTCATCCATTTTATCACATTTAATTAGTTTACATCATCTTCAAATTTCAAACATAAATGTCATTTTTATACTATTGAAGTTGAACAACTTTGATTTTGTTAGCCTTTTCCTTTGTAAAAGGGTGACAGCTTATTGTGCTTTTAGCCTCATATTCTGTGTTCATGAGATTTGTGTTGACTAGACAAGCATGTAAAGTTGAGCTACCTATGATTAATGCACTTAATCAACTTGTGAAGGATAAAAGAGATGGAAGCATATCATTTCTCCACCATTTGATAATCAACAACTAAGGAGAGTAGAGTTGTGAAGTATTTCAGTCATCTAGCAGAGATATTGATTGACTGTGTGAAGAAAAGTTTTGGATTTAGCATGTTAAAGGTATTTAGACTTGATACTCTTTGAGAAGTTATAGATGCACTAGTAATATTTGATTTTGTGGATAGACCTAGGTATAAGTTTAAGAAACACTCATTCAAGTCTTGTGAGGATGATCCAGAAGGGGCTTTCTCACAAACCCCTTATGGCATGTTTCATGTCAAGGATATTAGGGCATATATACATTGAAAGTATGAGATCATAGGAGATGTAAACATCTATGGTTAATTGGATGCAATGATAGAAGTATATGGTAAAATGGTAGAAGAATTTAAGGACCTAGAGGATCAATCTATCATCAAGATAACCCTACTAGAGGAATTCATAGAAAATGAATGGTTTAAGATAATCCTTAGTAGAATCCATGACCAATTTATATGGATTAGAGAACAACCAGTGAAGATATGTGTTTAAATGATTCATGAAATAACTAGATTAGATAATGATGGATCCCTCCCAGTAGTAGAGAAGAATATAAGAAAATAGGTGGGAACCCTAACCCACTCTAAATGGGATAAGAGAGCTATGACATTAAATGAAATCTATCAAAAAAATGTAAGATTTCTGGAAATGATTTTAGGTTACAAATTTTTCTATAGTAGAAGACCTAACTCAGTATCAGCTAGAATCATTATGATGGCTTATAGAATGGTTATGGAGAACAAGAAATACAATCAATGTGAAGTTCTTACACAATAGTTTCTAGAAAATGTAAAGGTTATAAAGAAAGACAAGTATAAGGCATTTAGGTTTGGATTGCTATTGGCTCATATGTACATCAACATTATTCACAAATTCCCTAGCATGCATCCTAGAGCATGCAAGGATGATGTACCTAATGGAATTCAAATCTCTAAGGGCTACCAAAGATAGGATAAGAATTAGGTAGATGGAGAACTATTTGCAGTGACTAAAATTCTACAAAGGCAAATGAAGGAAAGGTATATGATACCTGAATATCTAGTTGAGAAGTATAAGGACACTATATGTTTCATGGTTCAAACTGATTATGTGTGCTTTGAGGTAGTTGATCCTAGAAAGAAATGGTGTTACCCTATGGGGTATGAAGTTAGTTATGAGATTTTAACTATGCAAGTAGAGAATGTATTGGTAGTAGAAATAGACCCTATTGAAGAGAGATGGGGAACATATAGGAAAAAGTTAGAAAAGGTTAGAGAAGAACAATAAAAAGTGACAAGGAAAAGAAAGATTAGTAAAAGTGTTGAGGATATCACTATGAAGGTAGGCATTACTAGGGAGTAGCTAAAGAACATAAGGACTAGGATGATAGAAGCATCTTCTAGCATGGCTATTGATGCACCTACTCCTTTTGAAGCTGAGAAGATAGTAAGTCCTACACTAGATATAATTGATTTATCTTCTACACATAAGAAGACTACAAAAGAAATTGTGCCTACAAACATTCCTAGAAGATCTACAAGATTTACCAAGAAAAGAAGCCCTAAGGAAAAAGAGGTGGAAGTGGAAATGAAGAAAGAGGAAAAAGTAATTGAGAAGGAAGAAGAAAATTTTTAGAAGAGGCCACAAGACCTGTGGAAGATAGACATTCAAAAGTTGCAAAAGAGAGTGATAACATATGGAAATATGAGGATAGTGGATAGATACTATGGAAGGTATGACCCTAAAAAATCAAGCAATTATTAAGGACACTATAATTGAACATTTGTTAGTTTTCAAGAACTTGTTGGAGATAGAAGGAAGCATTCCTAAAGAACTATATAGAAAGTTGGAGATTATAAAATAGTTGGGTAGTGCTAAGATGAGAACATAAGGAACAAAGCTATTGAGGACATGTTACCTATTGTTTCTATACAAGAAAGGGAGAGGATAATTAAAGAATTGAAACCCTTGTTGAGGACCAAGGCTAGATTGGTGAAAATCATGGCAAGGAAATATTATGAAGTAATAGAGGACACTCAAAAGGCACTAGATCAAATCCTTATGATTGATATTTTGAAGAAGACTTCACCTCCCAAGGTTACCAAGCCTACACCTTTGTGATTGGGAGAAAGTTCCAAGATAACAAAAGTAAGTGAACAAGAAAGTGAAGAAAGCATGCAACCAAAATTCTTTGTCTCTGGTGTGCCTGTGACCCTTGACACTTCACATGATGTAATTGATCCATTTCTGGACAACTTAGATAGTGTGGTAATAGTTAAAGAAGGACAGATAGTGGAAAAGAAAACTAAGGAAAAATAGGAAGAGAATATCTAGGAGAAGGAAATACAATAGGAAGAAAGGAAGGTAGAAGAGATTGGAGTAGAAAAATTAGTTTAGGTAACAGTGGGACAAAAACAAGAACCTGACACCTCCTCTACTCTATTGTTGGCAAGTATGGCCAAATTAGTGAGTGTAGATGTAGAGAGCATGGATGAGGATGATCTAATGAGGCTATCCTTCATGGATTTTGCTAAGGCTAAGGAAAGGTCAGTGCAAAAAGGAGAAAAAAAAGTAAAGGTGATTTCTAGGGAAGTGGAGATAGTAAACAAAATATACTCCCTACACCGATTATCTTTCACGAAAAGGATGAGGTAGAGAATCTAGGCATGACATTAGACAACTTTGACAGTCACTTTGTGTCACTTCTGAACACCGTAGAGGACAAGGTAGAGAATATTTTCTTGGAGAATAAATTCAAATAAGTTTGTCAGTACATCTCCTAGGACTTCGACATTCTCAAAGAAACTACACTTAAGGCTAAGAGTTGTGTATCATAAGGAATAAAAATATTCAGTTACTGCATAAATCCTTGTATAAATGTGAAGAAAATTGAAGATATCATAGCCAAGGATATGAATACCCTTGACAACTTGATGGACATGTTGGTTCCCACTTTTTCCCAAAGTGTCAAGTTTACACTATGATGACAAACTGGTTAGTAACTACTCCAAAGTTTGACAGGAAAAAGTGCCAATTTATGAGGACTAACGACATCCTCCTTCTTCTTTGAGCTCCACATCACTCAGGTGGGTATTGCCTTATCTGCACACTATGACTCTTCTTGATAAACAAAAGGCTTGTAGATATATTATTGTGGAATAGCTTTCAAACCCCTATAGGTATCCTGCACCCCAATGAAACCAAACCTAATGCAATAACTCACTTGCACGGAATGAATCTAAAAACTATAATGGACCTCCTACTACCTACTACCTACTACCAACATGAAAGGAAAAGTATTTCATTTGAATGATTTTGATGTTGGGTTGAATGGACCTCTAAAATAACCTAAGTCTCTCATAGACCAGTGCCTTATCCAATGGGTAGCAGAGTCAAATACATCACTGAAACAGAGCTATGAAATAAGAAGACAACACATTCACCACTGATCAGATCAAACTTCAACAATCCACCTGTGTACCCAGACATGCTATCACTTATTCAAAGGAATTTAACCCTCCCCTTAGAAGAGACCTAGGAATTAAGCAATACATTAATCAACATCCACTGAAAGACAAGCATGGAATACCCTTGATACCCCAGCTCATACACATCTAAAAACTAGTCCTAAACTTAGTTGCTTTTGTGAAAACAACTCTATTGTAGACACTTAGGAAATGCAAATAGAAAGGTTGAAACACCCTTGATGTTTCAATCAATAAGCCTAAAACTCAAATGGAGACAATTTGATAGCAACACAAATATGTTGAAATCTCATACATAAGACAAACATTTACAACTTGTATTGTATTCTCATAGCTAGAAAGGAAAGAGGGAACACCCTATATGCAAAGAAGAAGGAAATATATTACAAGAAATAACATTCATGGAACTAGGGAAATTGGAACCCCTTCACATTACCAAAATTTGGAACCCTTCTAAATAATCTTGAAAATCCTTTTATAGGAACCAAGATTGCAACAAGTGATAGATCATTTAGGGAAAAATTAGGTCTACAACCACTAGCCTGACAAGAAGTAAAAGAATGTAGGAAAAGCCTAGAAACCTGGGAAGATCAGATCAAATCTAATATACAATTAAATTGGTTTCATCATTGTAGGCTAACTATGGTCACAAGTTACCACCTTTTTGTTGTAGGAAAAATAAAATTTGATGCCAGAGACAACCAAAAAGACTCTGCATGTACACAACAAGGAGATCTCCTACATACTACCAAACCCTAGCCACCTATGTCAAAACAATAGTCCTTTGCATTCAAACCAACATGGCATCCTAGGAAGCAAAATCAGATTAGGACGACCACCTAGATCCTCATCATCATCTTCACAACTACTATCTATCCTAGAGAAATCAATTTTGAGCAACCCTTTTGTCGCATATGGCTCACTGTGAAAATACTGGTAAGAAACCCTTGGGAAAGATTTAAAATTTAGTTGCAACGGCTAACTGATCAACTTTTAAAACACAACCTATTAGGGATTTTTCTTGTAGGTCAAACTTGGCAAGGATATTGGCTTGATTCTTAGCAAATAGGTTTCCAAGTTTGCAAGAAAAACCTAATTGATGAGGATTGGATAAGATCTTCCTTCTGCTTTGAGCTCCACAGGACTCAAGTAGGTATTTCCTACAAATAGGTTACTGTCTTTCAAGTAAACTATGGATTGGTGGATCAGGTCTTCATTGTCATGCTATTGAGTTTATTAGAGGTACTTTTAGGGAAGATAATTCTGAAGATAGCTGAGAACAACCTGTTGCAGAATGTGACTAATGAAACTCCTAGTATGATAACATGAACAATGGCATAAGGGTGATGAGTCCTTCTTTTTATGAGTAAAACTCAGGGAAGCCTAACCTTTGATCCACTCTTCAAGGAATCAGCAACTATGGACTGTAAAATGTCAAGGACAGTCCTATCTCCTTTGGTGCATGAACAAGAAAAGAAAATGTGTAATGGTAATGATAAAATTTGTGCTTGATGGTAGAAAGGTGACTGTATAGAAAAGATTAGACTAGTGCCTAATCCTTTGGGCAGAAGAGTCTAACATAAATCAATAGAGCAATTTCTAGGAAATATAGTGATATGCCTTACAAACCACATACAATTTGGATAGAATGCCTTACAAAATATCCCCTCAATCCTAGATTGTTATCATCAAGATCTCAATAGATGTGTTCATTCCCTAAAATTGCACATGAGGATTTAATCCTTTCCTTGAAAGAAAATCATGCAACAATTAGATAACTAACTTGCAACTAGTATGTCTAAAATGCCTTACAAGTGAAACATACAAGAATGGAACACAAAGCTGAGACATTAACAGAACCAAGATAGAAATTGTAATGTATTTCATGAAAGTGTATCAGTACATACAAGGAAAACTCTTCACTCAAAGACTCAAAATGAGAATCTACTATAAAAACTTGTATTCTTTGCATTCAGCATCAAGAAAATGGAACCAGAGAATAGAATCCCTTGGATTACTAAAAAACTAGAACCAGGGACCAAAAGCCTGAAAGACCAAAAATCTTGGAGCCTCAAAAGTTTTGGAACCATTACAAAATATCAACTCTTACCCTTTATACCCCTAGCCATCTTGTAATCCCAAAGAATTCAGGATGCAACAAGCTTCGAATAGCTAGGGTTAGGGTTTCACCCACTAAACCAACCAATATCAATCAATAATTAATTCTAGGGGAGAAAACTAAGCAACTTGGATAAATAGATCCAAGAATTGATCTTCATCAATGAAAATCTCTTGATTTATACTGAAGATCATGCAAACATCATGCTTATCAGTCTATTTGTACACCTACAACACACCTCAAGCAACACTTGTGTTCATTTCTTGATGGTACAGGCATTTGTAATTAATCATCAAACTCTCTGGATCATCCTGCAATAGTCAACACAACAACTTCATCAAATCCTATCGCTAAAGCATTCATTTCCAGTCCTTCTATCGTAGAGAAACTATTTAAAATTCAAATTCCTAGTGGCAACGGTTAGTCAACAAATTTTAAAATGTGACCGTTGATTACATCTCTTCCTGGTAGATCAGGTAGTTCACAAAACTTCTTCAACTATCAACAAAACCCTTTAAAAATCACTTTCCACATCATTAAAACCTTGAACCAATGAAAATAGAGCACATTAGTGCTGAATCAGCAACACGTAGCACATTGGACCCACTCTTTATAATTTTTTAATCAAACAACTAGCGTAAGATCACATAGCCTCAAAAGATTCTATGTGAAGATATGCCAACCATTAGATCCTCCATCTTGGCATCTTGTGAATCTTTCAGGCCCACTGACGTGTCCACATTTCCTTCTAGCTCAACCAATCAGAACACAACACACCAGCAATGAATCACCAGATGGTCCCACTTCTTGGCTAAGCACTTAATACCCCTGGGCCCACCTACAAACTACCACATGTCATCATACCATTTTCTACCTCCACCTAGTCACCTCTGACAGGACCCACCTGCTAAGAAATAAGATCAACTACTATCGTAAGTTCACATAGAGTGAAGAGATTCTATGCAAACATCATACAACTATTAGATCAACCCTTTGATTCCACTCTACAGATTCTCTAACACAAGACCCTCTAACAAATGCCAACTCAGTACCTCATGGGCCAATGAAAAGATGCCAACTATGCACACCTGGCAGTGAACCTGTTGAAATAAAAGGTTACGTCACAAAAAAGAAAGAATGGCTATCGTAAATTCACAAGCATCTGACACCTCCTTTGCAAAGACACGCTAATCATCAATTTTTTGTAGATGTCAGGACCCTCTGACAAGCTAGAAACTCAGGTCCTGCTGACAACTACCAAGTCATAACATACGCCAACCAATAAGAGACTGCCAACTATGCTGACCTATAGGAAGGTCCCACCTTTTTTGAAATGCCACGTCATAGGAAAGATCAACAGCCAACATAAGATCATGAGCCTCTGACACATTTCTTGTGAGCTTATGCCAACCATCAGATCTAGATGTTGTCAGAGTCAGGCTAGGAAAGAATAAAGGCCAAAAACATTAGAAAGAATTAAAGCATTAGACTTAGGCAAAATCTAAAGCTGCTTGACTTAGGAAAATATTTCACTGGGCACATGAAAACTTAGGAAAAATTAAAGTTGAATCCTCCATGGGAAAATAAAACATTTAAGCACATGCATTTATCAGACTTTAAGTGGCCCAAAAAGTAACATGAAATTAGAACCAGGCTAGGGCATACTTAGGGTTATTCAACCCAATGGCTAGATTTTTAAAATTTTCACCTAGGGTTTAGCTAGAAACTAGGAAAATGATTGCAAAGACTAGAAGAATACTGGTAAAGCGATGAAATTTTTGCAAGTGCCAACATAACTGTCGATCTTAGTCTTTCCTAACAGATCAAGTAGTCCATAAAATTTGACACAATGGTCAACAAGCCCACAAAAAATTCCATAGCCACATCACCACCTTGGTAGCCAATAGAAATCAAGCACCTCAGCATGACTCGCATCTCGGACCCACCGCCTTACTTACCACACCATCGAACGGTGGTCGCATGATCGTAAAGGGAAAGAATATTCCTTAAAATCATGCAACAACCATAGATCATAGTCAAACTTTAAACACAGCCAGACACATCCATGCCAAGCACCATCAATTAGAAATGAACATGTCAGGAAGACCTGACAACTGGACCCACGACACTGTCGGGCCTCACTAAGGATGAAAATCAATAGTTTTCACATTGTCACCATGATTAATCTTCATGCATCTTCTCTTCATGGCAACATGACAACCATCATATCAACTGACAACTAGCACCCCCTTTAAACACACTACAACCCTCAGCCCCACTGACAAACTGCCAAGTCACCACCACACCGACCAATCAGGAGCAAGCACGCCTACAACACTTGGTAATGGATCCATCATGACATCAGCCATCAATCAAATAATGGTCACATGACTGCAAAGGGGAAGAATATTGCTTATTATCATGCGACAACTATAGATCCCACCAAAGCACCAGAAGAAACCCAACCACTCACCAGATTGCCGAAGGTTAAAGAACTAACTGCTAGGATTGCACAACCATGCAACCGAAGAAAATGCAAGGTCACCAAATGAAAAGAACTTAACTACCAAAATCAAGAGATCCCCTGAACACACAGTCACATGATCGCCAAATGAAAAAATTAACCACCCAGGAAACTGGAGATCAAGTGACTACAACCAAGAAGAAGTGGGCCCCACCGATCATAGTAGCACACATAAGAAAACCTAATGCTAGAGATTAGCTATGAAGAGGTGAATGGTTGAAAACAACTAGGGTTTTTGCATTAACACAAAAGTAACAAAGGAATGTGAAAACATCAAGGATTTTTATGCTTAGACAACTTTGACACCACCCAATATAAAGACAATTGTTTCCAGCAGACCTTAAAACTTGAATATCTCCTTGGTTTTTGTGATTTAGCACATGTAATTTGAATTGGAGCATGGTGACACATTGAAGAAGATGGGGCTAAGGGCACAAACCATAAAACATTGTGGATCTTCTTCGCACATTAAAGCAAGCTTGCAAGAAGGGGCAGGCAACTTCACAAAACACTGCAAGGAAAATAGGCCATTTTCATAGGATTTTTCTATGACAGGAAAATGGACTAACAGTGGCTCCATCTAGGGATGTACAACTCTTGCAGACATGGCAAGGATTCAAAATTTCTAGAGGAAGAAGACCACCCATAGGACAAAAATAGGGAACCCTCACAAAAATTGGCAAACGAAATAGGAAACTAGGAAAGGAAGCACACAACAAAAAGGGAGAAATGTTTACAAATATTTACATGCTTTGAAACTTTATTTGGTGGCCCTAGGCCACCAAAAGAAAATCAAAGACCCTCCTAAATCAAAGGTTTGATTTTCATCCACATATGTAACCAAACACCTAAAGTTATCTTGATCATTTTGTGGCCAGCATATGTGAATAATCATGGGCTGAAGAATGAAACTACAATTATTACTACCCATGCTCATCCATTTACAACCACTTTCATACTCATACTCCAAGAAGTATGGAGTATCATTTACTTCTTCTTGTTGACTGGAAACAAAAATTTGACTTAGTAATGCACCCAAAAAAAGAGCGTAGTAATCATCATGCATTACTATAGCATTACCTGGCTGAGAAGGACATGGATCCTCATATTTACCTTCATGCATTGCCCCAACCACTAAGAAACTTTGTTCCTCTATGATGTCTTCATGAAATAGATCATGAACCAAGTGAACATCTATTTCAAAATTTTTGACAGGGGAATAACTAATCTACATCATTGTTTCCATCAAAAGAGTTTCTATCCCAATTATTTAAGATAAAGTCTTCAATACTGTCACACTCACTATCATATTTATCAAAAGAAGGAAAAGGATATGAATAATAAACTTGTTCATCAATGGAATTATTATGATAGGAAAACACACTATCATTTCCTTCAACCTCTTCTTCTGCAAAGTCACTACAGGAGGGGAACCTTAGTGAACATGGATCATATTGATCACTTTGAACACTCACCTCATTATCAGTGTCAAAGGATATGTCAAAGGGGAGCTACAATTTAGAATTCACATTAGGTGCATACCACTGAAATTTTTCAGCCAAGAGTGCTGAAATCTTTTCACTGCTCAATGGACTTTGGAACATACTTTCATCTTCATTAGCCTCACCCTTAGTGCTGCAAACAACATCCCTATCCGAAACAAGGATAGACATCTCTAGCCTCAAATCATCTTGTGTAAAGAAGTCTATGCAGGAATCATCATTTGCATCATATTCTATTTCTTTCTCTTTACACAAAACATCATCAAACCGAGACAAAGAGGAAGCCTTCTCATGCTGACAAGAAGAGAAATCTGCAAACAAACTAGAAATATTTTCAACCTCACATTTATCTCAACATCCTCATATCCATTGACCTCAATATCAGATTCATAGTCAACACTCTCTACATAATGAGAATCAACATCAAAATCAATGGCCTCTTCATGATCAACATAAAAAATAGCCAATGCTCACAATCTCTTGTCCTCCTCTAACTGCCAGATCTCAACACTTCTCTCTACAATCCTCATCTTGAGGGAAGCAATTTCGATGAGAAAATTTTCATAGTCATTATCATGGATGGTGGGATCAATGAAGACACTAATATCTTGCATCTAATCTTCATTATTTTCTTCATACCCATCCATATCAGCTCCTTCATCAAAATATTCAATAAATGTTGCTCTCAATACATCCCAAGAAGGGATTGAACATGAAGGAAGGGATAAGAACCAATCCCTTGCACAATCAGTTAGTGTTTGCACAAGTAATCTCATGGAAACATCTTCATGCTCAATATCTATCTCACCAAAAAGACCCATGAGTTCATATATATGATGGTTTTCTGAAATAGATCCATCAGTCATGAATCTAGGCAAGCACTCACCATCCTTAGTAGAAAACTCATTAGGGGCACCTTCAATGCCATAAAAAAAAGGGCCTAAATTCCTCCATAAGGAACTACCCACCAATACTCATCCCTTTATGCAGTGCTAAACACTTGATAGGGAAACATTTCCTATAACTAAATTTTATAAAAGAATACCTAGAAGTTCTACAACTGGACCTTGTTGACTGGAAAGCAAGGAAGATCTAGATCTCACCTTGTACCTCCATTAGATTCTTTTCTTTGTAGACTCACCACCTCCTTGAAGAGGAAATCACACTATGTTTTTGTATCTCTTTCCAACCAACTGAAAACACACTAAGTACACACTGTTTATCAGGGACTGCACTGATCAAATATAGAACTCAGAGTCACCACTTAGCACGTAGTGAGAAAATTTTACAAATGTGTTTTTTCTATTTGACTCTATTTTATGGCCTCCCTAGTAGAGTCACCATTTTGTTGGTGACTCAGATGGGGCAAATCAATCTGGTCAGTAAGATATTAAAAATTTGTGATTTGTAACTAGAGATTCTAACAAATGTATCCTTTTGTTTTTGTTCTCCCCAGCAGAGTCGCCATTTTGTTGGTTCCCACTTTTTCCCACAGTGTCAATTTTACACTATGATGACAAACTAGTTAGTTACCGCTCCAAAGTCTAATAGGAAAAAGTGCCAATTGATGAGGACCAAGGACATTCTCCTTCTTCTTTGAGCTCCACATCACTTAAGCAAATATTGCCTTATCTGAACACTCATGACTCTTCTTGATAAACAAAAGGCTTGCAGATATATTATTGTGGAATAGCTTTCAGACCCCTATAGGTATCTTGTACCCCAATGAAACCAAACCTAATGCAATAACTTGCTTTCATGGGATGAATCTGAAAACTAGAATGGACCTCCTATTACCTACTACCAATGTGAAAGGAAAAGTATTTCATTTGAATGATTTTGATGTTGGGTTGAATGGACCCCTAAAATAACCTAAGTCTCTCATAGACCAGTGCCTTATCCAATGGGTAGTAGATTCAAATACATCACTACAAAAAAGCTATGAAATGAGAAGACAACACATTCACCATTGATCAAATCACACTTCAACAATCCACTTGTGTACCCAGACATGCTATCACCTATTCAAAGGACTTTAACCCTCACCGTAGAAGAGACCTAGGAATCAAGCAATATATTAATCAACATCCACTGAAAGACAAGCATGGAATACCCTTGATACCCTAGCTCATACACATCAAAAAAATAGTCCTAAACTCAATTTTTTCTGCGAAAAAAACTCTATTGTAGACACTGAGGAAATGAAAATAGAAAGGCTGAAACAACCTTGATGTTTCAATCAATAAGCCTAAAACTCAAATGGAGACAATCTGATAGCAACACAAATATGTTGAAATCTCATACATAAGACAAAATTTTACAACTTGTATTGTATTCTCATAGCTAGAAAGGAAAGAGGGAACACCCTATATGTAGAGAAGAAGGAAATATATTACAAGAAAGAACATTCATGGAACCAGGGAAATTGGAACCCCTTCAGATTACCAAAATTTGGAACCCTTCTAAATAATCTTGAAAATCCTTTTATAGGAACCAGGATTGCAATAAGCAATGGATCATTTAGGGAAAAATTAGGTCTACAACCAACATCTTGACAAGTAAAAGAATGCAGGAAAAGCCTAGAAACTCGAGAAGATCAGATCAAATCTGATATACAATTACAATGGTTTCATCAACATAGGCTAACTACGGTCACAAGTTACCACCTTTTTGTTAAAGGAAAAAAAAACTTTAATGCCAGAGCCAACTAGAAAGACTTCATGTGTACACAATAAGGAGATCTCTAACATACTACCAAACCCTAGCCGCCTACATGAAAACAATAGTCCTTTGCATTCAAACTGACATGGCATCCCAGGAAGCAAAATTAGATCAGGATGATTGCCCAAATCCTCATCATCATCTTCACAACTACTACCTATCCTGGAGAAATCAATTTTGAGAAACCTTTTTATCGCATATGGCTCACTATGAAAATACTAGTAAGAAACCCTTGAGAAAGATTTAAAATTTAGCTGTAATGGCTAACCGATCAACATTTAAAATATGACCATCAATCTCAGTCTTTCCTGATAGATCAGGTGCTCCATAAAATTTGACATAATAGTCAATGAGCCCACAAAAATTCCATAGCCACATCACCACCTCGACAGCCAATAGAAATCGAGCACCTCAGCATGACTAGCATCTCAGACCCATCGCCTTACTTACCACACCATCAGACAGTGGTTGCATGATCATAAAGGGAAAGAATATTCTTTGTGATCATGTGACAACCATAGATCATAATTGAACTTTAAACACACCTAGACACAAAAAACACTGGCCCCAATAAGAAAATCCATGTCACCACCGAGCACCATCAATCAAAAATGAATATGTCAGGAAGACCTGACAACTAGACCCACCACACCATCGGGCCTCACTAAGGATGGAAATCAATAGTTGTCACATTGCCGCCATGATTAATCTTCACACATCTTCTCTTCATGGAAACATGACAACCGTCAGATCAACTGACAACTGGCACCCCCTTTAAACACACTACAACCCTCGGCCCCACTGACAAATTGCCAAGTCACCACCACACCGACCAATCAGGAGAAAGCACGCCTACAATGCCTAACAACGGAACCACCGTGACATCAAACATCAATCAAATGATGGTCACATGATCACAAAGGGGAATAATATTCCTTATGATCATGTGACAACTGTAGATCCCACCAAACTGCTAGAAGAAACCCAACCACTCACCAGATTGCTGAAGGTTAAATAACTAATAGCCAAGATTGGGCAACCATGCGACCGAAGAAAATGCCAGGTCACGAAATGAAAAGCAATTAATTGCCAAAATCAAGAGATCCTATGAACACACAGTTGCATGATCACCAAATGAAAAAACTTAACCGCTTGGGAAACTAGAGATCAAGCAATTGCAACTAAGAAGAAGTGGGCCCCACACAGTCGTAGCAGCGCACATAAGAAAACCTAATGCTAAAGATTAGCTATGAAGAGGTGAACGACTGAAAACAACCAAGGTTTTCACATTTACACAAAGGTAACAATGGAATGTGAAAACATCAAGGGTTTTTATTCTTAGACAACTTTGACACAAACTGATATAAAGACACTATTTCTAGCAGACCTTAAAACTTGAATATCTCCCTAGTTTTTGTGATTTAGCACATGCGATCTGAACCAGAGCATGGTGATGCATTAAAGAATGTGGTGCTAAGGGAACAAGCCATAAAACATTGTGGATCTTCTTTTCACATTAAAGCAAGCTTGCAAGTAGGGGCAGGCAACTTCACAAAACACTGCAAGGAAAATAGGCCATTTTCATAGGATTTTTCTATGACAAGAAAATGGACTAACAGGATAGTTGTGAAACATCTTCACAAAATATGGTAGAAATGGATAAGTAGACATCTAGGTTTTTGGATAAAATAAGTGTTCTCAATGTGGAGAAAGGGAGAGTGGTAGACATATTTGGTTTGCTGAAGAGCTTAATAACTCCTAAGCTATCTATGCTTGAAGCTCATCTCACATAGATGGAGAAAATAGAAGGATCTATGTCTATATAATATGAGCTAAAGGAAATAGAAACATCATCATATGCACATAATGGATTGATCCATGTCAGTGGTCTTTTGATCAAGTCATGGGCTAAGGAAGTGAAGAACTTGGAGGAATCCTTCCAAGATATCCTAAATCTAGTGAGTAAGCACTAAGTCTCTTTATGCTTAGAAGTTCTAAAATTTTGCAAGTACCTTTGCCATTGATTTCAAAGGTAGAGGAAGAGAAGATAAAAATGAAGAGAGGATGAGAAGAGAAGAGGAACAAAAGAGAAAAATTAAAAAAAAAAGGAATAAAAAAAGGACAAAAAGAGAAATAGAACAACAATAAAAATATGTATATATGTAGAAGGGAGACAATAGTGCTTAGAAACTTAGTCATTTTTCACTAAGTGTTGTCATCAATGCCAAAGGGAGATATTTTTGGAAAGTGATGTTTTGGAGCACTACGGATCACTTAAGGGTTGTCATTTATGGAAACACTTATGTTGGAGTGATCACATGCAGAGATTTTTGGTACTAGAGTCATAGTCATGAAAATGACTAAGTACAAAATCAGGATAACAATATACTATGTTATAGTTTTGGTTAGCGATGATAATGCATGATGTATTATGGCTTATGAAGTTAGAAAAATAAATTTTGGGATATGTAGGACCTTCAGTTGAGGTCACATGTGTTTTGGTGATCAGATTAGTGAGATACAATGTTGTGAAGATATGCGAAGACATAGAATCAATTAAATAGGGCACATAAGAAGCTGCGATGATTGAGGAAAGGTTAGTTGGATATTTTATATTTCTAAAACTTTGGTAATATATGATCTCCAACTCTATATTCATTATTTGCATTAGTATTTATTATTTTTTGTAATGCATTTTGGAGAGCCGACTGGATGGCAAAATTTGTATAAGTATAGAGTGTTTTATGGAAGCAATAAGTATTATTGTGATGATGATGTGATGGATGAAAATCTAAGAGAAGAGAAAAGATGCAAGATCAATATATGACAAAGCTATAACTGGAACTATCTAATCATAGCAGATGCTTGTATTGTTCACCATTTTGAAGAACACTTTGTGAAAGTATTATGATTGTAAGAGTTGTATGCTCACCACCTTTAATAGGGTTTATGTATACCCCTAACAGGGTTTTGTATTCTTCTAAAAAGGAAATTTACTATGTAATAATTAGCTCCTAATAGGGCTAGATCTCCTAATAGGGATATAATATTTTAGTGCATAGTTGTGGGTACCATCCCCACTTGGGTTTTCCCTTGGCTAGGGTTTCCTCAGAAACAAATCATGGTGTCATGAGTTATATGTTGTGAATTTATGTTCTTTTCATTTAGGAATTTTTATGGTTTATTTTCAATTGGTTAAATTTTAAATTAAAGTGCAGTAATATTGATTCACCCCCCTCTCAGTATTACATAATCCTAATAGACTAGTTACTGGATAGTGACAGTGGAAGTTGACAGAGTTAGTCTTTGATTTTTGGGAATATCTTACAAGTGATGAGGATTCAATATATGTGAGCTTAAGAGATGATAGACATGGTATTGAAGAATGTTTGATGGTCTACACAAGGTATGAAAACTAGGATGATGTTAGTTGTGGCGTGTGTTCTGAAGAAGACCTATTTGGAAGCTAACTTCATAGATGTAGCATATATTATGGATGGAGAACTTGAATTAAGGATGTTGGTACTTAATTTTTGTAATGTAATTATTGTATACTTGCTTTAGATACTATGTGTATCTTAGCAAGGAGTTATGTAATTGTTTGTATATTAGAAAAGCCTAATTAGCCAACCTGATCATGTAGAATGTAATAGGGTATATATGAAAGATCTTTTCTTTTGGAAACATATGGAGAGAATGTATGTAATATAAAAGAGGATTGTGGAATTTTTGAGCTTGTTTCTTCCAAATTTAGAGTAGAGAATAATTCTATACTTCATTGGAACCGATCAAGAAAAGATAATTTCTATCGGACAGCTCAAAAAGATTGTGTATTTCTTCATATACACTTGTGTTGCAAACAATGAGTTCTAAAGGTGGACATAACCTCTTTGGGAAGTGAGCCCACCCTTCTTTTTCTTGACTCCTAATAGGGTCTATCCTCTAACAAGGACTGTGTACTGTAATGTTTTAATCAGCTTCTAACAAGACTAGATCTTCTAACAAGGATACTATACTCTGAACACATCATTAGTGGGTGTTAATTCCCACTGGGGTTTTACCTTTAACAGGGTTTCCTTGAAAATAAAATATTTTTTTATTGTGTTGGCATTCATTATGTTCATTGGATTTGATACTATTGTTATTCAAAGTTTAATAATTTGTCATACAAATGATTCACCCACCCCTCTCAGTTGTATTGTGGACTATTATTCCTAATAAGATATTCTATTTCTGCATCAACTTCACTACAATTTCCACTATCAAATAAAAATTTAATATCTTCTTCTTGATATTGAGTTTCATTTAGTTGGATTGCCAATTCTTTCCTTCTCTTTAAGGATTTATTCAATTCCTCTCTTTCTATTTCAAGCTGGTGCAAAGCAAGCTTGATGTCAATCTTATGATTCTCTATGATCTTTCCCAACTTATAAGCCTCCATCTCCAAGATCTTAATTCTCAAGTGGTTAGACTTCTTCTAAGAGAACACATCTCTGATACCAATTATTGGAAGTCTTATTGGAAAAGTAAGATACTAAGAGGGGGGGTGAATCAGAATCTATAAAACTTTTACACTTTAAAATGAATTTAACATATATATCATAAACATAAACTTCAATGTTGAAATAGATCTAACTACTACTAATCATCCATGAAAATGAAACATATAACACAAATATTTGGTAACCCAAAAACCCTTTAAAGGTAAAATTGGGGTGGGGATGATACCCACAAATCTTCACTACTACAGCAATACAGTGTGCATTTTAGGGCTAAAAAGTTTTGATCACTTCTGGTAATATACCCCATGAGGGGTCTACCCTAATAAGAGCTTACAGACTTATACAATCTACCTTAATTAAAGGATTTAAAACTTACATCTAAGTAAGCATTCTATTAGGAGATTTACAAAGGTCTGTTAGGACCACTCTGTTAAGATATTTACCTTGATTCACTTGCTAGAATGTATTAGTACCTGATCCTTCGATATGCACTACAAATTATGATAATGAATCTCCTCTTTCCAATTCATATATGATCTCCAAATAAAATATAGCTACGTTATGTCCTTCACTGCTCTGCTCAGTCACTTTGCCTAATCTATGCTTCTGACATCCAAAACACTACTTCCTCTACATATATGTGAGGTCTCCTGATTGTAAAAATATTGTGGTTTTTATGTCACCTTAAATAAATAACTAATTAATCTTCTAGATCAAGATCAATGATCTAGATTCATCACTTTTTCTTCTTATACATTCCCTTTTTGTGATTGGTTACATCTATTACATAGACATTAATGATCAAAATCATCACGCATAATCAAATCCTTAATTATCTCAATGATCATTAAAACATGCATAGAAGTCAGCTAAAATAGTTTACCTAGGTGTTTGTCCCATTCCAAGAACATATACCAAAATTGGTTCACTCAGTATATGAAATCTCTAGTGCTCGGTCAAAAATTTTGTCCATATACTGGCACTCAACACTGACTTTTCTATACATCTTGACATTCGTACTACTCAATAACTACTAGGGTACTTAGTGAATAATAACTTGCTCAATAGTAACTACTAATTGGTACATATACAAAATATAAGTCCATATATTACTTGGCTTTAGTAGGATAGCTCGGTCGCAGTGATGACCGACCAACTCTTCCTTGAAAATGACTAAGTATTTGACAGTAATAGACAACATGACTTGGAGATCAACAGTAGAGTGGACCACTAGTTCTTAGTTTAAGAACATATATTTTTTAGAGTACATCCATGTAATATCCCCATTTGGTATGCCAAGGGATCTAAGATTGCACTAGTGTTTTTAGACAATTTGAGGTTTTGGAGAGGATTGGTCTAGTTGATCACCACTTGGTATTTCCATCTAGCCTATCCTACATCCATGATTTATTTAATATATATGTTCTTAGGTAGTATGTATTTGATTTGACCCATGTTTTTAATTAGGTTTCATTGTAGGTTATTTATTGGAAACTTTATTTGGATCCCATTCACATAATTTAGAATATGAGGTTAACCCTTAGGGGTCAGGACATAGAGAAGGTAAGGGTCCAATAGGATCTGAGTATGTTGACAGTGAGCTAGTGTCCCTTGCAGGTTTCATGATATGGCTTAACTGCCTCCCATGTCTTCTATAATTCTAGTGGTTATATCGGGCATTAACAGATTGATCTTTTGGTGCAATGACAACCCTATCTTGTAACAAGTGGTATCAGAGCTTGGTCACATGTTCAAATCCATGAAGGCCACAGTGAGTGACATTGGGAGGGGGATTTTTGGCACTGATCCAGCATCCCTCGTAGGGTTCACGACATGGCTTAACAACCTCCTATGTCTTCTATAAGTCTAGTGGTTGTATCAGGCATTAACAGGTCAATCTTTTGGTGCAACGACAACCCTAGCTTGTAACATAATCATGAGTCCTCCACTACTTGGGAGGATGCTACATGATTCAAGGAGTTATACCATTATTTGTTTGTAGGCTTCAAGGAATAAGCCCAATCCTTGAAAGATGATGTAGTGCCTACCATTTTGGCATATTTTTATGTACCTATTATTTTTATCCAAGCTAGACTCTCAATGTGTTTGTGTGGTACTCCTGGTTATTGTTCTATTCTACTATTCATATGATGTCATTGGTGATGTAAATAGTTGATTATTCATGTGATTTAGTAGTGATCATATATGCATGATGTGTATACCAATGATGCCATGATGTTGTATGATGATAACTAGATGATTATATATATCACTGTGATGTTTTGGTTTTGAGATTAAATTATTTGTATATTATATGACTTGGCATACTATTTTTTATGTTATGGATGGATTTATTGGACTAGGTATTCTTCTTGATTCATGAGATTGATGATAATGTTATCTATTAGAAATATAATATAATATAATAAAGAATATTTGATGATATATACATGTTAGGTGATTTGTATACATACATATGGTGACATTTGATTATGTTTAATTTCATGTTATGAATTAGATGGATGTTCATGATTATGATCATATGGGTGTTTCATGTTCCTGTCCAATGATATATGTTTATGCACATATTCTTTGGCTATCATACAAACATGGAAAGATTCCATGAATACCTAAAATGTGACTAGATAAAAACCCCAACGATGGTTAAATTTTGATTTAGTAATGTTTTCATGTACATTAGCCAAAATTATTGTTCCATCTTTTGGAAAAAAGTTTCCCTTCAGATGTTTATGTCATCGATTGCAATGAAGCAACATTCTGTTAGGAATAGTCCCAAGAGATAACTGAGAGGGGGGGGTGAATCAGTTATCTAAAAGATTCAATTCTTTGTCCAATTAAGTACAGAATAACATTAAGCATAAACATAATATGAGAACACTTAACACAACACCATAATTTTGGTTACGAGGAAACCCAAATAGGTAAAAACTCTGGTGGGAATTAGCACCCACTATAAACTACACTAGTGTATAATGATCCTTGTTAGAAGATCTTACAACCCTATTAGGAGTTGATCTTTATAATGCATTAAGTAAAATGACCTGGTCAAAGGTCAGACCCTATTAGGAGTCTTTTACAATTAACCCTATTAGGGGTGAGGACACACTGTCTGAGAGCACACTGCTCAAAGGGGTGAAGGCTGCAACCTTATGTTTAATAGATGCACACTATATCTAGATCTTGGTGAACTATGAGTTAGACCTACTATCTAGATCAGTTCTAATGAATAGCATACACTCTCTTCTTTTTCACATAGACCTTCTACTGATGGCTCAATACTTTTCACCTTCTTCTCTACTCTTATCTTTCAACTATCTCCCATACTTAGCTATCACAACTTGACCGACTATAAGTATCTTTCTCCAAATGATATAATCAAGATGACCAGTTAGAAATTCCTTGAAATCATATTAGAGAAACTATATAACTCTCTAGAAACATCTCCAATGGATATACTAATCACACAACACTAATTAGGACTGGACAACTCCATATGAGTAGATGCGTCGCTTCACACTATTGGCTACACCAATTTAACTATAAATTTCTTCTCGTGTTCAATTAAGTTATTCACTCTAAAAAAAACATTCTTAACTCTTCTCCAAACACTAATCCAAGCATGCATATCCAATTTATAGGCCCAACTAATACAAAAATAAAAAGAATGTCAACTCCATCAAATAAACTCAAGAAACTGTAACTGTCAACTAGAAACATCATAACTCAACTTGTATTGCACAACTGACTCTGGGTCCATGAACATAGAATCATACACATCTACAACATAAATATAAATTTGTAAGGTTTTATTACAACCATACTACAAATCACATACAGAACTCTTCTCGGGACCTGTCAAGAACACTACTGATACAAACAACTGTATTATTATATTCACTCAGAATTAACCTCTGCGTCTATGATATCATGCTGATAACATATCTAGGAAACATATACTCAAGGCTCTCTCCATTAGGATTCCATGCACACTACTTACCATATGTTGTCATCAATGAAAAACATACAATCAATACTGGCTTGCTGGCAAATCTCCATAATTTCCCCCTTTGGCATTGGTGGAAACATCTGGAATGAAAAACACCACCAATCCAAATGTACAATTATTTTATAACATTCTCCATTTCCTCAACAAAAATCCCCAAAGGATGAATCCTCCATCTACTATTGAATGCTCTGAATATCAACTATTATATCTCCTTACTATTTTGTTTCTCCTTGCTAAATACTCACTCCCCCTTTCTAGAATAAAACAAATGTTTTTGTTTTTCATGACTATATACTACTCCCCCTTTGACATCAATGGAAAAGGGCACCAAAAAATTAAGTACTGGTACTACTCCTAAAGTAGAGTAGTCAACCATTCATCAGTTACTGAGGATTGATGCACTCTTGCAAACTCTAATTAGATTCAGGGAAGGGAATTACTCCCAGCTTCTCCCTGAGATACTCAAATGTATCCTTTGGTAAAGGCTTTGTGAAAATGGCTGCTAGCTATTCTTTTATACTCACATAGTCCAATTTTACTTCTTTCTCTACCACTTTCTCTCTTAGGAAGTGATATTTTATCTCAATGTGTTTTGTATTTGCATGCATCATAGGGTTATTTGACATATTGATAGTGCTAGTGTTATCACAATGAATAACAATAGGATAATCAATCTAAATTCTAAAATCTTTTATCATCTTCTTAATCCACATAATTTTAGAGAAATTTAATGCTGCTGCTACATACCTTGCTTTTGCTATTGACTGAGAAATACAATTTTTCTTCTTACTTGTCCAAGTAACAATTCTATCTCCAAGAAATACTGCTCCTCCTGAGGTACTCTTTCTATCATCGATGCATCCTACCCAATCTGCATATGTATATACATGAAGGTTTACATTCTCTAAATTAGGATACCATAAACCATAGTCTATAGTCCCTTTCAAATTTCTAAATATCCTCTTTACTACCATAAGATGACTTTGTTTAGGATCTACTGCAAATCTTCCAACAATACTAATTGCATTACAAATATCAAGTCTAGATTGAGTAAGATAGATTAGTTTACCAATCATAGACTTATACAAGGTCATGTCTACTACTACTGAATCATCTTCTTTTGAAATCTTTCATCCTATTATCATAGGGGTACTTACTAGCTTGCAATCATCCATCTTAAACTTCTTCAATATCTCTTTCACATACTTGGACCGATTAATGAAAATACCTTTGTTTGTCTGTTGCACATTCAGTCCTAAAAAGTACTTGATAGGTCTAATCATGCTCATTTCAAATTTTCTCTACATCTCTTTAGAAAATTCAGCACTAAACTTGTCATTACCACCAAAGATAATGTCATCAAAAAATATAGCAACTAACAATAGTCCATCAAGTGTCTCTCTTATCAATAAGTTACAATCTGTTGCTCCTTTCTTGAATCCAATCTTAGTCAAGTAACCATCTAATCTTTCATAGCATTCTCTAGGGGCTTTCTTAAGTCCATAGAGGGCTTTCTTCAATCTTCATACCATATTAGGTTTGTCTGTTTAAGTAAATCTTTTAGGCTTCTCTATGTAAACTTCTTCCTTCAACTCTCCATTTAGGAATGTTGACTTGACATCCATCTGATACACTTTGAAGTCTTTGAATGTAGCATAGGCTAGAAACAACTTTATGTCTTCCAATCTATTTACAGGGGAAAATGTATTTGAATAATCAATTCCTTCTCTTTGTGCATATCCTTTACATACTAGTCTTTCTTTGTTTCTTACTACTGTACCATCTTCATCCATCTTGTTTCTAAATATCCACTTGTTTCCAATCACATTCTTATTACTAGGCCTAGGGACCAATTCCCATGTGTCATTCTTAACTATCTAATCTAGCTCTTATTTCATTGCTGCATGCCAATCTGAATCATTACATGCATCTTAAACACTTAAGGGTTCAATCTATGAAAGTAAGCATACCTCTTCATTAGCTATTAAAATTTTTTCTTTTCATCTTGTCATGAATTTTTTGTTCTGATATCCAATGATATATTCCTTTGAATGGTATCTAGATGTGAATTTAGGAACATTAGGTGTGACTCTCTCATCTAAGTTCTATGATTCTTCTTCACTAGTTTTAAGGTCATTAAATAATACATTAATGTTGTCAAACATTTCTTCAATAATTGTTTCTCTAGTGGTAGGTTTGGGTTCTTCTACAATCATAGGTGCATAATCATGATATCTCTCTTGAATCATAAAATTATCATTAGTCTTAACATGAGCACTTTCAATGATCTTCTTCAATCTTAAGTTAAAACATCTATAAGCTTTGCTTTTAGTAAAGTAACCAAGAAAAATACCTTCATCACTTCTTGCATTAAACTTGCCAATGGCTTCATCTCTATTCATGTAGTGTTTGCTTCCAAAGATTATGAAGTATTTTATTATAGCTACATTCCCAAACCATAGCTCATAAGGTGTCTTGTATGTGCTTGGCCTCAATTGAATTCTATTGATAGTATAGACTGCAATATTGACCTCATCTCTCCAATAGGTGTGTGCAACATTTCCTTCAATCATGATGGTGTGCATTGTGTTTAGTATGATCCTATTCCTTATTTCTGCAATTCCATTCTGCTGAGGGGTTCTAGGTGTACTTAGCTGTCTCTTTATCCCATGTTCTTTGCAATACTCATAAAATCTGTCAGAGGTGAATTCTCCTCCTCTATCTAATCTTAGACATTTAATCTTTAATCTAGACTCATTTTCAACTTTAGATTTGAATATTTTGAACTTCTCAAATGCTTTTGATTTATCCTTTAATAATACAACCCACATCATTCTAGAATAATCATCAACAAACAAAATCAAATACCTTTTACCATAGTATGATCTTGTTTGAGTCAATCCACATAGGTTTGTATGCACTAGATCCAATTTGTTCTCTGCCAAATTATGCTTTCTTCTGAATGAATTCCTCACATGCTTTCCCATCACACATTATCTGCATATTGTATCAACTAGTTTTGCAATGGTAGGAAGATCTCTTACTACCTTTACATTTCTTATTTTCACTATGTTGTCAACATTGATGTGACTTAGTCTTTTGTGTCATAACCAACTATCATCTACTTTAGAAAAAAAACAACTTGCTTTTGAATTAAGATGAAAAACATTACCTTTTATCTTTGATCCTGATGCAATCATTTCTCCTTCTTTGTTATTAATGATGTAATTATTGTCTTTGAATTCCAATAGATATCATTTTTCAAGCAACTATCCAACACTTAGTAGGTTATGTTGCAAACCATCAACATAAAGAACATCATCAGTGTTGTTCTTTCCATCCAAGGTGATAGCTCCTCTACCTATAATAGGTTTAGGAGTGTTGTCTCCAAATGTACAAATCTATCTTCGTCTCATGTCATGTGATGTGAACAACCGCTATCAATGATCCAATCGTATCTGATATCTTCTTGTGAAATCAATGCTAACTCTTGTGCTTTCTTTTCATCTTCAAGGTCCATTTCATCAAACATTTTCTCTATGTCTTCAAGAGAAATGAATCCAATTTTATCTTCTGTTGAATCTTCATCTGATACTCCATCTCCAACATAGTAACATTCTTTTGTATACTTAGGCTTGTAATTAGTTTTGAACTTCTTGACTCTTGTAGGACACTTAGAATCAAAGTGACCAATCTTGTTACATGAAAAGCATTTGAATGGTAACTGACCTTCATATTTTCCTTTTCCTTTCTTTTCTTTCTTAGAAATCATAGCAATGAAATCATCTAATTCTTTCTCTTCATCATCATCATCAAAATTATCAAAAGTGTTCAAGGATTTCTTACCATGGACTGAAGCTTTGAAGGGTGTCTCACTTTTAGGCTCTTTCTTCAAACTTGATATCTCAAATGATAACATCTTACTAATTAAGGTCTCTCTTTTGAAGTCTTTTGAAAATTTCATAGTCTCATCTATGATGTTTATCTTTCTCTCATATTCTAGTGTCAATGTAGTCATCAACTTATCCATTATGTCTTCTTCCAAAATTTATCCACCATTGTTTTTGATTCATGCAATAGCTTCATTAATCCTTTGATTGTAGGCTCTGATGTTCTCTTCACATAGCATCTCTAATGTATTGTACTTTTTCTTCCATGTCTTTTTGCATGCATTCTTGGCTTGGATGTCTCCTTCAAACATGTCTTCTAGATACTTCCAAATCTTTTAGGCTTTATCTACTTCTATGATCTCTAGAAACTCATTGTCATACAAGGCACTGATAAGGGCTTCTTTGGAAATAGAATTTTGAGTGAACATCTCATTCTACTTAACAATTGCATCTTCCTTTGCGAGATCTGATAAAGAAGGGATCTGAACTTCTTTAGTAGCTACTTCAAAAATATCAAAGGAAATGCACTACAAATGTGTCATCATTTTGTTCTTCCAATCTAGATAGTTCTCTCCATAAAACTTGGGACTTTCTTTTCTAAATAATTCCATCTAATAAACCTCAAGCAATTAAAATTTCTCTTTGAGGCACTTGGCTCTAATACCAATTGTTAGGAATAGTCCCAAGACATAACTGAGAGGGGGCGGGGGCATGAATTAGTTATGTACAAGATTTAATTCTTTGTCCAATTAATTATAGAAGAACATTAAGCATAAATATAATTTGGGAACACTTAACACACAACACCACAATTTTGGTTATGGGGAAACCCAAATAGGTAAAAACCTTGGTGGGAATTAGCACCCACAAAAAACTACACTAGTGTATAATGATCCATGTTAGAAGATCTTATAACCCTGTTAGGAGTTGATCTTTACAATGCATTAAGTAAAATGACCTGGTCAAATGTCAGACCCTATTAGGAGTCTTTTGAAATTAAAATTGTTAAAGGTGAGGACACATTGTTTGGGAGCACACTGCTCAAAGGGATGAAGGCTACAACCTTCTATTTAACAGATACACACTATATCTAGATCTTGGTGAACTTCGAGTTAGACCTATTTTTTGGATCAGTTCCAATGAATATAATACACTCTCTTCTTCTTCACATATACCTTCTACTGATGGCTCAATACTTTGCACCTTCTGTTTTTCTTTTATCTTTCAACTATCCGCCATACTTAGTGATCACAACTTGACCAACTATAAGTATCTTTCTCCAAATGATATAATCAAGTCAGACTATTAGAACTTCCTTGAAATCATATTAGAGAAACAATATAACTCTCCAAAAACATCTCCAATGGCTATACTAAGCATGAAATAGTAATTAGGACCACGCAACTCCATATGAGTAGACGTGTCTCTTCAAACTGTCGGCTCCACCAATTTAACTATAAATTTCTTCTCATGCTGAATTATGTTTGATGAACTACAACTGATTTAGAACCTAATTGAAGATCGGTGATTAGAGATCACTGAGTTACTATTTAGATATGTAAGATGATTAAATCAGTAATATGTTGTCATTGATGTCAACTAGTTTGACAACACTTATCTTGTAAGTTACAATACCTAAACATCTATAGAAAGGAGAAAAACAGATGAAGAACATAAATATCTACATGAGAAAGATGTATATGATAGATGAGGATAAGGAACACATTGGATAAATTATTGATATTCTATGACCTTATGTTATTGACTTGATTATGTTGCATTCATCTATGATGAGGAAAAGAGCTTAAAGACACAAGGCAGTGTGGTTGGGTGATGAAGCATCACAGTATACACTGAGAAGTGTAGCATATACCGAGCATAGTATAAACCGATCTTATGTTCACTGACACATTTCTTTGTTAACTAAATAGAGACAAAGGAACTAAATGATTAGTTTAGCCAATAAGAGTTGATGAGCTAGAAAGTGTATGATCATGAGGTTGGAGATAATGTTTGTTATGAAGATCAATAGCTAAAAAATTTCAAGGAAGATCTAACGATGGAAACAAAATGTGTTACTGACACATCAACTGAGGAAGGTATAAGTGGCAAAATCTAATGGATGAGAAGAAAATAGTTTACATGTCTAGCTAAGGGACTAGGGTTTCATTATGAAACTTCTACCAGAAGAAGGAGACTGTAGAATTATCATGTGAACAAGCTTCATGCATGCTTGATCAAACTAGTTAAGGAGAACCAAACTGCAGAGATTACCAAGCCTCAGAAAGCTATTACCAAGAGAGACTAAGTCATTGATTATTGTTGAAATAGAATTGATATATTGATCAAAGGATTTGGATGAGCATAATATAGATCTGAACATCTGCAATAGAAGTTGTATTGTAATCAAATCACCTGCTATTACATTTTAACCATTGTAAATAGATAAATCTCTTCATCGAGTGGACTTGAAAGTCTTGTAATGTCATTCATAGAATGTACATTTGTTATCATGTCAAACCTATAGTGAATGTTGGTTGGACAATAACTATTGGTCTAAAATCCTCTAACAAGGTCACATCTTACAATGTGTTTTGTAACCTTTAACAGGGTTGGGTCTTCACTGACCTCACTTCAAAAGAGTGAACAATTTTGGGTTGCCAGTCCTAGGTGGTTTTTCCCTTTACAAGGTTTCCACATTAAATATTTTGTGTTATGTGTTCATTGTGGTGATTGTTTGATTGTCATACTTTACATATTGCATATTGGATTTGGTTGGTAATCATTATAAGTTATTGATTGGTAATTGATAAAAGCACAGATAGTATAGTATTTTATGTTACCGAGCTACATAAGTTTAAGTAAATTGTTTTTGGTTATACATTTTGATATGAGACTATGGATAACTGATTCACCCCCCTCTTAGTTATTATAACAATTGGTATCAGAGAATTGGTTGCTTGGAACAAAGTTTTAAGGACTTCAACACAAAGATCTCAAAATGTATAAGAGGGAAGTGCCAAAGCTAAACAAGGATAACTTCACAATATGGCAAAGCCGAATGAAGCTGCACATATCTAGAATTGGGAATTATGCCCTCACTCTAATGGAGAATAGCTACATTGCACCGCCCATTGGACCTTTGACCCTTAATCAGTTAAGAGATAGACATGAGCATAATGTCACTATGATGGAGATTGTTTCTGCCCTGACTAATGTCAAATTTGAAGATATCAAAGGATGTACTACTGCTAAAGATATGTGGGATAAACTCGCTCAAATTTATAGTGCAGATGTAAATGTCAAGAGAGCCAGAGCTAAAAGCTTAAGAGGAAGATTCGATGATCACTAGTACAAAAACAACAATATATGACCAAATAAACTACCAAAAAGTGTAGATAAATGACCAAATTTGGTCACGTGACTAGTGGTAGTTTATTGCCAGTCATTTATCTCATGACCAAATTTATGACTAAACTATTTTAGTCATTTATTTGTTCATTGATTTGGTCATATATTTAGTCATTTATTTGGTCTTTTATTTGGTCATTTGGTAGTTTATTTGGTCATTTGGTCATTTATTTGGTTGTTTATTTGGTCATATATTTAGTCATTAATTTAGTCATATATTTAGTCATTAATTTAGTCATATATTTAGTCATATTAGGGCATGATGGAATCAAACCATCTGTTAGCATGTACAAAATTTTATGGCTTCATTATCTTTCCTTGGTCTCTATATCATTTTTCATGTCTCTGGCTAAAGCCCTAAGTAGAACATTCAAAAAACTAGTCGTTACATTCAAAATACCCTTTGTAATGCCCTGGCCCTATTCTTTTTTAAAGTTACTTTTTCGGGCCACTTAAAAACCTTTATGTGCATGTGCTTTATATTTTTGGTCAACCCCTACTTTAATTTTTCCTAAGTTTTTACCCCCAGTGGACTTTAATTTTTTCCTATAGTCCTCAGTGCCTAATATTTCCCTAAGCCTAAGTCTTGTGCCTTAATATTTCGTATGTTTTAGCTTGATATTTCTTGGGCCCAGTCTTTCTGATAGATTTTCAATCTAATAGTTGTCATTAAAGTGCAAAGGATTTGTTAGAGCTATGCAATGTTGAGATGGCCATTGATCTTACTTTATGACATGGTGTTTCAGACTGTGGATCCAAGGTGACACATAGGTACATTTGGTAGCTTCTAATTGGTCCATGTATTAATACGTTGGCATTGTCAGTGGGACCTAGTTTCTCAATGCATCAGAGGGTCCTGACATTGTCAATTGATCAATGACTAGCATAAGTTCTCATGAGATGTGTCAAAGCTTTGAGATCTTATGCCAGCCATTGATGTTACTCTATTCTCAGGCGGCAGTATAAAGGTGGGTCTGATTGCCAAATGGTTTTTATGTGCTAGGTGTGCTGATTTAGCAAGTTGTGATTGGTCCATGGGTGAATGACTGGGCATGTTGTTAGTGGGGCTAGGTTTTTTGAGGTTTAGTGGGTTCTGACACTTGCAATGCATCAATGGTTGGTGTGTAATTTGATGGGTTTTCTCTGACACATGCAAACTTAAGATAGTCATTGATCTCTTTTGGTGTCAGAGGGTTGTCAGGGCAGGGTAAGATTCTCAATCCGATGGTTGTCTTATGATCTAATGGAATCTTGGAGGTCTATACAAGGATGAGACAATCATTGATCTCCTTGTGTGGGCCCATTAAAATTTCCTCAATCTTTTGGCGGTCCTGATAAAATTTTTGGCGGTTCTGACAATTTTCAATGCTTTTTTCTCATTCACAAAATGAGATGGCGGTATTCTAAAAAGGTTGGCGATTCAACGAGTGTGTATTCGCGTAATCGCTAAACTATTTGGTAGATAGATAAAGTTCTCTATGAACTGACAAAAGCCTTCAGTCACTAGTTTGCTAAATAAGGACCAGGGTTAGTTGTTTCCCTTTGACCGCTAAGTCATTGAGTTAGACAGTGGGTTAAGATTTCATTGCCCGAACAGGAAATGCCTTGTCGCATGGTCGCTAGGGGTTAACCCAAGGCTGGTAGTTGAGTTAAGGACATAAAGATAGTGAAAAGGAGGGATCTAATGGTCATGATATAAAGTTGATCTAGATTTAAATATGGATCACTGATTTGTTGTAGGCGCCATGATATGACCATTATGATTCAAATTCAAATTTCTTGGAGGGTTTCCTGCAACTAGAAGGACCAAAATTGAATTCTTTTATGGCTGGATTTGATTTTTTTGGTGGTGCTTGCTATTGCAATGTGGTCCAGGGTGTTCCATGATCATTTGCAGTGGTTTGTACCCTATGGTTTTGTGCTCAAGGTGTGTTTGCAGGTGGCCAATTTGACTGGTTTTCATGGCAATTCCTTATTGTTTTGTACTATTCTCATAGATTTTGATGATTGCAAATCATTTTGAGATTCATTTCCTCTAGTTTGCCTATGTTTCTTCCCCTACAATAACTTTTGATGTATTTTTGATTGGTTGGGTAGTTGAAACCCTAACCCTAGTCACCCAAAGCTTGATGCATCTTCTTTGAGGATTCCAAGATGACTAGGGGTATAAGTTGTAGCATTTTTTATTTAGTGAGGGTTCCAAAACTTTCTTTTTGGTCCTTGGTTGTTGTTGATGGTAATATACTAAGCAAGGAGAGCCTAGATTTTGGGTCTACTTCTTTGGCATTTTGTTTTTTGATAATGTATTGATTCTACAAGTCTTTATGAGAATACAATTGAATTCCAATCTCATAGTGGTGTATGTCTTTTTGTTTTGTTATTGAGCTCATATATGTTAATTTCACAAAGTGGGTTAGCATATGGTAAACAAAGAGTATTTTGAGGTCATCTTTGAGTTCCTAACAAAGTTAGGATTAAAGCCTTTCAGGTAGTCTTAGTGAGTTTATGGCTTGATAAGAATTTGATGTCTTGATATGTGAGTGAGAGGGATAATAGGCAAGGCACTTATCCTAAGTTCAAATGTGTTTGAGTTAGGGTCTTTAGTTGATGTATGCTATTAGGTGACTCTATGCCTTGGTTAAGGCACTGATCCTTTCTTTAGATGCAGTCCATCATCATCAATCACACACACACATTCAAATGATAAAATCTTTAATCAATTGGTAAGGGAATAGTTGTATATTATTTGAGACTCCTTTGGAGAAATGAGTCAAGGGTACACCCACCTGAGCATTGAGGCTCAAATTGTAGGAGGATCTCATTGTTGATCCTTGTTAATTGGCCCTCTTCCTTGTAGACTTTGGAGTGGTGATAGAGTCAAAGTATTATTAAAGTTATCCAGCAAAGTATAAATCTGCAAGTTGAAGATCAAAGGGAACTCCCAACACCATCATCCTTCTACTTGTAAAGTAGGTGCTCTTCCATTGAGCTAGTACCCTTTAAAGAATAATCATACCATGTATACTAGTATTTTCCACTAAACATGATTTCAAGTTTTTTCATCTATAGTTCAAGTGTTATCATAGTAGATGGTTATGAGAATCATTGAAAACAAAGTATGTCAAAGACTGTTATGAGGCAAAGTTTGTGATTGTCATGTAAAGAGGAAGAATCATAGGTTACATCATAGTGAGAAGCACATTCTATATATGAAAGAAAATGTAAATTTATTGATCTAAGGGGCAATAAAATGGCAAAAAAATAGAGTAGCAACCTCCATGCAATTTCATGAATAAAGGAGAAAAATTTAGAGATTAAAACTCTTCCTAATGATTGCAACTAGACTACGTACCATAGAAATCTTCCTAATGATTGTAATTGGACTAAGCACCCAGCTTTAGACTAATCCAATCCTTAATCCAAAAATTCACTTTCTAGACCATTGCCATGCACCTAGAGCCTCCAACCTATCCAATCTTCAAGAAAATCTTCCACCCTTGTTCTAGCACCTTAAAACATCATAACATGGCCAATGTACCATGTTCCACTAGCCTTCCAAGTCTGGTTGAGAGATCTGCAATGCAACTCACTCCAAGAGCATAATCTCCTTGTAGCCCTATCCAGTCTGTAATCTACCTTTAACTCACAAACTTTCCAAACAACTAGGGAAACCCTTGATAGTTCCATACACCCTTTACAATGCTACTAAACATATCCCAAACCTAGGTTATGTTATTTTGGACCAACTACTAGATCTGCTACCTTTGCAACAACCAAATAGGCCTAATTTGCACCTATTTACAAAGAAACCTATACAAGGACTTGCTCCCTTGACTCCTAACCTTGAAAAAGTCTTAGTAAATGGAAAAATACTAAGTATTATAAATTTTTTAAGGCACCATCACTCACCTATTCTTCTACGCATCAAAGCCTCCCTTCTAGGGTCCCTAGGGTAGGGCTTGTTCACAAGGACACTTGCAAATCTCTCTAGATCCCCCCAATGGATCTAACACATCCCTTTGGACCTTGCAACACTAGATCCATCATAAAAAATACCCATCCTTAAGAGTATTCATTCACATTAATGACTGGTGTCAAACCGGGCACCCTTCAATCAACAACCTACCACCATTATGTGGTTTTCCCAAACTCATTTCACCTATCCCTGCATTAAAACCATTATGTACAAAGATATAATAGACCATTACATCTCTCCCAAAAATCACAATAGCCATAGGGGTGGGAGAGTGACTTCATTGTGAAGGTTTCAACTCCTAAATGTTGACTGTGACTCCACATCAGGAATAGTGAAGGACACCAATTAATTCCCTGGTCTTATTAGTGGTCAAAACATTGAAATAAATGCATGGAAAGGTAAAAATTCACCCAAGACAATGATCTTACATTATCATCCAAACAAAATCACATTTTATCCAAGCATATGAATCCCCTGTTATGAGGACTGTACCCACAGGATAGAGATTCACAGTGTGTAGAGAAAATATTGTTTATTGATTGGAATCGTTACATTGTTGATTCATTACACATCCAAACCCACATCAAATGTAGAAGTTTGGAGAAGTTTGAACTGAAGAAAGGCTAGACATCTGCTATGTGACTGGCTTTTTTTGATTGCAGACCCCATAGCTCATGTCTAGAGTTGAATTGAAGCCTGAGACTTGGGGATTTATTCATTTTTTGGTTGCCTTAAGAGATCCCAATCACTGTCCCTAAAAAACCAATAGGATTGTGAGGTACTCCTTCATTAGGTGCTATAATTAGGCCTGTGAAGACCTTGAAATCATGAAACTTAGAAGAATTTCTAGGACTTTCTCTCTTTGGAGAGTTGTTGTCTCTAGGAGCAAGCACGAGAAATGCAAAATTATAGGAGTATCCTAAAGGATAGATTGGTACTGTCCTCACATATGCAATTCGGAGGCCTAGAAGGAGACTAGTGCAAGGAGATTTTATACATTCTAAGTGATGGTAAGGATAATTAACTACATTACATGCTCATTTTGGTGTGCACTGATATAATGTGCATTGGGCTTGTGATCCTTCCAACTTGCTACATTTCCATATTTTATCTCACCTCAATATTGTATTTCTAGTATTTTCACATTTTTTTGTGATGTTCAATAGAGTTGCATCATGACTTTAGCATATCATAATAGAGATTTGGTGGCTATGACAAGTATTGTGTGTAATAAAAATGGTTCTGCATTTTGGCATTAGCCTTTTTTCATCAAAAAGTCAGTGATTGCATATAGTCATATTGTAAATATTTCCTAGTGTAATGTATTCTAAGGAGGCTAAGACACATAATGGAGCCATTGGAAGTTCATCTTTACAAGGAAAGTGTACATTTTTTGGTTAATCAATTTGTATGGCATTTGATATTGTTTTTTTTGTTGGCAAATAAAAGAAAGCCAATCTTAATTTACTTTCATTTTTTGTCCAGTGCCTAGCTTTAAAAGAAGAAGTTTGAAAAAGAAATCTATAGCAGAATTGGCAGAGAAATCTATTAATTGTGATGACAATTGGAATGTACCCTTTCTGGCTGGTGTAAGTGAGGATTTGCCTAAATAGTTGAGAAAAAAGAAAGAGAAATCTCTGAAGGTTAATGTGAAGTATAATTATCCTTTGTCAAATGGTTGTGCTCATTCTTCTATCAGTGGCTAGTCATGGTACAAATGGTCACACAATGCTTCTCCTACTAAGAGAGCACTGGTGAGAGGTTTTCAAGCTCTTCCTATTGATTAGACTGGTGGTTCACAAGATAAGCCTTTAAAATTGGTAAATAAGAGTTAGTCAGCCCATACAAATAGAGAAAAGCTTTGTAATCTAGCTGTAGCTATAGAGGGTACTGAGCTACTCAAAATCACCCAATTGAAGGTTTAAGAAATAATGAATTCAGATTAGGTTTATATAGTACTTAGTTTTAATCAATCCACTAAATAGATCTGTCTTATTTTATTTTCATGTGTTTTTTCTAGCTGTGAGAAGAGATTTCAATTTGGAAGAGTGTTTTGGAAGAGTATAGGGGGGAAAGATCACTCCTATACTTCTCACATGTAAAATTCATTATCATTAAATGTTCTATCAAATGTGCATTTGTAGTTCTTGGTTATATTTAGTGGTGGCTCTTTCAATGGAGGTTGGCAACTTGCATTCAAGAATCTAGTATTGATGTGGAGAATTGAGTTGTTGGGCCTCTTATTTTTCCTTAGGATGACTCAGTGTAAAAATGTGTGAGAGATCATAAGAGAAAGGATCATTGGATAGACAACTGGAAGTCATTTTCTCCTACTCTGACCCCATGGCATTAGGGTTTTTTGATGTTGTGCTATGTACAAAAAGAGTAGGTATGGGAGGAGCACCTAGCTTAAGTGATATGATTTGCACGGTGGTTTTATCAATATTGGTAAAGTCATTGTTGAATGTTAAAGTTGTGGCTTATGCAAATATTTCTTCCAAAGGATTTTAATTAAATGTTGTTTTCTATAGTGGGGGAGTTAAAAAGGAGAAAAGAAGTTGTTAGAGCAAGAGCACTTGGCAAAGGTAGGGATCATAGAAAAAAGGATGGAGATACCATAGTAGGACAATTGTGTAAGGAGCTACATCTCCTTCACACCTACTACAATGATGTCGGTAAAATGCTAGAAGGGATAATTGTAATGCACTCTAGAAGACATTTAGAGGTTTCAAGTGACCATACCATACATGCTTTTAGTGTAGACTCTAGTGTAAAGGAAAAAAAAGAACTAATTCATGGGTTTTTTTTCTCAGCACTAGATGTCTCTGCATCTGAACTACATGAGAGTATGGGTAAATGCAATAGTTTGGTGTATGTTGAAGAGGTTGCAGAGTAAGAAAAGATTAGCTCTTCTAGTATGCATAGGTGGGGAACCTGTTAAATCTACAATAGGGGGATCTTTGCATAGTTTAAAATTTTGAAAGTAGATTCAATTGAAGAGTAAGGCTCGATGCCATGTGTCACAGCCTCTAATTTTTTACAATTTGTTTTTTCTACTCCCCTATTGTAGTATGTATATATATTATAAATCCTGACATGAAAGCTGGTGCATTTGGCTCTTTGCAGGATGGGTTGACCTTAGCTCTAACCTAAAACTGACAAGGCATTTTATATTGTGGATGATAATTCTTTGCAGTTTACTTTACTACAATGGCCTTTTAGCTGAATGCCTACATACTATCATTCTATTTCTTAGGTTGGGGCCCATATAGGTACCTCTAATTAAATTATCTAAAAATAAATAAAATAATATTGAATAATAGCATTGATAAAATATTATATAATATTAAGTATATCATATATATTAATAATTGATAATAAACAGAATGTGTCAACAATAATTATTATATATTTATTTTTTAATAATGCATTTATTACTAACATAAAATATGATATTGACAAATAAATATATAATAAAATGGTCATTTTGACAACAATGAATTTAATTTAATTAAAGGATATTGCAATTCAGGAAACTACGAGTGGCTTAATCCATTACACTGGTTTGCTGGAATGCCATTTGAATACAGGGACAAGCATGAAACAGCAGGGAGTATGATTGGATACAGTGACTATATATTCATAGTTGCAAGATAAAATTATTTATGGTCTCCCCTATATATAATTTTCTTATGAACCATAATATTTTAATGAGGATTTCATAAGAAGGTTGTGTTTACCAAACATAGTAATGAGGGTTTAGAGACTAATTCTTTTTTAATAACACATTCATTTTTTAATGATCTTTCTAAACCTGCTAGGGTCCCTGCCTGGTGCACTAGGGCACTGCCCAGCCCATACCCAATCATCCACACTGTGCTTAGGGTTGACTACTAGGGATCCCATCAGACCAATTTGGGAAGAGCATAGGGGAAAACCCAATAATATTGTATATAACTGACATGCCCCACATCTCAACAATACTCAACTTTGCACAACCTTTTTGTTGCCGATTAAAAAATTTATTCCATTTGATACATGACCAGTTTAATATCTAGGTGATTATTGATTGAGGATACAATATTTAAAATTGGTTTAAACTTGAGTACATCACGAGATCCCATAATCAGAAGGATGAGCCCTTCTTTCTATCATTTGAATGCACATAATGATCACTCTGCTTGAATAAATTGACTAGGTGATCATGATAAATAGTTTTTGGTACAATAGCAGCTATCAAAATACATAGTTAACAGTAATGCACTCATTGACTACTACTTAATTAGCACATGCATGATTCATGTCTAGTACTAATGATCTATATTGACTAATGCTTGAAAGTGCAAACTATGTATAATAATCATAAGACTCCAGAATAAGCCATGAAACAAAGTTAATGCCCCTTTGCCTCACATTAGGCTTTTCTCTAGCACTAAATCATCAATATACTAGACCATCTAGAAAAATAGTTCAACATCACAACTAAGCTTGAGCTCATTATATATTCAATGATCGATGATAATCAAAATCAAAATCAAAACACAGACTCCTTTTTAGTATATTTTTTGATGCAATCCTTATACTTAAGTCTCAGCGGATGATAAGTTTTAAAAACATGCTCCTAATTAGCATGTCTTTCAGAGATTAGTGCCTTAAAAGTAAAACTAGCTTCTAAATGAATGCATTTCTACAACATGAAGTGGATTCTAAGCCTTTAAATATATTTGTGTGTTTGCTACTAAATGGACGAAAAAAACATTAACACTGCCAAGCTTTTATTGAAGACAATACTAAAAATCAGTTTGATAATAGTTAAGCCAGTACTAAAGACTTAAGCGCTGAGTCTAACGGTTATGTACTTGTCATAGAGGCAATATAATCTTAAAATCCAAGAAAAATACCAGATAAAAAACAATTACACATTTTTAATTTAAATCATGTTCATCCCAAATAAAGATTGATTAAATTTCCAATACTTGTGTGTATGAAAATTTTACCTGATCTGTAGACACAACACTTCAGTAAAACATTAGAGGTTAGCAAAAATCAAAATCATGCAAAATTGAAATCTAATTTAACCAAGCAATTTACTACCTTCTAGTAGGTGCGAGATTGATGTTCTCAGATTGTAATCGAGATCAGTGACCTAGACGACACCTAAACGAAGGATTTGAATGCAATTGATCTAGATATGAATTGAATGCAATTAATCTATTTTTTTGGTATTTTCTATGCAATAATAATGAAAAACTGATATGAATCTATGCTAAATGATATGCAATGCTCAAAACTAGAAAGATCTCACAATAGCTTGGATTCGCAAAGATGATTCTTCAGACTCCAATTCGACAGCGTGAGAATGCAAATTCATGGATGACTTTGGCAAAGTAAGCTTGCAAAATTATGAGATATGAGAGATGAATTATGAAGAATTGAGCCTTGATTTTATAGAAATTCAGGGCTTTGGAGGTGCATGGAAGAAAGCCATAAATCACTCAAAGAACTCAGCTTGATTTTTGAGTTATCTGATAATAAAGATAATTTAATTCACAAAAACATGCAAAAGCTAAGTTTTAACTCAAAATAGAGTTTAGCTTTAATTGATAATTGATAGTTGTCTACTTTTATGATTGTGCATGTTTTATTTATGAATTAATTTAATAAATAAAGTGATTTATGCTCAACTTAACTAATTTTTGAAAATAAATAATTGATTTATGGGTTAATCAATTATTTAATCAAACTTTTATTAAAAACTATATTATTAAATAATGACAACTTGCTTTAATTAATTAAATAAAAATTTAATCAATTATTCATAGGATATTGGATTTATTGTCAAAATTAAATAATACAATTAATAATAGATAGAATTAAATTTAATTACATAATTAAGTGGCAAGATATTAAATCTAATTAATTAAATACGAAAATATTCAATTAATCAAACTTAGGATAAATGTGATTTATCGCCAAATAATCATTAAATTAAAGATAATTAAGATAATTAGGAATATTGCTAGGAATATTCCCTGATGTAGAATTTAAGATAATCAATTATGATTCAATGATGTTTAGATGTGCCTTAGATTAGGACTTTGATGTCAATTTCATTCGAATTGTTGATATAGGAGATTAATGAACATATAGCCCATTTTTGGGGTATTACATTTTGCCCCTCTTTGAATTACTGTGTGAAGCGTAGTGGTTCAAAGATAGTCTGTGTTTGATAGAGATATGAAACAAATTTGAAATTGATAATTGATATGAGACATAAGCTGATTGATATTGCTTTGATATGAAGATAATAGGTCCTAAATGACCAAAGATAATTTTCACTATAATAGAAAATGAACCTATGATTGTGAAAAAAGTGTCAAAACACCTAATTCCAAACCTTAGGATTGCAAAGAAGTGAGTGACTAGTTCTAGACTCGATTGTCTTAGCAAAACTAGCAGGTATCACATCCAAACCCTTCAGTTGCCGAAGAACCAAGGAAAGAACACCTTGATCTGATGGTTGCAAAAACTGATACAGTTTACAAGATTAGGAGGATACTAGATTGATATGGATCTTGATGAATCTGATATGCCCCAAGTGATGATAGATTTGCCCCGAGCGATGAGGTCTTTTGATGAATCAGCAACTAGACGTGGTTGTTGTATTGATCACTGATGAAAGATAATAGATTCCAAATAAAATTATATTTACAGACTTGAATGATGTGCAATACCATGCCCCCTTCGGGATTGAAATTGAAATCTGACAAGAAAAGTCAGCGTTGAGAGTTTAGAAGCATGTTAATTGATTTGAGAAGTGGTTAAACACGTTCAAGAACGCATTCTGTAGTGTTTAGAGGTTGAAAAGACCAAGGTTGACTAGGTTTGACCATGAGTTGACCATAGTTGACCAAGTTGAAATTTTGATAGTGTGATGTAAGATAATCAGTTAAGTTGAATACTAGATTTCTGTGATGATTGAAGGTTGATTATGCAAGCAGTTAATAATATAAATGATCTTAGATTTTAATTTTGATCCTGAAAAAGGATTCACTTGTTGTTTTTTTGGAGGAACCTTCGTGTGAGATTCAACTCTAGTTAGATTTGAAGAATTGATATGAAGAATCATTTAAGCACTGAAGTTTGTTTAGCCATTGTGAGATCATGCAAAGTGCAAAAATGCAAAGAGACATGTAGTATGAAATGCAACCTAAGACCTAGGACCTAGTCACTGATCATGTGTCAATTTGTTATTATCATTGAACTTTTAGGTAACCGGATAAATCAATACAATTCCCACTAACTATGAAACCATGGACATATGAATATCGATTTGTAACACTCAAGAACCAATACAACACCCACTGGTCAAACAACCATGGACATATGAATATTGGTTTTATTTTCGGAATGTCAGATTAGATACAAGCACCAAGGCACAAGTGCCAAGATGACCTAAGTATCATGTCCATTTTGATATAGAAATTTGCATTTAACATACACATCAAACAGTCAAGAGATCATTCTAAATCCAGTGTGAATTACCCGTAGTGACCCTTTATCGTTCACATCCTTAGGTAAGATTGCGTTTCACAGTAGGAGAAAGAGCTTACTCAAAAAGACAATAGTGAGATCAAACTTCCTTGAATTTTCTAGGTATCAATGGTCGAGCTATGCATGGCCATCCAATTCAAGATAGAGGCTCTTACAGTCAGACAACATTTCAATCTAGAATTTCCAAAGATGTTAGATTTTCACATACAAGTAGAAGACAAAGAAAAGATTATGCCCCTAGTCATCACTCTATAAATCCTATAAAGGACATCATTGAAGAGCTCAAAGGGACACAATATGAAAAACTCTCAATGCGAATCGATAAGCATACAAGGAGATAAAAGCATGAAAAGCACAGATTGTTTTCAGTTTGTGTTTGATGTTATTGTTGTAGATGTAAAATCTTTTCTGGAGACAAGATAGATAGATTGACTCACATGAAGCTTCAAAGGACTCTGACTAGATATGATATGTCTCAGATACATGAGAGACCATAGGATATGACATTGATTGCCCCCAAGTTTGAACATTGATAGGATATAGACACTTGAGCAGATTGGTGGACAAACTGACTTATTGAAAACTAGAAATGCAGAAACAAACTGGGAGATACGTACAAACTAAAGCAGGACTGAAAGATAGGAAAGACCAAGATTGCACTAATAGATGGAGCATTTTGAAACAAGTGGTTCCCATTTGTTGGGTTTTCACCATCTTGGCAGAGATTCTATTTTTGCTACCAAGGCGCCTGTTTCCAGGTTTTTACCAAGGCACTTTTTTTTTCTTTTTTTTTTTGTATTTTTCATTTTTTCAATTTTTTTGTACTTTTAATATTTTTCAATTTTTTTTGTGAATCATCAAGGTGCCTATTGCTAGGTTTTCACTAGGATGTTCATTTTTTCAAGACTTTTTTAGATTTAAAATATTTTTTCAAGACATTTTACCATAGACTAAATGCCTTAGGTGTAGAATTTCTTTAGATGAAGAATGTTGATTGGTTCTTGGAGCTATTCTCCTTCAGTCATTCAGAGTTGATAGGCACCAGAGCCAAAAGTAGCAGTGATTACAAAGGGATCCAACCAATTGGGTTCAAACTTCCCCTTGCGTTCTCAATGGGATTGATTTTTAGGATTTTCTCTCAAGACTAGATCACCAACCTCAAATTCTCTATGTCTGACTTTCTTGTTGTAGTCTCTAGACATTCTCTTCTAATATACTCTGAGATGATCATACGCTACTTGTCTGTGCTCATCTAGTAGTTCAATTTCTTGCAGCCTAGACACTCTATAGTCATCATCAGTTACTAGACAATGCATTCTAATTCTGAGTGATGGGATTTCAACCTCAATAGGTAGTACCACTTCAGACCCATAAACTAAAGTGAAAGGTGTAGCCCTAGTAGGCATTCTAATACTTTTTCTGATACTAGTTCTGATACTAGTTCTGATACTGGTTCTGATACTAGTTCTGATACTGGTTTTGATACTTGTTCTGATACTAGTTTTGATACTGGTTCTAATACTTATTTTGAGACTGGTTCTGATACTGGTTCTGATACTTGTTCTAATACTTGTTCTGATACTATTTTTGATACTTGTTCTCATACTTGGTATATTTGATAGCATCTTTTTCCATTTGCAAACTCTCAAACAAGATCATATCGTGCAGGCCCAATGTCTAGCAAGGTGGAGAACAAGATGGATTGGCAAGCTAGTGGAAGAGATGGAAGATAAGAGAATGAAGGAGAATGAAGGGAAGAAATCCTCAAGGGAAAAATCCTCAAGAATACCCAAGCGAGAGAAATTTTTTTATGTAAAGCGCATTTGGACAAGCAATGAAAGGCCGGCATAGGATAAGTCACAAAAGTGTAATGCCAAAGAAGGAAAGGATGAAGTCCAAAGGAGTAGACATGTCAAGAGACTTCACAACACCGTGTTTGACTCTTTTTTTTATTAGATCAAGACCAAAGGGGAAAGGATAGTGAAAGAGTAGAATGAATGGAGGAAAATAAATATGAAGGCTAAACAGGAAGGGAATGAAAGCAAGATCATCGTAAGATAGCTCACAAGATAGCCAAATGTTCATGTATAGATCAACATTTTCAAGATCAAAGAGACGAGATGGAATGGATGAAATATGTAGAAGAACTACGCATGATGTCTGATTGCCAGGTTTTCATCATGGTACTTATCCAAGGTGCCACAAGGGAGTGGTTTTCACCATAGGATGAATTTATTTCTCTTTACTTTTGCTACCAAGGCGCCTGTTTCTAGGTTTTCACAAGGCACATTTTCAATTTTTTTTATTTTTTTATTTTTCTTTTTTTGGAAGAAGGAAAGCTTTTTAGATAATGCTCCTTGAAAGGATAAACCATGATATACCAAGGATTCAAATGATATGCTCAAAGATTCTGATAGGGAAATGGAGATGGAAGAGAAAAATGGATGATATGGTTTTATGTAAAGTGAGTGAGGTTGGAAGATAGGAGGAATAGGTAAATGAGGAAAAAGGATAGAAGGTAGACGAATAATGAATGGAAGGATCATGAAAGGGTAGATGGAAAGGAAGGTAAGATCAACATCAACACACACCTTGAAGGGTGGTGAGAGGATGGAGGAAATGTCAATGAAGGAATATGTGAAGGAATATGGTGAATGGATAGCAGAGGTTGTGGTTTAGGCACATGGAATGGAAGAATATTTTTGGAGAGAAATGAAGTGGAAGCCTTTGGAAGCTTGAATGTCAATTTCACTTTTTGCTCAACACCAAACTCTTTCAAGAGAGACTTTGGAATCCATATAGCCATAGTCTTTTTATTTCTTTTCGATGATCTAGAGAGAATATCTTCAATGATGGATTTTGGAACCCATACTTGTCTTGTAGTTTTTTTCTTAGATATCTCTTTTGACTTTATGTTTCCATGTCTATTAGAGGAGACATGGTGATCTTCTTTTTCTGATGGATTCTTGTATTGGTTCTTTTTCTTGTATTAAACATTCAAGTTACTTCCAAAGGGCTTGGGACTTGTGGAAGAAGGAGGATATGACTGGTTTAGATGGGTGGGTGGATGAAAAGGATTCAAGGGTATGCATCTATGTTGATCTTGAGGAAAGATAGGAGATGGAGGGATGTAAGGACCCAAGATGGATGGTGAATTAGGAGAGCTAGGAGGGGAAAGTGAAGGGACATAAGGAACCAAGATGGAAGGTAGACATGAAGCCTTTAGTAGTGGTGGAAGAGGTCCAAGGATGGATGTGGAAGATGAAAAAGGATAATCAATAAGTTCATCAGCATCTATATGACAACCAAGGACATCAGCATCTTTAGAGTGAGCATTAAAATTTTCAATAGAATCATGGACATCTTGAATATGAGAACCTTCTTTGATAGGATTGTTCAAAGCTTGCAAAGACTTAGGAAGAGTAGAAAGTGGAAGCGAACATGGAGTGGTAGAACAAGAAGATGGAAGACTTTGATCTTGACAAGGATCTTTGGATAGCATAAGCGTATAATTTTTTTCTTGATTTTCAATAGGCTTAACATTGGAAGTAACAACACCATTTGTCCCAACCTTAATGGAAGTATCATCTTTGGAAAGCGCAAGTGTAGTAAGGTTATTTTGATTATCAATAAGCTCAATAGTGTAAGTAGTAACTTGATCTTGCTTAGGAAAAGACTTAAGACATGGTGGAATGCATGAAAAAGGATGTGTAGGATCAAAAGAACTTTGAAGCGGATAAGAGACATCATGAAAAGGATTGGATGACATGGAGGGTTCTTGATCTTGATCTTTCTTTATGTTCTTTTCTTCATCATTTTTAGAGTCCTCTTGACATGGAGCCACTTCTAAGGACAAAGAAGCATGTTGGGATTGTATGGATGACTTTGGAAGAGATGGTGAAGGACTAGCTGAAGTAGGAATTATAGCATATGAAGGCTTAGGCTCTTTAGGTTTATCATTATTGAAAGTATTTGTAGCCAAGTGAAGGTTAGCTTGAGTTTCTTTAAGAGGTAGCCCTAGAGGACAACTATAGGGAACCGCATGAAAAATATCAGGGCTTGTGTCGGATGAAGGTTTTGTGAAAGATTTGAAAGACTCAGAAGCTTTAGGAAATGTATGGGTATTGGAGGAAGTAGGGGATGGAAGGGAACCATCACAAGACAAAGGTCCAACATTAACATGATCTTTCTTGAGAAGATAATCTTTATTTTCAATAGGAGAGTCCTTAGGAGAAGGATTCTTATAATATTGATGCTTCAAGCTAGCACGATGCATTTTATAGTCCTCAGCAGTAGTAGATGGATCATAATCAAGGTATTGTTCACAAAAGCCATCAAAATCTCTTTCAAAATCAGAATCATATGGATCACCATCACAATCTATCCAATGTGACATCCCATTTCTAGTAAGCAAGAACATATGATGAGGAGGACTCTTAGGAACAGAGGTGTCATAGGTATCATTATATTGTCTATCATCATAGTCATCATAGTCTCCAAAGCTGGATGTGTCACTCTCCATGGAAGAGGTATCATAAGGGTTATCATGTTGCTCAAATTCTATCCGGGGGCATGGTGACATGTACAAGTCTTTATCAAATGGAAAAGAGTATAGAGATTCCATGGAGAACTCTTTAGGTTCCTTTTCTTTCTTAAGATTGTTAAGTTCAACTTGCATAGCTTGCAGCTGCTTCATCATAGTGGTGATTAAAATTTCTTCCTCATATGTATTGATTCTTTGAAACATGTATACTGATTTTCAATGGCTACTGCTCTATTCCTGACACAGTGATTCATTCGAAAGATTCTAAAATTAGGCTGAAAAACCTAAGTATCTGGCAATTCTGACAATTTTTTGACAACTTTCAAAAATTTCCCAAATGACACTCTGCAGACTTGTATGAGAGTGGGTATGCTATGAAATGATAGTTGCAAAACTCATACGACAGTTGGGTAGCAATGAAATGATAGTTTAAAATCTCATACGACAGTTGGGTAGTAATGAAACGATAGTTGAAAATCTCATACGATAGTTGCAAGAGTTTGACTTTGAGAATTTGCTGGCATGGAAACTCGTACAACATTGGGTACTCAACCATATGACAGATGGGTTGTAATGAAATGACACTTGGAAAAACTTGTATGACTTTTGACTTCCTGAAATGATTTTTGACTCCAGAAAGGATTTTACGTCAATTTTTGCAAAATTTTGAGTTTGCAGATTCGGATTGTTTAGAAATTTCAATGTCTAGATTTGAGGATTGTAATAGATTTGTTCATTTTCAGTAACCAAATAGATAAACAAGCATGCAAAATAGCAAGCATGTGATTTCAAGCATGTCTAAAAATAATGAACAAGGGAAAAAGCAACCTTGTGCATGAACAATCAAGTGACTTATTCATTCTAATCCTCAGAAGTTTTAATTGTGTATGTTCCAAAATGTTTTGTAATGATGCACATATATCCTAGAAAATGAAACTTTGGCCTCGCTAGGGTTTTTAGTAATGGTTTGACTCAGCAACTTTTATGATCCAAAGGGGTGAACTCTAATCCCGGTGCACCAGGGTTTTGACACAGTCTGAGAACTTAATCTTCAAGAGCTGCTAGGGAGATCTGACAACCCAACAATGAACCATACCCGTGGAGATTTCTTCCACAAGGACATTTATATAGCAGCTGTCACTACCATGACAAAAATGGCTATTACCGCTTGAGGTTTCGTCAACACAATTTTCCCTATGAAGGGATTGTCCGCTACGGTTAACCCTCTCTAAAGGTGACTCACAGTATGATACCACAAGTGAACTTGGCTCCAAATCTAAGGTTTTGATACCTCTTCACTTTTAACCCAAACAAAGCAAGCAGATTAATCCGACATGCTAAAACAAAGTTTTGCTTCACCAAGGTCTATGATGTCAACTCCACGTGATCTATCAACCTCTCCGGGGAGAGAATGTATCAATCAATAAGAGAAGGCACACTAACCAATTTTGACTCACCAAAGCTCATGATGTCAACCCCACGTGATCTATCAACCTCTCCTAGGAGAGAATGTATCGATCAATAAGAGAAGATGCACTAACCAAGTTGAATGTGAAACGCACTAAGTATCCTCCCTACCTACAAGGATTCTGTCATCAAGAAGGATTTCGCTGGGAATCCAATCTCTCAAGAATCATGAATAGTGTTCATAGGGCCTAATTACTATGTGAGCATAGATGTATGTTTCCAAAAGCAAATCTACCAAAAGTACCCAAAAAGCAGAAAGAGGAACACTTAACGCTTAAAGCGAATATGAGATGAGTCCACAAGGTGGAACACTTAACACCTCACACAAGCTGAAAATGAGTCCCCAACTTAGAAAACAAGTGAGTTCCTAAAATCACAAAAGGGTTACCAAGTGGAACACTTAACGCTTCTGTCCTGTTGACCCCTCCCCTTTATGGTGCTGAGATTGCAACCACAGGGTGGAATGAGGGGCCGACGGATTAGCGAGTCTAATAACCCAAGATAGCAATCAAGATCAATCACAAGTATCTGAGACTACTTAATGAATCCTTAAGGGGTCACAACCTAGTATCAATTATGCAAGTGTGTAAAACAAAAGCATGAAAATAATCACCCAAGCTAGACACACGAGAGATTTATTTTAAGCCCCAAATCAAAATATTATTAGCACAAGTGGAATACCTGAGATCCTCACAACGCGCTTAGTAGATTTTTACTTGATTTTAGCAAACTTTACACTTTTTTTCAATCAAAACCAGCAAGAGTCAATCAAAAATAGAGAATTCCAACTATTAAGATTAGCTATTAGTCAAAATCCGAAAATCAAATCTAACAAACTGCCTGCAAAAATGAAATGACAGTTAAAACCTGATGTCAAAACTCTTACGATAGTGGGTCTGTTACCAGACAATAGTCTAAAAACTCATACGATAGTGGGTTTGTTACCAGACAATAGTCTGAAACTCATATGACAGTGGGTATGCTCCCAGATGACAGTCCAGAAACTCGTACGACACTGGGTGTATGATGAAATGACAATCCAGCTTCCAAATGATAGTGGGTGCCTGATGAAATGATACTTGATCAATTGCCATATGATAGTGGGTATGCTCCCATATGACACTGGGTGTCTGATGAAATGATAGTCTGAAAAAACTCATACAATAATCTAAAAAACTCGTACGACACTATACGAACCAGAATACCACCCGAACAGGTAGCAGTAGGGGAGTTCTGATAGAGAAATGATAGAAGATTGATAGAAATGAAGAGAAGCCCATTTCAGGGCCCCACGATGGGCACCAGAAATGTGTGTGTGAAAATTGTACCTGATCTATAGACACAACACTTCAGTAAAATATTAGAGGTTAGCAAAAACAAAATCATGCAAAATTGAAATCTACTCTAACCAAGTGATTTACTGCCTTCTAATAGGTGCGAGATCGATGTTCTTAGATTGCTATCGAGATTACTAATCTAGATGACACCTAAATGAAGGATTTGAATGCAATTGATCTAGATATGAAATATGAATGCAATTGAGCTATTTTTTTGGATTTTCTATGCAAGAAGAATGATTAAAACTTGATATGAAATCTAATCTATATGAAATTGATCTATTAAAATGATCTAACAATGATATGAAAAAAAATCTAAATGAATGTAAAAAAAAAAGAAATTGATCTCACAATAGCCTTGATTTGTAATAAGCTTTGATTCTCCAAATTCCAATTCTCCAACGTGATTGTGCAAAAATATGAGATGATTTGGGATGAATTATGAAGAGCTAAGCCTTGATTTTATAGAAATCTAGGGCTTTGGAGGTGCATGGAAGAAAGCCATAAATCACTCAAATAACTCAGCTTGATTTTTGAGTTATCTGATAATAAAGATAATTTAATTCACAAAAACTTGCAAAAGCTAAGTTTTAACTCAAAATAGAGTTTAGCTTTAATTGATAATTGATAGTTGTCTGCTTTTATGATTGTGCATGTTTTATTTATGAATTAATTTAATAAATAAAGTGATTTATGCTCAACTTAACTGATTTTTGAAAATAAATAATTGATTTATGGGTTAATCAATTATTTAATCAAACTTTTATTAAAAACTATATCATTAAATAATGACAACTTGCTTTAATTAATTAAATAAAAATTTAATCAATTATTCATAGGATATTGGATTTATTGTCAAAATTAAATAATACAATTAATAATAGATAGAATTAAATTTAATTACACAATTAAGTGGCAAGATATTAAATCTAATTAATTAAATATGAAAATATTCAATTAATCAAACTTAGGATAAATGTGATTTATCACCAAATAATCATTAAATTAAAGATAATTAAGATAATTAGGAATATTGCTAGGAATATTCCCCGATGCAGAATTTAAGATAATCAATTATGATTCGATGATGTTTAGATGTGCCTTAGATTAAGACTTTGATGTCGATTTTGTTTGAATTGTTGATATAGGAGATTAATGAACATATAGCCCATTTTTGGGGTATTACAATACTTACTGATGTGCTAGTTGTAGCATGATTTTGATTCCAATAGCTGTTAACCTACTCTTCTACTTTAAATTCCTTAAACTTCCCAATCATGAACATAGTATCTCCATGGACCTGATACATGAAACTGTATGAGCACAATCAAGAAATTAAGGTTTGTTTGCCATAAAAACATCAGTGAACCCAACTCTCTAAATCTTCAAAATCACAAAAGACAAGAACAAGAAAGCATTTAGTTTAAAATTTAAACTATTAATAAACAACTTCTTTTCTCAAGTTCATTCTTTTGACAAACCATTCAAATTTCCAATCATCATTACCTCAAAAAAGAAAGAACAATTGCGATGAAGAACCAATGCCAATTATGGACAAAGATTTTAAGCAGAGACTATTGCCTAATGATTATGAATCATGATACATTAAAGCAAACAAAAGAATTCCTTTTCATATTAATGCTAATCTACACAAGAAAAGCCAGCAGCTACAGAGAGTTACATCATACCTCATTGAGTTTTCCCCAGACCAGGTCTGGCTGATTAATATAACCTTGATCTGTTGCTAAAAGGTAGATATCTCCATTCAACTACAAATTAAGAAACCCATTAGACACTCAATAGAACTTTCTATAATGAACCAGATTATAAGACACCCTTAACAACACACAAATGGGAAAAGTCAAAACAAGCCACAGACCTTAAACATTGTGCTAAAGTGATTGTTGCGAAAGAAAACACAAAGTTCACATTCTTTCAATCCTTATTGCAGATAGAAAAGCCTAGAGGTACATACAAAAGGAGTTTGAATTATAAAATTTCAATTTTCCACTACAAAAAAATCTAATGAGCTGCATAGAAGTTGATCAAAATTCCAAATCAACCAGCAACCCACCCACAAATAGTCAATTGACTTGCATTATTCCTCAGAAAATGGTCTGAAATCTAAAATTAACTGAGATCTAAAATTCCCCAATTCATAAATTCTTATTGTATTTTTTATTTTTCTTATGAACAAAACTTGAGTAGCTCATGTTTTATTGTGTTTGTCTTCCACCTTTTTTGTCCCTTCAATAGATTTTAGTCCATCAATTACACGTGAAAATGGCAATTAGAACTAAAATTTTGGAAGAGAAAAATTATTTACAATAGGAAGAGCAACTATGGATATGCTACCTCTAAGGTGTACCATCTTATCACCAAATACATCATTCTAGAACTCTACAATTTCAAAGCAGGTTTCAGTTATGAATATCTTACCTGTGATATTTTTATCTAGATTCAACTACATAATTTGTGTCATACTCATTGACTTATCAAGCATAGTGTTTCACAAGAACCCATCTCTAATAAGCATAAATGGTCCACTTAGTGCTTAATGAATCTAGGTGATGCTCACACAAGTGAAGCATCAGAGCTTCCTATTAGACCACTCATCCCAATACTCACATATTGGAGGAAATTATATGGTTAAACGTGCTCGAGTCAGACTAGTTCTAGGCCGGGTGATCACCTAAGACATCCTAATGCTTGACCACTATGAGCATTACCTAGATGCAATGAGTGTTAAGTGGACCATTCATGCTCATGAGAGATGGGTTCTTGTGAACCACTACTCATGAAATATGGGTTAATGAGTTTGAATAAAAATTATGTAGGTGAATCTTGATAAAAATATCATATTATTTGATAAATTGTAAAAACATTGCCTAGTTGATAGTATTTTATTTATTAAAAAAGACTACCAAAGAGGTCATACAACTCTAGTATTTCTGGCACACAAGCATAATGCCATTTTTAAAATTGAATATTCCAGATAGAAAGTACTACGAAGGTTGATACAAAGGTCACTAACATTAAGAAGGCTACATTTTTTAGTGCTTCTATTCTCAAAAATGTTGTTGTGCCAAGGCTGGAGGTTGTTATAGACAAGGAGAATAAGGTCACCCATTCAGATTTGATGGATGATACAAAGAAATACATTCTCAATCCACAGAGGGCCAAAGTGAAGTTAAAGGTGGACAATGTTGATATTTGTTACTCTCATGTTTTCTAGAGTGGTGGAGAGTTTGATTTAAGGCCTGGTGCAATGAGCAATGATGAACATCTGTACTATGATGCTACCAATGTTATTATTTGTGCTATTGGATCTAGATATAATAGTTATTGCTCAAATGTGGCAAGAACTTATTTGATTAATGCTAAAGATGTTTAGGGTAAGGCCTACAAGGTTCTTTTAAAGGCATAGGAAGCTGCCATAAGTGCACTTAAGCCAGACAAACCTCTAAGTGCTACCTATAAGGTAGCTATGGAGGTAGTTCAAAGAGATGGCCCTGAACTTTTTCCTCATCTGAAAAATTCTGCAGGGATAGGAATAGGAATTGAATTTCAGGAATCTGGTTTAAGTTTGAATTCAAGAAATGACAAAATTGTGAGGCCTGGAATGGCTTTTAATGTGTCACTTAGGTTTTAGAATTTTTAGTTGCAAAATGGTAACCCCAAAACATAGAATTATTCATTGCTCCTTGCTGACACAATGGTTGTTAAGGACAAAGGGCCTGAAAATGCAACTGGGGTTAGCTCCAAAGTATATGTTACCCTAATTTTCATGTGCATACAAATTTGACCAATTCCCATATCAAGGTCTCTATTTTTACCCTGCCAAACACCTCAAAAAATTTCATAGCTTTATGTCCTGTCCTCTAGTCTCTGCAAGCTTTCTAACTCTCTGGTTTGCAGGTCAAAAAAATTCATAAAAGTAGTCGTTGTAGGCTTAAAACCCTAAGTAACCCTTTAGCCTGATATATTTTCAAGTTGCTTTATCAGCCACTTAAAATCCTAAATTCCCATGTGCACTTTAATCCTATTGGTTGGTCACAGATTCTCATATTTCTCTAGCGGTGATCTTTCCCTCTTAGTGATTTAGCGACTGCATGATTCTCATAGTCGCTAAGTGTTTCATGGTTAAGCCCTCAATGGTTAGTGATTTAGTGAGTAGTTAGCCTTCCCTTGGTCATGTAATCATTGAGTTCTTTGGTGGTCTCAAGATTGTGGGGTCCTAGTTGATGAGATCAACAGTTGTCATAAGATCTCATAGCATGTGTCAGAGGCTTGAAATCTTACAATAACTGTCAATCTTTCCTTTTCTTAGTGCTTCATGCCTTTGTGGGTCCATTTCCACCATGTCCTATGTGGAGATATTTCATTGGTTGAAGGGAGATGACTTCTAATTTGTCAGCGGACCCGGTTGTTAGGCCTCTTTTCATCTAATGGTTGGTGTGTTTTCTCATAGCATGTGTCAGAGGTATGTGATTTTTAGACTGTTGTTGATTTCTCCTAGTGATGTAACTCTTCATGCCTGGTGGGTCCACTGCTACATGTATTCAAATGGTAGCTTCTAATTGGTCAACATGTGTTGAGTTAGCTTATTCGTTAGTGGGACCAAGTTCTTTCAGTGGTCAGAGGCTCTCACATCTATAGAGGATCAACGGATGTTGTATGTTCATGAAGCTATGTGTCAGACCATGAGATCATGCGATGGTCATTGATCTTGCTTTATCTCAGAGCATTCTTGTTGAGTCCTTTCTTGCTGATATGTTTGCTTCCTATTGGTTGTTGCGTGATGATGAGGACTTCCAGGTGGATCGATGTGTTAGAGGGGTCCCAGTCTAATATAGATCTACAGCTAGCATAAACACGCAAGGAATATTTGGTGGCCATGAGATCTTGTAACCACCATTGGATCAGAATCTTGTCTTAAGTGGGACCAATGTCAAGAATTGTCGAGGTGTATGCTTATAGAGAAATCAAGGGTGAATAAAGGAATGACATGTGGTGGTTATGGGCCTAGGGTTAAGGGTATTCCATGAATCAACAACCAAAAAATTTTTCCATGTTCACCAAACTTAACTGAGGTCAACTAAATGTTTAAATGACTCTACAACTGAAGGAAAAGGGTAACCTGAGGTTGACTTAAAGTTAGATTTGCAGTCAGATGCTGATCCTGGGTAATTAGGAAGATCTGACAGTCACATTTTAAAGTGAGATTAAGATTTAAATGTTAACCATCGATGGAGGAAAGGTTTGGCACCACCTGTTAGCCATTATTATTTAAATTCAAATATATTCCTATAGGGTTTTAGCTAGGGTTTTTGAACTAGTAGTCAATTGTGACAAAATTGGTGGATGGAATTTATATCTTTAGGACATTTTGCAGTTGAAGAAGATGATGGCAGGGGTCTAGGTGGCTATTTTTGGTCATTTCATGTCTCAGAGGGGTACCAATCAGTGCATTCCTGGTGAGACTTTGTGCAAGAAGGTTGGTGAATCTGGGTTGCTTGTCTACAGGCAATTGTAGTACAAAGATGGGCACATAAACAAATATCTCATTGGCTATGATGTTGCAAAAATACTTTTATGATCAGACTTGTTTGAGTTATGGTTAGATATTTTTCTAATGTAAAATCCATGAAACCCTAGTTAGTTTTTTTTTACTCCTACTTGTGTGCAGTTGAGTTGGTATATATTGTATTTTTGGAGCTTTTGAGCTCAGAGTTGGACAATTTGTAGAAGAAATTCATATTTTCTTAAGGGTCATCTATGGTATCATTTCTACCCTTTTGCTTATATAGTTGTATTTCTCCCATTGATGATTTAGATATTGCAGAGGTATTTTGTGATAATCTTTCATGTCCTTATCCTTCCTTGTCTAAAGTATCTCTTATTGGTTAAAGTATATGATGTTTTTAGTGATATCTTAGGGTTCCTTATCCCTCTTGCTTTCTATAATTTTGTGTGTTATTGTGTTTGATCTGATTTAGATGTTTTGTGGGTATACTTCAACCCCCTAATAGTCTTGTCTCAATCCTACACTGAGTTGCAGAAGTGAATTTCTGCTTGCAGGTCATAAATTATGTCTTATGTTCAGACCCTTCTATGAAATACTTATGCAAGCCTATTTAGTAAGTTGTGACCTACTAGACCTAAGACTTTCATTGATTCCATTCCTCTATACTGAGATCCAAACCCTAATTTTGATGTATCACCTAGTAGGTAGTTTTCTTTCAGTCTTTTCCTTTTCCAAGCATTCCTTCTATCCCTTTCCCTTAAAAGATTTACTTTTCATGTCTAGAAGAAAATTAAGGTGATTATCCAAGAGGAACCAACCTAGAACCTAGAGGTCTCATCTTAGTTAGCATGGGTCCCACAACCTGGAGATGATTCCCATGTTATACTAGGTTATCAAGACTATGATAGCTTGAAACAAGGGTGCAAACTTAGTGTATAACAATTTTGGCATGCCTTGTGGGACTACAAAAGGAAGTTCATTGTTAAAGTTATGTTATCTCTGATATACAGATTGCATGATATAGGATTTTTGAGGTTGTTCTATTAAGTATATCTAGCGACTCCCCTAATTTCAAAGATCTAGGCTAACCTTGTCCAAGGTTTATGAGAAAGATTGAGACTAAAAGCTCAAAGCCCACTAAATTTTTAGAGTTTCCCTCAAGAAGTCACAAAGGTAGGTCAACTCAAAGAACATGCCTTGCAAGGAGAGTTTAATCAACACCTCCTAATACCTCAAAAGGGAGACCTTTTCCCTTTCATTCCAAAAGAAGAGGCAGGTCTCTAACTAGAGATCTAGAAGAGGATTCAAATCTAACACCAAATACAGCTCATTTAGTTGTCAATCTTCAGATTCCAACTCCTACAATGGCTAGGCCATTTGCCTTTACACCTTTCAGCCAAGGGATTCCATTATCATTTTCTCAACATCATGATGTGTCCTTGGTGGCACTAAAGAGTATAATTGATTTCACTGGTGAAAGGCAGACAACTACTTTTGAACACATAAGAGATGTGACCACCATTTGCAGCATACACAACATAACCCAAGAAGATGTGGCCACAAAATTATTAGCAACCTCTTTGAAAGGTAAGGCTCTTGAATGGTTTAGAACTCTAACTATTGGTTCTATTACTTCATGGGATGAATTAGGAGATGCATTGAGTAAGCATTTTGAGGATAAATCAGATAACTTGTCTCTAGTTGAGCAGTTAACAACCATTAAGAGAGACCCTCAAGAGAAAATGATAGATTGCAATAGTAGATTCCTAAAAACATGGAATAGAATTCCAGTCTCAATGAGACCATCAGCTGACCATGCTTTCCTCTACTACTTAAAAAGCTTGAATGGTCAAATTTCTATCATGATCCAGTCCATGGGTGGTACTTCTTTGCCCCAGGCTTTCGACATAGCTATCAGGGCTAAAAATTGTTTAATCCAAGCACGCATGATTTTTAGAAGGCCTCCAATGCCCATTTTTCCTAGCCTTCAACCCATTGCACCTGCACAAGTACCCCCATTTACCCCTATTCCCACCATATTGGCACCTTAGGCCAGTACTAGTGGTCAAGAGCTAACAGCTAGTTTCTCTCAAGAGCTGCAAGAGATAAAGAATAGCCAACAAAGCATTTAGCAAGAAATGAAAAAATTGTTGTAAACCTTAACTAAGGAGGTCACAAGTTTGAAGAAAAAAAGTCAAGGAATTAGACCACCATTTCAGTCACAAGGCCAAGGTCCTAATCAGCCATATCAAAATCAAGGATAGCCTTATCAACAAAATAGGCCACCATACCAAGGAGGTTATCAAGGACAAAGACAAAGTTTTAACCAAAGACCATTCCAACCATATAACCATGCACCTCTCAATTCTACAAATCTAGTGAGGGATATGCTTCCTAGCCAAAACAATGTGGCTTAAAAATGAATGGTGTTTTGCTTGTAATCAGCCTCATAATCAGGCCACATGTTCAAATGGGTGGATGAACCAAGCTCTAATGGTTCAAAATGCCTCACAAGCTCAATCAAAGGCTTCATCTAGTGGGACAGTGCCTCAACAAGAATCAAAAGAAATAGAGACTGCTCTTTGCAATTGGGAGCAACTAGACTTCAATGGAGTCAATGATGAAGTTGCTTTTGTTGCCTATACAAGAGCAAAGAGAAGATCTCAAGACATGGAGAGAGTAGATTCCAATGCTAAAGCCACTACATCTATAGAGCCAGTACAACAAGCTACTCCCATCACACCTAAGGAGGCTCTTGTCATTACAAGCAAAGAAGGCCAACATTCTAAAGAGGTGGAACTCATCATAGTGAAAGCACAACAAAGAGTACACACTGTGACACCTTATAATATTGTAGACAACATGAAGAAGGTGAATGTCACCATGTCTATGTGGGACTCTTTGGCTCTTCCCAGACAATCTGAAATTTTAAAGAAGGCCATGACAGAAGTAGCAACTCCTCAACCTACAAAAGATGTTGTAAAGCTAGTGCTGGTTAACACTAATCAAGAAAAGGGGGCTCCAAGTAGCAGCTCCAAAGGCAATGCCACACAAGGTAGGAACTTAAAGCCACCTCCCTTTTATGTATCTTTAATCATTGGAAAATCTTTAGTGCATAATTGTTTGGTAGATAGTGGGGCTACTAGCACTGTAATGCCCAAGAAAGTAGCCAACCAATTAGGACTAAAATATGAGCCCTTCCAAAAGAAGGTTACCCAACTTGATGGATCCTTAGTCAATACTATAGGTGTGGCTAAGGATACCAGTCTAATCTTGCATGCTAGTCCTAATTTCTCCATCCTCCTTGATATATATATATCATAGATCTCCCTACATTATTTGCTATATGTCTTTCAAGGGAGTTTACAGCCAAGGTAGGAGGCTACCTATCTTCTGACTGGTCTCACATGCTATTTCATACAAGGTATGGGACTAAGGTCACCATTAAGTTAGAACCGTTAGCAACACACCATATAGAGCCATATGTATCCAATACCATTAATGTAAATTGCCCTATATTTGATAACAGTGACTTCCAAACCATTAGTGAAGCAGACACAAAAATAGAAAGTATCCCTAATATTTTCTAGATGAAAGAGCTTTAGAAGCCCAAGAAAATCTTGTTTGGGATTTTGGTTTGGGAGATTATTTGATACAGGAAAGTGGGGTCATAGAGCCAAGCCTTCTCAAGGAAGATACTGATTTAGAGGATCAGAATAATCAAGTTTGGGATCTATTTTTTGATGGAGCTAGAAGTAGGCATGGTTCTGGTGGTGGTGCTATGTTAGTGTCCCCAAAAGGAGAAAGGTATTATAATGCCTTTAGATTTAGTTTCTCCTACACTAGCAATACTGCAGAGTATGAAAGTCTAGTCAATGGACTAGAATGGGCTAGGAAAAGAGGGCTTAAGACCTTAAAAGGTTTATGGTGATAGAAAGTTAGTTGTCAGCCAACTAAGAGGGATAAGTGCAACAAAAAATGACACCATGAAAGCATATAAACATAGAGTTTGGGATGCAATTGAATATTTCCATGCTTTCAATATTGTTTCTATCCCTAGGAAGCTAAATCAAAATGTCAATAGGTTAGCTACTGTTGGATCTCAGTATGATATTCCTGTTGGAAATATTCAGGAATTAACCAAGTTATTGAGAGGGGAGGGGTGAATCAGTAACTCCAAATTTTCTTTCAATTATAGATGTATTAACATATAATTCACTTTAACCTTTCACATACAGAAAGCATGAAACTTAAAAGCATTCACAACAATGACACATAGATTTGGTTACCCAGAAACCTTCCAAAAAGAAAGTAAAACTAGGGTGGGGATGAAACCCACAAAGCTTTAGTACTGCAGTATAAAGTTGGCCGGTTAAGGCTTACAATTGATCACTTCTGATGATCTACCCTACTAGGAGCAATAAGGACTGCTAGGTCCACCTTGTTAGAGGATTTTTACAAACTTACAAAAGAAGTATGTACTCGGTAAAGAGATTTTACAAAGACTGTTAAGTCTACCTGGTTAAAGGATTTCAAGCTAATTCACCTGTTAGGATGAAATAGTACATCTCTTGCTTTGCAACTAGATTGTTGAATGATATTCACTGATGTACTGATCACCTTCTGTGATAAATTTGTCTTTTCTACTTCTTATACTACTGTAGCCCTTTGTAATTCACTTATCTCTATTTTTCTTTCTTTTTCATATTCATACTCATACTAATTACATCTTGGTATTTTTACAACATTGTTTATATACAAGTCTAAAAAATTAATTACAATTATAATTACAAAGTCAGCTTGACAAATAAAACATAAGTGCTACTAAGTCAGCCCAAGTATGGTTACACAGTTCCTGCAAACTAACTCAGTGACTTTCTGATACTTGGCGTCCACTACATTACTCAGCATTGTCATGCACTCGGTAGAAGTGAAGGCACGGTTCATACTAACCACTTGGTAGGTTTTGAACTCGGTAAATACTGGTGACTCGGTAGACATAATGTTACTCAGTTTACACTGTCCTACTCGGTTTGCACTGTTCTACTCAGTTTGCACTGTTCTGCTTGGTTTGCACTGTTCTGCTCGGTTTGCACTGTTCTGCTCGGTTTGCACTGTTCTGCTCAGTTTGCACTGAGAATGCAAATAAGTGTTGTCACTAGTGGAAATTGTGCTTAATGCCAACAATCTCCCCCTTTGGCATTAGTGACAAAAACACTTATTGCCCAAAACTTATATACATGAACCATGCTGAGTTTTATTTTGATTTTTCAAAATTTGTCTTTGTTATAGGGCTTTATACATTATCTCCCCCTTTCAATGTGCTAACTTTTTCTTCTATACATATCTCCCCCTTTTTGGTGATAATGCCAAAGATGTATATACAAGTGTTTTACAGAGAGAATCCAAAATTTGATAGAAAAATAAAATGTACCTTCATTATCAGTGCCAGGGTTCTGTCCCAATTTTCTTGCAGAATCTTACATGTTTGGATTGCAATTTGGACTTCTACAGAGAGTTCAATCATGTGATCTGCTATTGAGAATTGATTGTCATGAATTAATGTTTTGGAATGTTCAATGTGCTTATACATTTTATTCATGATGGGAAGGATCATGTTTTGAATGTCTAGCAGTGTGGACCAGATCCTTGTGTCTTCTTTCAGTAGTTTTGACTGCATATTTGATAGGTATGAGATTTTCATGTGATGAGCAGAGTTTGAACTTGGTTCAAGTTACAGCTTTTGTATGCTAATCTTCAAATCCTCATCAATTTTATTCATTTTATCCTTGATATCCTTGGTGAACTCGGCAACATTGCACAGTCTAGCCAAAAGAGAGGTAACATTCGAATAGGTAGATTCCATGTTTGTCAAAATTGAAGACAATTCTACTTGATTAATAGCTATGTGCTGAGCAATGTGCTCAAGCACTTTATTTTTGAATTTCTTCTTGGCTCTTTCAACTAACTTTTCTATCCTAGATGAATCCTCATTGTACTTATTTACTGCTTCTACTAATTGTAACAAAACATGTTGAGAGGAGTCTACTTTAATACCTAATGCTTCTGACAAAATGTCCTTAGCATCCTTAATGATTTGATATTCCTTGTCTCTCTCCTCTTTAAGTTTCTTTTGCTTCACTTTCCTTTGGAGGATTTCACCTATATTTTGCATTTGATCCGCTGATAGATTTGCAAAATCCAATGTTGGAATCTCTATTTCTTCATCTAGGTCTATATCCTCTACTATATTCTTGCCCAAAAATCTTATACTCGGTTGAGCCTTAGGCTTATCTGTACTTAATGCCTTAGTAGTAGTGATAGTAGACATAGTAGGACTGGCTATAGAGACTGGTATACTATCTACTGGAGAACTTAAAGTATTTACACTTGTAGAATCAAAAATTGGAATACTTACTGCTGGAAAACTTGATGAAGTAGGAGACTGCAACTCGGTAGAAGAAATGGTAGTTGCTTCTGTTGTTGCTATAGGTGATTGGACAAATGTTGAAGTTGTCACAACCATGCTTGAAGGTGTCTCTGGGCTAGATGTAGAAACTTTTACTGGAGAGGTAGGAAGTGATGCAATGACTTCTGCCGCTATCCTCACAGTATCATCTACCTTAGTGGCTTCTTCCTGTTCATCACTGTCATCTTCAATGTCTTTTATTATAATTGTTTCAGTACTTGGTTGGTGAAGATGGTATATGTTCTTCCATGTGGCATTTGTAGCCTTCACAACTGATTCAATATTGTTAATCAGAATCAAACAAGTATTGAACTTCAGTGTCATCTTATTTTTATTCTCCTTCAATACCTTCTTTATTTCATCATTTTTCAAGCTCGGCATTAACTATCTCAAGGTTTGATCAAATATGTCTTTTACAGTTTGCTTTGCATTGGTCCATCTCATTTTTATTGGATCTAATAAAGCTTCTGGAACCTGTGGGGCTATTTCATCAGGAGAGTATTTCCACTGTCCCATCTTTTCAATAACAACATCTTCAATCTCCTTTTGTTCTATTTCCGATCTGGTTTCATATTTTAAAGATTTTATATTACTTACTCCAGATCCTGATCCTTCTCTAAAAAGTTTGATCTTCTCTTGAAGGGTTAGAGGAGGCCTTTTGAATATTATATCTTTTTCTGCCTTGTCTGCCTTACCTCTTGCACTTCTCCTTGTAAATACAGTAGTGGGAGGCTTAGGTGCCTTAGTGATGAATACCTTTCCTTTCTTCTTTGCAGGTTCTAGTTCCTCTATTTTCTCATCCTTTTCCTCTTCTTCTTCAGTGTCTTCTCCTTTGTCCTCGGTTAGCATTTGCATTTTGGCTATCCTCTTCTTTCTTTTATTTACCACTTGTGGAAGTTTTATGCTTAATTCAATTCTCACCTTTGCTTCATCATATGTTCCAAAATATGGAGCTTTGGGATTAATAGGCTGATTAAGAAGGGCTTCAATGATATTCTTGGTTTCATCAATGTTTACCTCATAAGGAAGAGGTTTTGCATGTACAATCCTCGATTTAGCTGCTTGAATGTATACATTGTCACAGTCCACCATGAAACAAATGTCATCCTTATAATCCTCCACCAACTTCTGTGGAATCTGGAATCTGTCATTCATTTTCTCCTTGAAAGACTCAAAATAACTATCCATGATGCTTTCAAAATTTTGACCCATTTCTAAAATATATTCATTTATCTCATAAAGAACTGGCACATCTTTTCTCCATACTACTTTTCCTTTGGAAGGGAAGAATTTTTGAACATAGAAGAATAAATAGACTAGTAGAGATCCAAACTTACATGGATTGTTTTTGGAAGTTTGAATGCTTTCCATGTTCTTGTTAAACTATTTTAACAACAAATCTGCAAGGTCAAATGATAAGTTATTCTTGACCACTTTGTATGCTAGGTCTATGGCTTCACAGGAAACACTATTCTGTCGACTTGAACTATATATTTTATGGGCAATTATGTGTGTTCCAAACTTCAGTTCAGCATCAGTAATGCTGCTTACTTTCATGCCTCTACTGTCCCACTCAGCTAGGGTTTTCTTCTCCAGTTCCGACTGACCTAGGGTTTTGGTAGTTTTAGCTTTGTTTAACATGGGAAGACCGGGTGATTTGATGAATCATCTTCTTAGTAATTTCTATGGGTTGCTCAAGCCAAATCTTTCCTTCATGTACATGGCTGAGAATGTATCTAACCCATTTCTCCTGAAAGTTTTGAGGTAAATGTGCAATGTGAACTAATCCCTTGTCTTCCATATGTTTGTGCTCGGGTTTTAGAATACCATCCACACATAGTTCCTCATGCACAATATCTAGCTCTAGGTTTCCCATTTCTTGAATTGCACAATTGAAATGATTGCAAATATCGTTAACAAGTAGTACCTTAGGAGGAATCTGAGATTCAGCTCCGTTCGGGTCTAGGGCTGCTGCAATTGTGGGCATGAGCTTGAAATCTGGTGCTCTCCATTCCCCTTGGACTATCATTTCTGATCCTTTCTTCGTTGAAGTGTTGGATGATGCCATGGTAGCTTATAGAGAATTCTTTCCACAAAAGTGTTTGAATCACTGGATTGGTTTTGAAATTTTCTGCTCTCAAAGTGCTAAAGTTCACGGTGAAGAATGAGTTTGAATCCTTGCCTTTTGTTTACAATTCTATTATTAATGCTCAGTACAAATTAGGGTATGAATTCTGACAGACTGTCACCCACTATGAATTAATTGCTTGGTAAAGACTTTGCAACTCGGTGAACTTGAGAATTCATATTGCTTCGACCTCGCTCGGTAAAAACTGGTACCAACCTTGCTTGGTGAAAACTGATACCGACCTTCCTGTGATCTTATTGCATCTTGTATGCCGATTTAGATCTTTTTTTTAATTCAGTTCTGGAACTGCTTGAAATTTATCTATGAGAATATAGTTCCAGTGCTTTCTTGGGAATTTAGTTTGAGTCGATAGAGCCACCCATTCCATTACTTGGACTGGTTTTCTCGGTAGATTTAGGAATCCACTTTTGTTTCATCTATTTCCTGACCTTAGTTGCTTCATTCTTCTTTCCATCTTCAACTTCACTAGCATTCATGCAATTTTTGGCTATGTGACCGAGTTTAGTGCATTTGAAGCATCTTACGGTAGTATCTCTTTTCCTTAGATGATGTTTTATGCAGTTCATGCCAATGTGTCCATATTCTCCATAGTAATGACATCTACACCAGGTGTTGTAATCCCATCCAAACATTGCTTTCATAATTTGTTCTGCTGGATTGAATGTTTTGGATCTGCACTCGGATGCCTTGTGACCTTGTTTGTTGCATTTGTGACAATTACCTTTGAATCTTAGTTTTTCCCTGCATTCATTTGCTTTGTGACCATGTTGATTGTAGTTGTAGCATTTTCCATTGAATTCTACTTTTTCATTGCTCCAACATTTATTTGAAGTATGTCCTATTTTACCACAATGATTACAAGTAGGTTTCTGATTTCTTTGAGTACCTTGCTTAGAAGATTCACCTTCTCCTTTATATCCAAGTCCTGCTTTTCCTTTTTGCCTGTGAAGATTTCACTCATACAGCTGATTTAAGTCTTCTTGGCTTTTCAGCATTCCTTCATTGATTTATTTTTCGGTGTTTAGGTCATCCATCAATCTTAGATTGATTTTCTTTTCAGATCTTAGTTCTTCTCTTGTGCTTTCTATTTCTGATCTTAGAGTTAGAATTTCCTCATTTGTATGGGAGATCTGATCAATTAGGTTTTCTAGCTGAAGGGTTTTGTTTTGGACTTCATTGTTCCTTCCATCTAATTCATCTTTCAACTTGTTTCTTTTTTCTAAGATCTCACAAAATCTTGTTGAGTGTAGCTCTTGTTCTCTTTTTAATTTTCTCACTTCTTCCTGTAGAGACCCATTCTTTTCTAGGAGTTCTTTGATAGCATTGTTTGCTTCATCTGAGCTATCTGAGGGAAAAAGATCTTCAATCTTTTCTTCAATGTAATTCTGATCATTCATCTGATTTGCAAGTTCCTTCCTTCTTCTTAGGGATTGGGAAAGATGTTCTTTTGCTTCTTTAAGTTTAGCTGTGGCCACTTCCAGATCTAGCTTTTCATTTTCAATCACCTTGTTCAGTTTGAATACCTCCATTGTCCTGGATCTTTGCTCAAGCTAGTTAAGCTTTATCTTGAGAACCAATACTACTCTGATACCAATTGTTGGAAATATTCAGGAATTAACCAAGTTACTGAGAGGGGAGGGGTGAATTAGTAACTCCAAATTTTCTTTTAATTACAGATGTATTAACATATAATTCACTTTAACCTTTCGCATATAGAAAGCATGAAACTTAAAAGCATTCACAACAATGACACATAGATTTGGTTACCCAGAAACCTTCCAAAAAGAAAGTAAAAATGGGGTGGGGATGAAACCCACAAAGCTTTAGTACTGCAGTATAAAGTTGGCCAGTTAAGGCTTACAATTGATCACTTCTGATGATCTTCCCTGCTAGGAGCAATAAGGACTGCTAGGTCCACCTTGTTAGAGGATTTTTACAAACTTACAAAAGAAGTATGTACTCAGTAAAGAGATTTTACAAAGACTGTTAAGTCTACCTGGTTAAAGGATTTCAAGTTGATTCATCTATTAGGATGAAACAGTAGATCTCTTGCTTTGCAACTGGATTGCTAAATGAGTTTCGCTGATGTACTGATCACCTTCTATGATAAATTTGTCTTTGCTACTTCTTATACTGTTGTAGCCCTTTGTAATTCACTTATCTCTTCTTTTCTTTCTTTTTCATATTCATACTCATACTAATTACATCTTGGTATTTTTACAACATTGTTTATATACAAGTCTAAACAATTAATTACAATTACAATTACAAAGTCAGCTTGAAAAATAAAACATAAGTGCTACTAAGTTGGCCCAAGTATGGTTACACAGTTCCTGCAAACTAACTCAATGACTTTCTGATACTCGGTGTCCACTGCATTACTTGGCATCATCATGCACTCGGTAGAAGTGAAGGCATGGTTCATACTAACCACTCGGTAGGTTTTGAACTCGGTAAATACTGGTGACTCGGTAGACATAATGTTACTCGGTTTACACTATCCTGCTCGGTTTGCACTGTTCTGCTCAGTTTGCACTGTTCTACTTGGTTTGCACTATTCTACTCGGTTTGCACTGTTCTGCTTAGTTTGCACTATTCTGCTCGGTTTGCATTGTTCTACTCGATTTGCACTATTGTGCTCAGTTTGCACTGTTCTGCTCGGTTTGCACTGAGAATGCAAATAAGTGTTGTCACTAGTGGCAATTGTGCTTAATGCCAACAATTCCAAATAGAATCTCAAAAGAAGTGGATCAATAGCATATCAAAGTGATTTTTAGACCTTCTATTCCTGATAATGATGTTAATTGGCAGGTGTTTGACAATGATGAACAAATTCTACAATTTTTGTTTGAAGAAGATGTTTTTTTTAGAATACAACCAAGGTAGGCTATCATAAAACTATGGTGATCAAGTGATACAACTGAAGTCCAATAGGATTCCTAGTGGTCTTGTCACCTTAGAAACTATCTTCAACAAGGATGATGAAGTCAAGAGAAAACAAGCTGGCCTAGCAATCCAACAAGAACATTGTGTTGAACTAGAGTTGGAACCTGGTAAGGGCTTACAATGTGGAAAAGTAAGCACTGAATTGGAAAAGAAAGCTTATAGTCAGTTATTCAAGGAATTTAGTGATGTTTTTGCATGGTAGTATGAAGACCTCAAGGGTTTTGATCTTGCCCTTTCCCAACACACTATTGAATTAGAACCTAATGCCAAACTAGTGAGGCAAAAGCAAAGGCCTGTTAATCCTAAGCTTGAGCCACTCATGCATAAAGAGGTGCTCAAACTAATAGAAGGTGGTATCATCTACCCCATTAAGCATACTAGTTGGGTTTCCAACTTTGTTCCTGTTAGGAAGAAGAATGGGGAGCTGAGGTTATGTGTTGACTTCAGGGATCTTAACAAGGCCTCTCTAAAAGACCACCATCCACTACCCTCTATGGAACAAATCTTATAATGTGTCTCTAGATCTAAGAGATTTTCATTATTGGATGGCTATTTAGGATACAATCAAATCTTAGTGAATGAAGAGGATCAATATAAGATAGCATTTACAACCAGGTGGGGAACCATGGCTTATCAGAAGATGCCCTTTGGTTTGTCAAATGCAGGTGCTACATTTCAAAAGGTAATGGATATGGCCTTTAAGAGCCTAATGTACAAGTTTATGTTAGTCTACTTAGATGACATAACTATCTATTCAAAGCATGCAGTAGATCACATCAAACATTTAAGGAATATTTTTGAAAGGTGTAGAGAATTTGGGATATCTCTTAATCCCAAGAAATGTGTGTTTGCAGTTCATGAAGGAAAATTGATGGGATATGTAGTATCCAAGGAAGGAATTACAGTGGATCCTAAAAGAATTGTAGCTATCCTAGAGCTACCCCTAACACATCACAAGAAAAGTCTCCAATCTTTCATAGGAAAGATTAATTTTGTTAGGAGGCTCTTGCCTAACATTGCAGATTTACTCAAGCCCTTGATAGCCATGTTGAAGAAGAATTTAGCTTTTAGTTGGACCAAAGAAGGGAAAGTCAATTTCCAAGCTATCAAAGAGGCCTTAACAGAAGCGTCTGCCCTCCTAAACCCAAATTTTAGTAAGGATTTTATCCTTTATGCTTATGGAGGACATGATTCTATATCTGTAATGCTGACCCAAGAAAATTTAGATGGATTGGAGCAGCTTGTTGCTTTCTTTAGCAAAGGTTTAGAGGAGTATGAACATAAATACTCTTTTGTAGAGAAACATGTACTTGTTGTGGTAAAGAGCCTTAAAAAGTTTAGATATTTGTTGACTCATAGCAAGGTACATTTAAAAGTTACTCATCCAAGTGTCAAAGAGTTTTTTCTTTCCAACAAACTAAATGAGAAAAGAGCTAGTTGTATCACCAAGGTGATGGAATATGACATAGATATTCAAACTACCAAGCTGGTTAGAGGAAGAGGTCTTTGTGAGCATTTGGTAGAGGATGAAAGTTCAAAGAAATCAAAACAAATAGATGCATCTCTAGTGGTGCATTCTACAGAAGAACAAGCCAAGGCAACAAGCTGGTTGCCTAATATGATCAATTATTTGAAGACAAGACAATGCCCTACAGGCCTAGATTCAACAAAAAGAAGGTATTATAGGTTACAATCTATTCCTTTTGTGATGATAAATGAAGTTCTTTTTAGAAAAGATCACAATGGTGTCCTTTTAAGATGCATAGATTTAGAAAAGATAGCTGATATCCTATTTGAGTTCCATGATGGACCTTCTAGAGGTCACTTTTCTCCTAGGACTACTACTTTTAAAATCATGAGGGTTGGATACTATTGGCCATCTATCTTTAAGCATAGTCATGAGTATGTGATAAAATGCATCAAGTGTGCCATGTTTGTAGGAAAAGAAAGGCTCACAGCCTTGCCCCTACAACCAGTCAAAATAGAGCAACCTTTCATTAAATGGGGTATAGATTTCATTGGAATGATCAATCCTCCATCTAGTGCAAGACATAAATGGATAATTACTACAACTGATTACTTCACTAGATGGACAGAAGCAATTGCTTTAAAAGAAGCCAATGAAAATGCTATGTTGAGTTTTTATGATGATATAATCCATAGATTTGGCATTCTAGATTCCATCATATCAGATAATGCATTGGCATTCATAGGCCTCAAAGTCTCAGAGTGGGTAGTCAAGAATGGCATCTATCTAAATACAAGTTCTAACTATTACCCTCAAGGTAATGGCTTAGAAGAATCAATGAATAAGAACTTGATTAGGATAATCAAGAAGACTCTACAAGACAATCAGAGGGATAGGCATACCAAACTCAGGTCTACAATGTGGTTAGATAGAATTACCCCAAAGAAAATCATTGGTAATTCTCATTATGTGTTAGTTTATGGTAGAGAGGCCAAGTTCCCTATTTCAACTGAATTTCCAACTCTGGATTTGGCCACTCAATATGCTATGTTTGAGGAAGGAGATCACTTGTAGATCATATATGCTTAGTTGATGGAATTAGAAGAGATCAAAGACAAATCAATGTAGGATATGGAGTTCCATTAGATTCAAACAAAGAAAAATTTTGATAAGAGAGCCAGAGTCAAGAATTTCAAAGTTGGAGACATAGTTCTCAAATGGGATGAGTTCAAATCCAGACTTGGCAGACATACAAAATTCAATTCATTTTGCAGTGGACCATCTATTATAATAGAGTGCAATGGGTCTAATGCTTTTTAACTATCAACCCTTGAAGGAGATGCCTTACCAATATCAGTAAATGGTTTCCACTTGAAGCCCTACTTTGAGGTTAATCCCTCTCTATAAATTTTGTAAATATACTTTCCCCTGCTTTCTTTCCCTATTTTCTAGGTTAGTTTCCTACTTTCCAAGAAGTGTCAGTGCACAATTTTGCCTCTTTGGTTTCAGTCTTGTCTCCCTATGAGAAATTTTGATTTTTGATGACCCCATGCCTAATGGATTATCATAGACCACTAGTTTTCCATGTCTAGCAGGCTGACATCTAGTAGAAATGCCAAAATGTTACCCTAATTTTCATATACATGAAAATTTGACCAATTCCCATCTCAAGGTCTCTATTTTTACCCTACCAAACACCTCAGAAAATTTCATAGCTTTATGTCCTGTCCTCTGGTCTCTGCAAGCTTTCTAAGTCTCTGGTCTGCAGGTCAAAAAAATTCATAAAAGTAGCCGTTGTAGGCTTAAAACCCTAAGTAGCCCTTTGGCCTAATATATTTTCAAGTTTCTTTATCGGCCACTTAAAATCCTAAATGCCCATGTGTGCTTTAATCCTATTGGTTGGTCACAGATTCTCTTATTTCTCTGGCGGTGATCTTTCCCTCTTAGCGATTTAGTGACTCCATGATTCTCATAGTCGCTAAGTGTTTCATGGTTAAGTACTCAATGGCTAGCAATTCAGTGAGCGGTTAGCCTTCCTTTGGTCATGTAATTGCTGAGTTCTTTGGTGGTCTCAAGATTGTGGGGTCCCAGTTGATGAGATCAACAGTTGTCGTAAGATCTCATAGCATGTGTCAGAGGCTCACGATCTTATGACAACCATCGATCTTTCCTTTTCTCAATGCTACATGCCTTTGTGGGTCCATTTCCATGGTGTCCTATGTTGAGTTATTTGATTGGTCAAAGGGAGATGACTTGTAATTTTTCAACGGGCCCAGTTTTCAGGCCTCTTTTGATCTAACGGCTGGTGTGTTTTCTCATAGCATGTGTCAAAGCTATGTGATTTTCAGACTGCCATTGATTTCTCCTAGTGATGTAATTCTTCATGCCTGGTGAGTCCACTACTATGTGTATTCAAATGGTAGCTTTTGATTGCTCCACATCTGTTGAGTTAGCTTATTCATTACTGGGACCAAGTTCTTTTAGCGGTTAGAGGCTCTGACATCTACAAAGGATCGATGGTTGTTGTATGTTCTTGAGGCTATGTGTTAGACCATGAGATCATGTGACAACCATTGATCTTTCTTTATCTCAGAGCATTCTCGATGGGTCCTTTCTTGGTGATGTGTTCACTTCCTATTGGTTGCTGTGTGATGATGAGGACTTCTAGGTGGACCGATGTGTCAGAGGGGTCTTGGTCTAATATAGATCTATGGAAGGTGTAAAGGTGCAAGGAATATTTGGGGGCCATGAGATCTTGCACCCACCATTGGATCAGAATCTTGTCTTAAGTGGGACCGATGTTAGGACTTGCCAAGGTGTATGCTTATAGAGAAATCAAGGGTGAATAAAGGAATGACATGTGGCATTTTTAGGTCTAGGGTTAAGGGTATTCCATGAATTAGTGACCAAAGAACTTTTTCATGTTTGCTAGACTTAACCGAGGTCAACAAAATGTTTAAATGACTCCGCGACTGAAGGAAAAGGGTAACCCAAGGTTGACTTAAAGTTAGATTTGCAGTCAAATGCCGAGCCTAAGTAAATAGGAAGATCAGACGGTTACATTTTAAAGTGAGATTAAGATTTAAATGTTGACCATTGATGGAGGAAAGGTTTGGTGCCACCTATTAGTTGTTATTATTTAAATTCAAATATATTCCTGCAGGGTTTCAGCTAGGCTTTTTGAACTAGTAGTCAATTGTGATAGAATTGGTGGATGGAATTTATATCTTCAAGACATTTTGCAGTTGAGGAAGATGATGATAGGGGTCTAGGTGGCCTTTTTTGGTCATTTCTTATCTCAAGGGGGTACCAATTAGTGCATTCATGGTGAGACTTTGTGCAGGAAGGTTGGTGAATCCAGGTTGCTTATCTGTAGGAAATTGTAGTACAAAGAGGGGCACATAAACAAATATCTGATCATCCATGATGTTACAAAAATACTTTTATGATCAGACTTGTTTGAGTTAGGGTTAGATATTATTCTAATGTAAAATCCATGAAACCCTAGTTAGTTTTTTTTTACTCCTGCCTGCGTGCAGTTGAGTTGGTATATATTGTATTTTTGGAGCTTTTGGGCTCAGAGTTGGACAATTTGTAGAAGAAATTTATCTTTTCTTAAGGGTCATCTATGGTATCATTTCTACCCTTTGGCTTATATAGTTGTATTTATCCCATTGATGATTCAGATATTGCAGAGGTATTTTGTGACAATCCTTCATGTCCATATGCTTCCTTGTCTAAATTATCTCTTATTGGATTAAAGTATATGATATTTTTAGTGATATCTTAGGGTTCCTGATCCCTCTTTCTTTCTATAATTTTGTGTGTTATTTTGTTTGATTTGATTTAGATGTTTTGTGGGTATACTTCAACCCCCTAACAGTCTTGTCTCAATCCTACACCGAGTTGCAAAAGTGAATGTCTACTTGCAGGTCATAAATTGTGTCTTATGTTCAGACCCTTCATGAAACACTTATGCAAGCCTATTTAGCAAGTTGTGACCTATGAGACCTAAGCCTTTCATTGATTCCATTCCCCTATACTAAGATCCAAACCCTAATTTTAGTGTATCACCTAGTAGGTAGTTTTCTTTCAGTCTTTTCCCTTTCCAAGCATTCCTTCTATCCCTTTCCCTTAAAAGTTTTAGTTTTCATGTCTAGAAGAAAATTAATGTGATTATCCAAGAGGAACCATCCTAGAACCTAGAGGTCTCATCTCAGTTAGCATAGGTCCCACAACTTAGAGATGATTCCCATGTTATACTAGGTTATCAAGACTATGAGAGCTTGAGAAAAGGGTACAAACTTAGTGTATAATAGTATACACTAATGTTGCATACTAATTTAATGATGATGATGAAGATGAGGAAGTGAAACCCAAACCAAAGGCTGAAGTAATTGGAGGAGAATTAGGCATCTCCAAGGCAACATTATGATCTGATAATTAGGAGATGACCAAAGAAGAGCAGTGGTGGCAACACCAAGTAGAACTTGCAAGACAAAAGAAAGAGGAGACTACAAGAAGGTTGGCTATAGGGGGCATTGGTATAGGAGATGGACATGGCTCTTCCAAGCCATCCACTGAAATGGTTTCCTACAAAAATGTGGATGATATCCCTATTTCTAGAGAGCTTATGATTCGAGTTGATACAAAAAATGATGTTGTTTTGGTACCCATATATGGCATCATGGTTCCATTTCATGTAGCTACCATCAAGAGTGTTACAAGCCAACAATATGGAGGGAATTCTTATATAAGGATAATTTTTAATGTTCCAAGTACTGGCTTTAATGCCAACTACATGCCAACAATGAAATTCTCTAGTAGTATTTATGTTAAGGAAATTTCCTTTAAATCCAAGGATTCAAAGGACATCAACCAAGTGGTACAAATGATTAAATCCCATAGATGGTCTATAGCTATGAAAGAGTCTGAAAAGGTAGAGAGAGCTACACTGGTGACTTAGGAGAAACTTCAGCTTTCAAAAACAAAGCCAATTAGGTTGGCAAACTTGTGGATCAGGCTGACGTTTGGTGGAAGAGGAAGAAATATGATTGGAACTTTGGAGGCCCACCATAATGGATTTTGGTATTCAACCATGAGAGCAGAAGAGAAAGTTGATATTATGTATCAAAATATTAAACACGCATTCTTCTAGCCAGTAGAGAAGGAGATGATTACTTTGCTTCATTTTCATCTACATAACCATATTATGGTTGGAACAAAGAAAACAAAAGATGTCCAATTTTATGTGTAGATAATGGATGTGATCTAAACTTTAGGAGGGGCAAGAAGGTCAATGTATGATCCTGATGAAATTGAGGAAGAGCAGCAAGAGAGGAACAAGAAAAATAAAATCAATGCAAAGTTTCAAGGGTTTGTTAAGCGAGTAACAGAGCTATGGGAGAAGCCTCATCTAAAAGATTTTGAACTAGAGTTTGATATACCATTTAGAGAGCTAGGGTTTCATGGAGTTCCTTTCAAAGCCTCTTCTTTTATTGTTCCTACTATAAACTATTTGGTAGAGTTGGTGGAATTACCTTTCTTAGTAATAACCATTAGTGAGATTGAGATTGTTAACCTTGAGAGAGTGGGACTTGGGCAAAAGGCATTTGATATGGCTATTATTTTCAAAGACTTCAAGCAAGATGTACTCCCCATTAATGCCATTCCTCAATCTTCTCTTGATGGCATAAAAGAATGGCTGAACTCCATGGATATAAAGTATTATGAAAGTAGAATGAACTTGAACTGGCAGTCGATTTTGAAGACTATTATAGATGATCCAGATAAATTTATTGAAGATGGCAGCTGGGAGTTTTTGAATATGGAAGCCAGTGATTCTAATTCTGAAAATTCAAAAGAGTCAGATGAAGGATATGAGCCCTCTGATGTAGAAGAAGAATTTCTTGTGGAGTCAGATGAGGATGAAGAAGAAGAAGATTCTAAAGAGGAGGAAGGTAAAACATGGGATGAATTAGAAGCTGAAGCTAGAAATGTAGAAAAGGAAAATGGAGATGAATATGATAGTGAAGAGGAAAGGTGACGACAAAAGGTAAAAGCTACAGGGAAGTCTCAGGAACCTGATATTAGAGATTCAAGAAGAATTCCTACCAAGAGGCATAAAGTCAGATGAATTGAGTTGTTCTGCATCCTTTTGCTACTTATTTATGCGCATAAATAGTTCAACTGTTTATGCAAATGATGCATATGTGTTACTTGATTAGTGTTGTTACTTTGGTAGTTTGAATTCTATGACAACCGACCATTGTGTGTGGTAGCACATTTGTGTTTTTGGTCACAGAGTCAGATAATCCTGATCAAGGATTGAAAACAAGATGCAATGTTGAGGACAGTGATTGTGTTCAACCTAATACTGAAAATTTTGAGATTGAAGCCCAAACTGTTACATTAGAATTGTCTAAACTTGGCTCAGATGGAAAACAAGGTTTCAAAAATGATATTGAAACATCAATAGTATGTTCACAGTTGTCTGGTGCTGATGAAGATGAAACAAAATGTTTCCTTCAATCTTTAGAAATTAAGTAGGATGAAAACAAAGCAGGATTGCAAGATCTATGCATGTGTAGATAGTGAATCAAGTGCAAAACATGTTGCAGACATCTATTAACCAGAACTAAATACACATACTATAGAATGCTAGACAAACTAAAGGCTTAAAATGATATGTGGATGAAAATTTTTCTAACATAAACCAGTTGAGTGTGGATTTTGTGTTTCATGGTGAGCAACAAAGTTTTAGCTTTTAGGCAATAAAATAATAACATACCTTAGATGCCAATTTCCTAGAGAAATCAAAGAAAGCCTCATGCACATCAGCTATACACTTGGTCTTGTCCATTATTTTGGTTCTCAAACCTACAAAATAAGAATAATTATGATCATTGCCACCACTTTGACAATATTCAGAATGAACTAGTACTTAACTCTTTAAGTAAAATATTGAATTTTCAAATCTGTTGTTGTGTCACTCACAAATTTTTTTATTTTTTTTTGCAATAAAATGAATAGGACATATCACATTTTGAAACTGCTTACAAACAATCATATCATGGCAATAAATACACCAAAGCCTCCTACAATGTGTACATATCTGGTTAGCTGGCATTTTGGCTGAATCACTCTAACCACCAAATTGCCATGCTAGTTGAATCATCAAGCTTTTCAACTGACAACCTCACAAAAAATAGTTTTTTACATGGCAGACGGTAATTGAAATGCATCCAAAATTTCTCTAAACAATGCATAAGAAACTGTACATTATACAAAAATCTTGTGCGACCTAGCATTGGTCAATAACAACAAACCACTGCTGAACCATGATTGCTTGCCATTGTCTCAGTGGTCCAAATGTCCTAGAACCTTAACATCTTGCATTTGGAACATCTCCAATTTCCTTGGCCTCTTGTAATATTTCAATAGAAGTGAACTACAAAAAACACTCACTGAAGAAGCTGCCATGCAAGCCCCTATAATCCATGGAGGAATATAGAATCCAATGAATGGAAAGAATAATCTAGCTACTAAAGGAATTCCCATTGCATTATAACCCAATGCCCACAAGTAGTTGATTCTGATTCATTTGAATGTGACCCTTGAAAGATCAATGGCAGTAATAATATCTTCCAAGTTACTCCTCATCAATACTATGTCTATCGCTTCAATTTCTATATATGCACCTACACCAATTGCCATGCCCACCTCGGTAGCCAAAAGTGTTGGTGAATCATTGATGCCATCACCCACCATTGCCACAATCATTCCAAACATCTGCAACTCTTTCACTTTGTCTACTTTACCCTCAGGTAATGTTTCTGCCATAACAGTCTCAATTCCAACCTCTTTGGCAATGGCATTTGTTGTACCCCAGTTGTCTCTAGTGACCACCATACTTCTAATGTTCATCAACTTCAAAATGGACACTACAACTTATGCCTCTGGCTTAAATGGGTCTGATATTTTAATTATTCTGACCAACTCTTCATCAAAATAAATCAAAATTCCTATTCGAGCCATCTCTTTAGCCTCCCTCAAAAAATTATAAGCATCTTAAGAAATAATTACTTTAGAATCTATCATCAGCTTTGTGTTTCCTACAAGAATAGTCTTGTTCTGCACCAAAGCTCTAACACCATGACCACTTATGGACACAAAATCTTGTACTTTGGGCAACCAACTTAGATTTGAACTTTCTGGTCTAAAACTTTTAGCATACTCGACCACAACCTTGGTCAAAGGATGCTCAATGTTTGCCTCAGTCACATCAACCACTTCATAGAAATCAAGAAAAAGCATGGTTCTTAGGAGGTGTGTGTTAACAACAATAGGTTTTCCAATAGTGAGTGTTCTTGTCTTATCAAATACAATGCAGTTTAGTTTATGTGCACTTTCAAGTTCCCCACCCCCTTTGATGACAACACCTTGCCTAGCCCCTACTCCAGTACCCACCATGACAACAGTTGGTGTTGCAAGACCTAAAGCATAGGGAAATGCTACAACCACAACCGCTATGCCAAACTGAAGAGCAAGTTCAAACTCATCCATTCTAGATGGGATCCAAGACTTGGTGTATGAACCAACCTTTCTTGCTATAAACCAAGCTAGCAAATCAACTATGCATCCTTTCAAACATGATCAAAAGAAACTTTTGAATCATAAAAGTAAATCTATGTAATTCATTACATAGGGGTGTCCATGAGACATAAAATCACATTTAGAGTCACATCTCCAGAGTCTTCTTAATGACCAATGACACTCTCACATAATGTACAAATTGTGTGCTTCTAGTCTTTGGTAATAGTTCACTACCTAACTATTTCCCTATCTATATTGAGGAAAGTCTCTAGATCTAAAACTCTTTCACATTAAAATATTAAGAATTTTGATAAGGATATATATATTTAATTAATCACATATGGAGACAACCAAAAAAAGATCATCAATATCTGATGTATTGTTTAGGATGTGTGGTGCGCAAAGCTATCTATAACAACTATTGTATACAATCATCTTAATTGTCATATCATTTGCATTTTCTTTTATGTTTTGGTTTGGTGTTTACATTACTTTATATATTTATATTTTGTGGTATATTCATACATTCACGCATGTGTGTGTGTATCTTTTTGTTCTATTTTACACACACGCATATAAAAAATGAATAAAAACATAAAACAAATTCAAAAAAAGAGAGAAACAACCTAAAATAATAAGACCAATGAAACAAAAATATTTATATTTTATTTCTTGTTTGCGGATTGGTCTTATTATTTAGGTTTCTTCCTCTTTTATTTTTTGTTTTTTTTATTATATATATATATATATATATATATATATATATATATATATATATATATATATATATATATATATATATATATATATATATATATATATATATATATATATATATATATATATATATATATATATATATATATATATGTATATATATATATATATGTATATGTATATGTATATGTATATGTATATGTATATGTATATGTATATGTATCTGTATGTATATGTATATGTATATGTATATGTATATGTATATGTATATGTATATATATATATATATATATATATATATATATATATATATATACATATACATATACATATACATATACATATACATATACATATACATATACATATACATATACATATACATATACATATACATATATAGACTTTAAAGCAAAAAATAGGTAATAGGTTTAAGGGTTAAAAATTTCATGCATGCAACCAAAATCTAATTTGATTTGAAGATCTAATATTAGATGCAAGTCAAATTTGTTTTTAGAAATGGGATGAGAAACCAATTCGAAATAGTAAGCCATGACTAAAAATTTGTTTGATGAAAACATGCTCTCACAATAAAATGAATGAAATTGTGAAACCAAAAAGGAAAAACCCCTCAAACTATTTATTTAGTCATTTATTTGGTCATTTTACCCGATGACCAAATTGGTCATTTATTTAGTCATTTTACCCGATGACCAAATTGGTCATTTATTTAGTCATTTATTTGTCAAATATGATCAATTTTGGTCATGTGACTAAAAATTTTAGTCACGTGACTAAAATTTTTGGTCACTTAGTCATTTATTTGCCAAATTCTACTAGTGGATATGAAGATGAAAGAAGGAGAAAAAATTGTGTAGTACACAAATATAATAAAGGAGGTAGTTCATGATATTAGAGAATCAGATGGTGTTATTAATGAGGACACTTTGGTAAGAAAAATTCTAAGGACTTTATTGCCTATTTATGCCATCAAAATATCTGTAATTCATGAAAATAGGTCAACACCTAACAGTTCTCACTCTTGATAATCTGACTGGAAAGCTAACAAAATTTGAACTAAACAACTATGATAATAGTGTTGTACTGACTATTGAATCTGCTTTTATGACTTCTCTGAAGATTGGTAAGTCTAGTAGTAGAAATAATAAGGATGATAGTGATAGAAATACTAATGATGAGCTTGATGAACTTGAAGCTCTTATGGCCAGGAGATTACCTAAAAGAAAAGGTATATATAGAGGTAAATTACCTTTATCATGCTTTAATTGTAAAGAGGCTGGTCATATTGCTGCTAAATGTCCAAACAAGAAGGAAGAAGATAGAACAAAAGATCAATCTGAAGGAAGCTATGGGAGAAGAAACAATAGAAGCTACCGACACTACAACAGAGACAACCGAGAAAATAATGACAAAGGCAAAAAGGTATGTTATATTGTAGAAGAAAATGAATCAGAATCTGATTTTGATGATGATGTAGAGGTATTATTTGTTGCTATGAAGGATGATTCTTAGGAAGAAGAAAAGCATGTAGAAACAACACTAATTTCTAAAGTTAATAAAAATGATACATGGATCATAGATAGCGGCTATACACATCACATGACTGGTGATGATGAAAAATTTAATCATCTTGAGTAATACAATGGAGGATCTGTTAAGATGGGTAATGATACACCTTGTATGGTAAGAGGTAAAGGATCCCTAATGATAAATGATATAATAAAATGTGAAAATGCTTATTGGGTAGAATGAATGAACTATAATTTGCTAAGTGTGGCACAAATAAACAATTCAGGTCACTGAGTTGCTTTTGAGAGCCAGAAAGTAAAAATATTTGATGATGGAGGAAGACTAGTTGGAACTGGAGCACAATCGAAAGGTAATCTATTTTAGCTTGATAATGATGAATCTTCTTGCTTGATGATGAAAAATGAAGATTCTTGGTTATGGCATAAAAGGTTATGTCATGTGAATTTTGATAACATGATTAAGATGAATAAAAAGAAAAGAGTTAGACATCTACCTAACTTATCAAAGCTTGATCATGTTATATGTCATGAATGTTAGAAGGGTAAAATGACCAAATCTAGTTTCAAAAGAAAAGATTATTCAGAAAAGAAGATACTTGAGTTGGTTCATACTGACCTATGTGGTCCTATGAGAACTTAGAGCTATTATGGAGATAGATATTTTATTCTTTTTGTTGATGATTATACTAGATTAATGACTGTCATGTTCTTAAAGGAAAAATCTGAGGCATTCAAGATGTTCAAGTGGTATAAAGAAAAATTAGAGAAGGAGACTGGTAAAGAATTGAAATGCTTAAGATCTGATAGAGGAGGTGAATTTATCTCTGATGAATTTACTAACTTTTGTAATGAGCATGGTATTAAAAGATAGGTCTCTGCACTGATGACACCTCAGTAGAATGGCATTGCTAAAAGGAGGAATAGGTCAATTGTTGATTGTGCAAGGACAATAATGATAGAGAAGAATTTTTCTTAGACATACTGGAGAGAAGTTGTCACCACAACTATTTATGTTTTGAACCAAGTACAACTAAAGGACACTAACAAGACACCCTATGAGTTATGGTTTGGACACAAACCCACTGTAAGTTATTTTAGGATTTTTGGAAGTAAATGTTTTATTTTGAAAGATGAAAGAAATGGGAAGTTTGACTCAAAAGGTGATGAAGAGATATTTCTAGGATATTCTAGTAAAAGAAAAGCATACAAGTGTCTAAATAGAGTTACTAACAAAATGATTGAAAGAACTAATGTTCGAGTTGATGAGTTTGAAGATAAGAATGCAGAGGAAAGTAGAAAAGAAATGAAAGACTATGGTAGATTCACTTACATTGAACAACCAGAGTATCCACCAAAGCCGTAGACTGTGACAACCGGTCAGTAGGAGAATAATACTAAGGAACAGGAAATAGAAAGCAATGAGTAGGAAGGACCTATTGAGCAAGAAAATGAACCTACGCAAGATGAAAAAGAAAGAAGAGATCAACTACTAGCAAGATTTGTCAGAAGACATCATCCTGAGACATAAATAATTGGAGAAAGATAAGATGGAATGATGACAAGGAGTAAGACAAGACAAGGTACATGTTTAGTCTATGAATATGAACTGAAAAATGTTAAAGTTGCATTGGAAAATGATGAATGGGTGAATTCAATGAAAGAAGAAATTGAATAGATAGAGAAAAAAAAGACATGGACTTTAGTACCCAAACCTAAAGATAAGAATGTTATCAGTACTAAGTTGATATTCAGAAACAAGCTGAATGAAAATGGAGAGGTAACAAGGAATAAAACTAGATTGGTATGCAAGGGATATGCATAGGAGGAAGGAATTGATTATGGTGAGACATTTGCACCTGTTGCTAGATTAGAAGGAGTTAGAATGTTACTTTCATATGCTGCACACAAAAGTTCAAGGTTTATCAAATGGATGTTAAATCAACATTTCTAAATGGGATACTTGAAGAAGAAGTCTACATATTCATTTATCTAGAAAAGAAAGACATGGTATGTAGATTATATAAAGCTTTATATGGTTTGAAGAAAGCACCTAGAACCTGGTATGAAAGGCTACATACTTATTTGTTAAGTATTGGATTTGTTAGAACTAGTGAGAACAACAATTTGTATATGAAAGGAGATACTGATGATACTATTCTTATTGCTAAAATATTTGTGAATGATATTATCTTTGGAGGTCAAGATCACATATGTAAATCCTTTGCTGATGAAAGGAGAAAAGAGTTTGAAATGTCTATGATTGGAGAGATTAAGTTCTTTCTAGGACTACTAGTGATTCAACAAAGTGATGGGATATACATCACACAATCCAAATATATCAAGAAAATACTGAGAACATTTGGCATGGAAGATGCTAAACCTACTGGAACACCAATGGCTACTAGATGAAAATTGACTAAGGAGGATGAAACTATAGAGGTAAACCAGACACTGTACCAATCTATGATTGGTAAATTAATGTATGTAGTACATAGTAGACCAGACATAGCACATGTTGTGGGGATTGTTACAAGATTTTTTACAAATCCTAGGGAGTCACACATGGTTGCTATAAAGAGAATCTTAAGATACTTGAAGAAAAAAGAGGACTATGGATTATGGTATCCTAAGGAAGGAAAGTTTGAACTCAAAGTCTATATCGACGCTGATTGGGCTGGAAATGTGGATGACAGAAAAAGCACCACCAAAGGAGGATTTTTCTTTGGTGAAAGACTTGTTACATGGACAAGTAAGAAGCAGGCTTGCATTTCTCAATCTACATCCAAAGAAAAGTATGTTGTTGCTGCTACAAACTATTCAAATATTGCATATATTAAGAAAGTGTTGGAAGGTATGAATGAGGTAATCACTGAGCTGGTGATTATATATTGTGACAACACTAGTGCAATAAACATTTCAAAGAATCTAGTGATGCACTCTAAAACAAAGCATATATCTATTAAGTATCACTACTTAAGAGAACAAGTACAGGAGAAGCAAGTCAAGCTATAATTTGTTACATCTAAAGAGAAACTTACAGACATATTTATAAAGCCTCTACCAAAGGATACATTTGAATACTTGAGGACTAGACTTGGGGTCCATCCCCTGTCTATTGGTCACTAATGTGATCTGGATGTTGCATCAGCCTAATCTTATCAGAAGATCATACATGTTGATGCAAAATAGTTCACACTTTGGATCATGTCTAAGGTTGTGATAAGGTTTGAAGAACTGGAATAGTTTGGCATATCAGTATATAGAGATATAGAGAATGCATCAGACAATAGAGAGTTACATGGCTACTATAGAGTTGTATGTTTATTTGTTTCTTTGGCATTATTGTCAAAGGGAGAGATAAACAATATGAATTAATGAGAACACTAAAACATCTATCAAAGGGAGAGAGGTCTCAGTATGCAATAGAGACAAAGGGAGAGATAATTGGAAAGTAAGGGAGAACATTGAAGATCAGTTACTGAGAATAGAAGAAGGAATCTAAGAACTGAAAAGATCATATATGTAGAAGATAGTCTATATTTGCAATGTTGTTTAGTAATGTAGTGATTGAACATATTAAGCTAGGGAGAGCTTATACCAAGTTACAACATTTGTTTACAAAGTTGTAGCATACATGTTTGGTATGTGTATGGTATAGTTCATATTGCTTAAGTTGCCATCAATGCCAAAGGGAGAGATTGATGAACTACAATTGATTTAGAACCTAATTGAAGATCAGTGATTATAGATCACCGAGTTACTGATTAGATATGTAAGATGATTAAATCAGTAATATGTTGTCATTGATGTCAACTAGTTTGATGACACTTATCTTGTAAGTTACAATACCTAAACATCTGTAGAAATGAGAAAAAGAGATGAAGAACATAAATATCTACATGAGAAAGATGTATATGATAGATGAGGATAAGGAACACATTGGGTAACTTATTGATGAGTCTATGACCTTATGTTATTGACTTGATTATGTTGCATTCATCTATGATGAAGAAAAGAGTTAAAAGACACAAGGTGGTGTGGTCAGGTGATTAAGCATCACAGTATACACTGAGCAGTGTAGTGTATACCGAGCATAGTATAAACCGAGCTTGTGTTCACTGACACATTTATTTGTTAACCGAATAGAGAGAAATGAACTAAATGATTAGTTTAGCTGATAAGAGTTGATGAGCTGGAAAGTGTATGATCATGAGGTTGGAGATAATGTTTGTTACGAAGATCAACAGCTAAAAAAATTCAAGGAAGATCTAAAGGATGGAAAAAAAATGTTTTACTGACACATCAACTGAGGAAGGTTTAAGCGGAAAAATGGACAAAGGAGAATAAGTTGCAAAATTTGATGGATGAGAAGAAAATGGTCTAAATGTCTATTTAAGAGACTAGGATTTCACTATGAAACTTATGCCAGAGGAAGGAGAATGCATATTTATCACATCAACAAGCTTCATGCATGCTTGATCAAACTGGTTAAGGAGAACTGAACTGCAAAGATTATTGAGAGTCAAAAACTATTATTGAGAGATAGAAAGTCATTGATTATTGTTGAAACAGAATTGATATATTGATCAGAGGATTTGAATGAGCATAATGTAGATCTTAAAATTTGCAATAGAAGTTGTATTGTAATTAGATCACCTGTTGTTACATTTTAATCATTGTAAACAGATAAATCTCTTAACTAAGTGGACTTGAAAGTCTTGTAATGTCATTCATAGAATGTACATTTGTTATCCTGTCAACCCCATAGTGAATGCTGGTTGGATGATAATTGTTGGTCTAAAATCCTCTAACAAGATCACATCTTACAGTGTGTTTTTTAACCTTTAACAGGATTGGTTCTTCATTGACCTCACTTCAGAAAAGTGAACAATTTTGGGTTGTCGGTCCCAGGTGATTTTTCCCTTTACAGGGTTTCCACATTAAATCTTTTGTGTTATGTGTTCATTGTGGTGATTGTTTGATTTTCATACTTTACATATTGCATATTGGATTTGGTCAGTAATCATTATAAGTTATTGACTGCTAATCAGTAAAAGCACAGATCGTATAGTATTTTATGTTACCGAGCTGCATAAGTTTAAGTAAATTGTTTTTGGTTATACATTTTGATGTGGGATTGTGGATAACTGATTCACCCCCCTCTTAGTTATTCTAACAATTTTATGTGCTCTTAACCAAACATTCTTAACTCTTCTCCAAACACTAATCCAAGCACCCATATCCAAATAATAGGCACAACTAATACAACAATAAAAATAATGTCGGCTCCATTAGATAAACTTAGGAAACTGTAACTATCAACTAGAAACATCATAACTCAACTTGTACTACCCAAATGACTCTAGGTCCATGAACATAGCATCATACACATGTCTACAACATAAATATAAATGTGCAAGGCTCCATTACAACCATACTACAAATCACATACATAACTCTTCCTGGGACCTATCAAGAACACTACTGATACAAACAACTGTATTACTATCTTCACTCATAATCAACATCTGCGTCTATGATATCATGTTGATAACATATCTAGGAAACATATATTGAAGGCTCTCTCCATTAGGTTTTCATGCACACTACTTACCATATGTTGTCTTCAATGACAAACATACAATCAGCACTGGCTTGCTGGAAAATCTTTAACACATTCGGCCATGCTTGTGATGTTATTTTTGGTATGGCTGTGTGTATTATGTGTAATAACATGTTGCAATTAATCATTTTTCCTATTAGTGTTTAGGATTTTCAATAGGGCTAGTCTAGGTGCTTGGACGTAATTGTTATTAATGGTTAAATCTTATCAGAATTTAAATATATTAAAACTTTATCATTTTCTTTTTTTGGCCTTTGGATTTATTTTAATGTGGGATGAAATTTTATTGAGGATTTTTTAAAAAATATTTTACTAATAAGTTTTAATTTGTGGGGGTTGAATAAAAGGGGGATTTTTATTCATTTTATCACTTTATTTTTAGAAATTTGAAGAGCTTTTCTCAAAAAAAAAGATTTCACAATTTGAATTTTGGAAGGAAGGGAAGATTTTGGTAATGAAAATTTTATGGGCATTTGATTATTGGATTTATTTGGGCATTTCCTACATCTTCTCAAAATTTCAATCTATTTGGTGAAGAATTGTGCATGCTCTTGGATTTTGAAGGGTTCCTTCAGTGTATTAGAGGTATGTATTGTTTCATCATGAATTCTTGTTGGAATTTATTTTTGTAACTTGAATTGGCTTAGAAATGATGAATCTATGGAGTTTGTGGATGCAAGAATTCAATTTGGGTAAAGAATGTAGATTTTTATGGTTTATTAGATTTTATGAATGTATATGAGGGTTTGATTTTTTTCTTGCGCTGGAGGTTGTATGTTTGATATTTAATGTACTAAATGTTTTTTTTAATGATAATTCCCTAAGCTCAAATGGGTTTTATTATTTTCTTCTTATTTAAACTTCTATTTTTGATGAATTTTGGCTCCTTATGCACAATTTCAGGTTTAAGCTTTGTTGTCATGATATTTTGGGTCTCTTATTATTTCCAAGACTAAGAGTAATATTATTGTGGGAAAAATAATAGATTCATAGACATATCATGTAATAAACCTTCCATTTCATGGGGTCATGGTATGTATGAGGGCATTTGGAAAAGGGAATTAGGCACCATGAAAACATATGTAAAATATGAAATAAGATTTATACCCTCTTTATGTGGTTGGGATTTATCTATTGGAGCTAAGGAGTATGTTGGTTTTTCATCATGTATGTGAATACAATCAACCACATCAAATATTCATGTGTGTGTATACTTTACTAGGTGTATGGTCAAGTATGGGAGTGGCTCTTAATGGGGGGACCGAGGCATAAAGGGGCCATCGGAGTAACCCATTGATGAGTACTAATAAAGTGGAAACAAAATAAATAATAAAATGCAAGGGATAAAGTAACTATATAATAAAGATGAACATTAACTATGTTCGCTTAGAGGATGTCGGACAAGTTTGAGTTGGCCTAGAGAGTGTTGACCTTAGATACCTTCTATGTAGCTTGTATGGCATGTATGTTCTAGCCATAGATATATTAGAGAAGTTCCAAGATATTGTAGCACATCAAGAACCTTCTTACCATGACAGGGATAGCTTTATGTCACATGATCCAAATGGACATGCAATGAAACAGACCATATTTGGATTGGTTTCCTACTTTATGGTTTTAAGATAGTGATTGTTGAGCTGACTTGTTGCTTGTATGGTGTATTTGTTGTGCTATTATTTTTGATATACCATTATAGTTTGTGAGAATGGAGATTAGTGTTGGTGTGACCTTCTTATGTATATGCGAACCAAATTTGTATGTATATTTCTTGTGTTGTGTGTATCTCCTTGAGCACAATGGGAGAGGACCTGAGGGTTCCTCGTAGTTAGGAGGTGTGACCAATCACCTTTGAGGGACTATTTTATAGTAATGATTGGTCCCAATTGATAGTGAAAACCTCTTTGGATTTGAGACACATGCCATGGTATCCTTCTTATTTAATCTCATGTATTGTATCACTATGATCTATTTTTTAACTCATGGGAATGCCTTCTTTAATCTTATATTTTGATGTTAAAAAATAAGTGGATTTCATACTAGAGTAGTTTACATGATTCTATTCATGGGTATGTGCAGGATCATGGTATGCCAAAAAGTGGCGATGTGAAAAAGAAGTCCTGATTGATAGACTCTTTGAAAAATAACTATAACTTTCAAACAATATAACATTTTTTAAATCTAAAATATACATTACATTCTATGCTTCACCTAATACAATAATAATAAAAAATTCTTTCAATTTGATGAAGTTTAGACTAAGTTAAGGTGGTTAGACATGAGATTTTTTATATTTAGGAAAATTTGTAACATAAAAATCATAATTAATTATTTACTTGGAAAAAAATACAAAAAAATATACATCACATTTAGACATGAGTCTACTAATTTTATATAGAATCTCATAAAAAAATATTATCTTTTGATTTTGTTTAATGTGGTCAGGCATACACCTACTTGTTATCTTTCTAGTCCTGATTGATAGAATTATTGAAAAATAGCTATAACTTTCAAACAGTATAACAATTTTGAAATCCAAAATATGTCACATTCTTTGCTTTTCCTACTACAAGAAAAATAATATAAGTTTTCAATTTGATAAAGTTTAGACTAAGTTAACGTGGTCAGACACGAGACTTTTTATATTCTGGAAAGGTTGTAAAAGAAAAATCATAATTAATTATTTACTTGGAAAAAAATTACAAAAAAATATGTGTCACATCTAGACATGAGTCTACTACTTAGATCTAGAATATTGTAAAAAAAAATTCTCATTTGATTATGTTTAAGGTGGTCAGACATACACCTACTTATTTTTTTCTTGAAATTTTGGTACTACTACATTGAAATTTGAAATTTTCAATATATAGAATTTTTTTTTACAAAAAAGGGCCTATTATCTTAGAAACTAAATTCAATTTTCTACAGATTCTCTTCTTACATATTTTTGATATAATATTTATAACTTGTTCAAATGTTTATGTGAACTTGCCTAAACCTGATTTTCTTAATTTGCATTGCCACTTAAGGGCCTAGTCTAGCATACCATGATCTTGCACATACCCTCATGATATTTGATTCTATATCACTTAGTAATGGTGTTATTATTCACGGTTAACTCATTTACATATCAAAATTATGATGGTTACTTAGTAAATTGGATATGTAGCCATGATTTTAGATGTTAAATGAAATATCTATAATTATATGTTAATGTAATCGGGTTTTTATAAACTGAATCAAAGATAATTGACTCTCTAGTATGCCCTTGAAGCATTCTAGAAAGCTTTATGACCCTAGTATGACCTTAACCCTGAACACTTAGAAATTTAGGATTTTTAACTTTTTTGCTAAATTGCAAATATGAATCCTCCTTCTATGCATACATATTTTATTTTTTTGCACCTATTACTTCTTGTTTCACATCCATCATTTATAGTTGCACATATGCATAATTTTCACCCTGGTAACTTTTAGGCCTTGTTTTGTACATATATGTACCTATTTTGGGCATTTATAAGTTGTAGAGTTGCACATCCATAATAGAGATTAGATTTTGAGAGATGTTCAATTTTTTAATGATTATTTAAATACCCTTTCTCTCTTTCTTTCCAATGGTATCTTCATAGTAGAATTGTAGTCTTGTTTTGCATCTGTTTTAAATAAATCTTTTCTTAGTTATCTAGTGGTAAATGTCTTGGAAACCAATTTTAATAAGGTGATGCTACTAAAGATTCATAAGAATTTTAGGGAGACATAAGGCTTGTGTTATATTCCTAGATACTCACTCTCCCAACCTTGTAAAGTGGGCTTATGTTTCTAGCTAGGAGACCCTTGAAAATACTGAGCTACACCTCATCAATGCAATGCTAAAAATATTATATTTTTCCATTGATCATTTATATTTTTCAACACATCTTATCTATTTCATGATTGCATTATTGTATTATTCATGTTGTTAATGTAGTTAATAATCCTATCAAACAAAAAAACAATTGTGATACTCAGATTGTTTATTTTTTCCCAAGGGTTCTTAGATAGGGCATGATATGGTACATCATGTGGATCTCACAAGAAAGTAACTATGTCTCGATCCCTCACCATATAAAAAACTCAAATAGAAATATAAAACATACACATAATCCATATAAATATAGGTATAGGGGTCAGTAGCTTAGTAAAAACACAAATACCCATAACATCATCATATGAAAATAAAAATCATTATCTAACAATATGATATAAATCAAATAGTCAAAGTATCAAAGTACTACATCATCAATTGGTATTATAATAATACAAATAAATCATCAAATCCATTTGAGGATCTAACACATGCAATCCTAATAGTATTCAACATTATAAATAAAAATGGTAGAAGGCAGGTGGATATTACATCCTCCCCCCTAAATTTAGGTGTACTCCTAGAAGCCTACAATTACAAATATGATAACTAAAAGATAAAATCTTCTATCTACATATGCCATAAAATAATCATACAAATATAGTACAATGTTTGCAATATCCTCCATTATACATATTATTAGGAATAACACAAATGAGAGGGGGAGGGGTGAATTAGTTGTGTGCCAAAATATTTAAACTTTAAAATCATTTTACTTAATGAAAATATGAACACTTCAAGAAAACACTATAACACAAGTATTTGTTGTCTAGGAAAACCCTATTAAGCGAAAAACCCTAGTGGGAATGATTCCCATGAATAATGCACTAGAAATATAGCATCACTATTAAGAGATCTGCCTCTATTAGGAGCTGATTATTGCATCCAATAAAAAGTCCCTGTTAAAGGACATGCCATGTTAGGAGTCCCTTCAACCTTGTTAGGAGTTAAATGAAATGAGGAGCTCACTACCCCAGAAAATTGCCTGAATGTGAAGGTTAAACCCACCTTCTAGATCCATTATCCAAAAATAAGTATGAAATGATACTTTACAGTAATGAACTAAATAATAGAAACTTGTTTTGCCTCTATAGTTTCAATAAAATGCATTCCAAACATAATCACTACTTTACATCTAGGAAAATTTGCATACACATGATCATAGTCTCCATACATGCATGCCTACTATAACAAGGAATGAATTTCCTTTATACAAGTTACAATAAGTAATTAGGTCAGCCTATTAAGACTTATCCAATGCAAAAATAATTACATATACCCTTTCTAAGATACACACGGTATCTTAAATAGGTAAATACAAAATACAAATCATTATTTATGCACCGACATCCATAATCCACACTCGCCATCTACTAAATACTTTGTCTCCTCTGGTTGGCCCCAAATAGGTCTTCTCAAGTCCCCACATGAAAACTAACATCACCATGATCCTAGAAACCCAAGAGTATCATAGAATGTTCTCCCATGTGTCTTTTGTCATGCCTTAAGCTCACATACCATAACTCAAGCTCATATCCATGTTATCTAAAAAACTCATAGACCATCTCTATCATAATCCTCAGTCAGTTTTATGTAACCAATCTTCACAAAAATAGTTGTAACTCATACAAGAAGAAATATGAAATCCTATGACCTAGATATAAGTTGTACATACTTCCCTCTACACAACTTCATGGTCGTAGATTTTGAAACACCTTACACTATCCATACACAGTTGCTAGTCTTGCTTGTACCTATGATAACCAGTGTTTCTAAAAATTCTAATGCATCCAGCTGAAAAATATGTTGACATCAATGACAAAAAATGAATTTCAACACCTCAAATAGAAAAAATTCCAACAATCTCCCCATTTGGCATTCATGGAAACATATGTAAAAAATCATCAACCAAAAAGTAACCTTCTTAATATAACTTTCACAATATCCTTTTCATAGCAATAGGGTTTTTCACCTGAGTGATGCAAGTCTCGCAGCGGAAGTGTGGAGTTTTACAGAGTTTGCTAACAAACCTCCAAAGGCTAGTAAAAATGCTCAGAATTCTGCTTCCTTAGTGAGTACCTATCCTTCAATTTGTATAGGCTCGGTACCAATGCTCAAAGTAGCATACTTCAGGTTATCACAACCTTTAAACCGGCACCCCAATCTCTGGGTATAACTAAAATTACAAGCCCACCAATCACTGGTTAATAGGGCATGTACAGGGTATGATCTATTGATCTCCTCCTCACTATGGATTTAGCCACCAGGAGCCAGGCAACATTACAAATGTTTGATAGCTTATTTTAACCCATAGCCTTTGTTATATGAAATGTTCCTTCTCTGGTCAATCTAACTTAAACAGGTTAATAACCAGACAACAGTTCCAGGAATGCTTTGACAACAAAAGCTGGTATATTCAGTTTCCAAACAAGATGGATTTAGTCTTGAGGCCTACAAAACACAATACAAATGAAACAATTTCCTTCGCTGTTCATTTGAGTCTAAGGTTACATGAATATGATCAGACTTGAAACTTGTAATCAGAGGTATTCTTGGTTTTACCAAGGCTTAAGAAGGTGAACACAGCACAAATTTACCCCCTTTCCCTTTCTCAGGTCCCAAGAAACACACAACAGCAACCAAATAACAAAGAATGAAGTGAACAAGACTCTGAACTAGGACCGGTGAATGTCATCTCAGCACATTAAACTCTTAACAGCAAAACAATGCAATGGACACTTACCACGTGTTGTGTGCTATAGGCAATGCACAAAACAATGATTGTTTCTATCGGCATTTCAACAAACACTTGGCACCATAACTATTGTGATGAACATTGTACGAGTAGCGGAAGATTGGGGACTCCTTCACGGTCTCAAACAAGTGCAGGGAATGATGTTCGATTCCACTGATTAGAACACAAACAATTTTTAAAAGCACCAGTCACCATGTGACATTTCTACAATAGTCTGCCACATTCAATAACTCATTAGCACGCTGGCTGGTGAAAGTGTCATTGCAATGATTTTGGGGGTTATAAAATGCGTGCAGGTGAACCCGAGAATACGTGGAAACATAAGGAAACCAGTCTAAACATTCATGAGGTCTTACTGACGGGTTTCAAGGAAACATGAAGGAATGCCCATTAAAGATTCAACAAGACATGTGACAAGTTCCAAAGCATAAGAACACACTGTTCAGTGGTTCTAGAACAGGATTCAACCATTGCTAGGCGGGACTGGGTTCAAGTTCATGAACTTTCTGTGGCCATGTTTTATCAAAAGATTGTTGTTTGGTTGGACCCGATGATGCTTGTGTTTGTAGGTGTCATTCACGATCCCGAGCCTTGATGGTTGACCCTCTGTGTAATGTTTGGACTATGACCAACAAATTAAAATGCACAGATGGTTATGTGCATCTAAAAAATCAATAGATATTCGGTTCCCTGCAAAACCTGACTCCTTATCCACATGCTGCAAAAACAAAAAACAAAATCTCCACCAAAGACTTTCAGATTCCCATGGTGGAGTCCGGAGTAGCCCTCAACCTCCAATGTGGACAAACTTAGGGCATCTGAATTAGCAAACCAGAGACAACACTTAGTCCTTCCTCAACCGACTGGTTCACTTCATGCAATGCAACTAGGCCTAGGCAGATGCAGATCAATTAATTCCGTTACGGGATCAAATAATGCTTCAGAAAAACATATGATAGGAAAAAAGGTTGTATTTTTATTGATTTCTAAAATAGATTACAATTTCTTCTCTGTCTTTCTACTTCCCGCCATGGGGTAAAGTAGAGAGGAGCTTTCCCAGCGGTTACAATGCGGTTCCCAACCAACAAGCCGCTTGGGAAGTTTTAAAGTTTAAGATTTACTTAACTAGATAACCCAATTTGGTGTTAAACCAATTTTGGGAGGATCCAACATGGATCTTATTACACAAAATGTAAAAGTATGCTAGAGGTAAGTTTAGGACAACCTAATGACCTTCAGCAAACCGAGGGCTTATAAATGCCAATCCCAGGGCTGGGTCTTACAAATGGTGTCCTTTATTTCATTTAAATCTGTGTGTGAGTGATTTACACCTTCATGAAATTACAAGATTAACTAAGAACAACAAGAATTAGAGAAAAATAATCTAACAAATGCATAATTAATCTATCAACATCTCATGGTTCTCTAAATTGAAGTAGTAAGTGAGGCTCTCAGCTGCAAATCCTCACTAGTGACACTCTAATTATGAGAATTGAACTAAGAATGATATGCAAACTAGATCTAATTATCAAATTCTAGCTCTATTTGATAAGAAAATCTCTAAAATGATCAACAATTAAGCTAATTATCAATGAAAATGCTAAGTGAGTGATGTGGATGCAAATTGCAAGAGCTTTGCTACAATTCAAAGATATGGAGTGGATGAATAATGCCTCAAAATGCCTTCTATTTATAAGATTTTCCCAAGGGTAGGGGGTAGAGTGAGATAACCATGGTTATGGTTGGGTAAGGTCAATTGGCTTTGCTTTGTCCCTAAATTGGGAGAAAAACATTTAAATAGTTTCAAAAGGCTGGACCATTTCAACAAAAGTGAGTGATTTGTGTCCATTTTGTCTCCTTTTTCCTTTGTTGAGAGAATTTATGATTTATTAATTAATTAAAGTAATTAAATTTAGCCATGAAGGGTAAGAGGTTCATTTTGATTTTTCATTTCAACAACTATGTCATTAATTGAATTTAATCAATTTCTTAGTGTTTTTCCCCTTTTCAAGCCTTATTTAATCATTTAATCATTTAATTGAATTTTCCTTTGATTTGAATTGCCTTTGTTCCATTTATCGATTTTTAGTGCTATTTTGATGATTTGATGCACCTTTTGATTGAATTAAGCCTTTGCCAATTTTCCATGTCTACAAATGCCCCTCTTTGAGTCGATGTGCAAAGAACACCGATTCAAAGATTCCCTTAGTATGATGATCTGATTCTGTTCTGGTTCTGATATGCCTCTGATCCCTCTGATAGTTCTGATTGATGTACTTCTTGATGATGATGATGTGCCTCTAATGATGGTGCTAATATGATTCTGATGCCTCTGATATGATACTGATCTGATATGATATGCCCCACTAATAACTATTTTTTTGATGTGATGCCCATTTGATACTCTGATGCCCCCTCAGAAATAAAACATATTAATTCCTTGATTTGAACGATTTTGAGTAGTTGGAATATGTTTTCATTTCTGAAAAATATTGATGATATGCCATGACTCACAATTTTCATATCCAAGATAGATAGGTCTACTGTAGTTAAGCAAAACAAGTGATTAGGATAACAGGATAATGGTACCAATGAATGTGATTTGTCAATCTGATAGGATAAATCAATCAGTGTGAAAACCGATATGATTTGATACTGCTGCTTCGTTCTCAGGACACAGAGACATGAACAAATGGTATAGGGTGTGATTGCTTGATATTTTGATATGATTGATTAATGTAAGATGACTCATTGATATAGAATACTGATATGATTCCCTTGATTTGCAAAACAGGCACATTTCTGTAAATGATATATATATGGACCTTAGCTTCTTGGATATTTGGATTTAAGTCATGGGTTTGACCTAGCTAGAGTATAGGTTATTGAGATGATTGATTATGGAGCTCTTTCAGTTTGTTTATATTGTATCATGATATTTCAGTTATTGATCAGGACTTTGATTTATCACTTTGATGACATTGTATCTTTGATTAGACAAAGTTCATGGATCTTTGATATTATGGACACTTATGAGTTATGGACTTTCCTTGATTCTTGATTGAATGACCCATTTTATGATTGATCAAGATTTCAATTGAATGAACCCCCTTTTCCCTTGGAAAAATACTACAAACAAATGCACATGCAATTAATCTAACATAATAATGCAATTAACCTTCCATGATAATGCAATGCAATGCAGCTAAGTGTCACTAGCTTTTAGCGAATAAATGCCTTGAGGATAAATTTTCATCATTGAGCACTTTGGGACTGAAAAGCAAGTACAATCACCACTGCCCATAGACATGATGATATGAATACCACTTTTTATCACATTTGGTAACCTCCTTTTTGAACTAGTACAACCCACACTAGTCGAATAAACCAACTATGAGAGTATGAATACCAATTTCAATGAATTCAATGTTGCATAAACAAGCAAAGGTCAACCTTCCACCCTATATGAAAGTCCTCGATGGTTCTTTGATGACCATGTCGTTAGAAAAATTCACATAAGTTGTTGGATATCCCTCAAGACAGTCACTCAAAGACAAGAAAAATATCATGTCGCCATCATTGCCAATCTAGTTCAAACATCATCGATTAGCTAAAAAGATGTGATAAAAATCAATGTAAGTAAAGATCATCAAAAGAAAGCTTCAAGTGTTTTGCATTGTTTCATGATTTTCAAAAAGTATTTCCAAGCATTCTGATCTTTTTAATGTTTTTTGTCAATTTTTAATCCCGAATAATAAAGTCAAGGAAGGCTCATGGATCAAGTTGTGGTAATTGAATTCTTGGTTAGTGAACAATGATATCCATCAAAGGTTCATGAAAATCTTCTTCTCTCTTCTGAAACTCTGATAATTCCCTCTTTGATGTGACTAAATATTGTACTATTGAATCCTTTTGAAGTTAATGCCTTGCTTCATGTGAATTCATGCTTGTTTGTTGAAATCCGTTGATTAAGATCAAATGCCCCAGTTGGATAGAAAAAAATGTTGGACTTGGACAAAATTCCAAAATATTACCGAAGCTCAGTTTATGCAAGATGTAGCTCAAAGCACTTTATGCTGTCCTTTTTACCCGCTCTCAAACAAGATCACATTGGTTTGCCCCCAATGTCTTAGCAAGATATAGGACACGAAGGATGGATTTTCTAGCTAATGGATTAGAGATGGAAAGACTATGATGGAAGAAGTATGCGAATGTGACCCATAGGACTATCTCCTCAAGAGTACCCAAGCTAAGGAAAAAATGATATAGCAATGTGAAGCATGTTTTTGGATAAGCCATGAAAGTCAATTGTGTAGTGTTAGATAGTGTATAGGATAACGATCTGCTGCCATGAAAAGGAGTGATCCAAAAGAGTGGACATGTCAAGAAGTTTTTGATAACAATTTTTTTTTAAAAGTTCATCTTGATCAAGACCAAGGGTCAATTTGGGTAAGATGTGTATAAGATAACACAATCAAGAATAAAGGGAGTGATGGAGGCTATGACAGGATGTTTTGGGATTATGAAAAAGCTATCAAGGAATAATGAAGGTGAATTTGGGATAAGCAAGATCATGATAGGGTAACATGGATGCAACAAGTACATAAGTTGATGGCAAGGATAATGAATGTCAAGATACTTGATGCTCATGGATGTGTTCAACCTTGTCAAGATGAAAGGTGAAAGATGAAATATGGATGAAAGTGAGGTAAATGATAGGAAGATGGAAGATGGCATGGATGAAACTTACCCCCAAGTGTAGAGTGCTATGGCAGAATTACGCATGACACCTGTTTGCTAGGTTTTCATCATGGTACTTGTCTAAGGCACCACAAGAAGTGGTTTTCACCCTAGATTTATTTCTTTTTATTTTTGCTACCGAGGTGCCTATTGCTAGGTTTTCACCAAGGCACTTTTTCTCTTTTTTCATTTTTTTCTTTTTTTCTTTGTTTTTTTCTTTTTTTGTATTTTTCAATATTTTCCCAACATCGAAATCTTTGGACAATGCTCCTCTGAAAGATATGCTATAATAAACCATGGGTATGACTAGGATGCTCAAAGATATTGATAAGAGGGATGGAAGTACAGAAAGTATGCATTGGAAAATGAATGTGAGGATAAGAAGAAGGTATGTTGAAGATGGAAATGTTGGCAAGATCAACTTTGACACACACTTTGAAGAGTGGTGGAATGATGGAGGAACAATAGATGACGGAGGTAAGGATCTTTTTGAGGTAGTGGATTTTGGGATGTAAGAAGATGAAGGATGTTTGGAAGGAGATGGAATGGAAGCCTTTGGAAGCTTGAATGTCAATTTTGATTCTTCTTTTGTGTGCAAGTCTTTCAACAATGACTTGGGAATCCACATATTCTTTGATTTTTCTTCCTTTTGGAATGCTTTTGAATGCATTTCTTCAATGAGGGATTTAGGAACCCACATTTTATTTTTTTCTTTTTGCTTGATGGACCTTTGCGGCCTTTTGGATATTTCATTTTTCTTTTCATTCACATGTCGATTAGATGGGACATTGTGATTTTTATGCACATATGGATTCTTGGATTTATGATTTTTATGTTGCACATCAACATTGCTTCCAAAAGACTTAGGAATTGTGGATGAATAGGAATAATATGGATGGTTCATATGGATTGGTGTTTGGACATTCTTCAAGTATGTGTGTCTTTGTTGATCTTGATACATGGTAGGGTAAGTGAATGGATAACTAGGGATGATAGGAACAGTTGATGGGGGAATATATGGACCTAGTATGGATGGAAGGAATGAAGACTTTTGTTTTGGGACATAGGAACCCAAAATGGATTTGGAGGATAGTGGAGGTATGTGGTTGTATTTGAATGGAGGAATATAAGGTGTGAAAGGGATATCAATATCTTTGGAAGGAGCTCCATTGTCAACGTTCTCATCTTTAAGATTTATCTTTATACTAATAGGCTCATGAGTAGCTTTGATAGGAACACATTTGATAGGATCAACTGAAGCTTGAAGGGATTTATTATCTTGCAAGGGATTTGGAAGAATGATGGTTTCTTGAGGTGAACATGGAGGAATATGACAAGGAAATGATGGGATGCTTTGATCTTGACAAGGATCTTCGAATGATGTAGAGATGGTATTTTTCTCTTGATTTTCAATATGCTCATTTGAAGTTATGGAAGGGATATCTTGATCTTGCTCGGGAAGTGGAGAAGATGTGGAACTTGGAAGGGTACTTTGTTCTTGGAACAGAAGGATATCATCTTGAAAGACATGAAAGGATACAAGGGGATCATCACAAGGTTCAAGGGATATGGGACCTTCATCAAATATGGGAGGGGTTTGTATATAATCTTGATCTTGATCTTTATCAATGTTTGTTTCTTTTCTTTTTAGATTATCCTCTTGACATGAAGCCACTTCTAAGGATGAGGTAGATGTTTGGATATGTGTGGGGGATGTTTGGAGGTATGATGTAGGATCCTTTTGAATGGGTATAATAGACATTGAAGCACATAAAGCCTTGGGGTCTAAGATCTTTGAAGCATGGAAACAATCTGCAGCAAGATGTGAGTTAGCTTGGGTTTCTTTTAGAGGTAGCCCTTGAGGGTAGACATAGTTAATGGGAAAAGTGTCATCATTAGGCTCATTCTTTGATGGAGGAATTTTGGATAATTGTGGAGCTTTGGGAGATGAAGAAAAGATGAAAGGAATGCTAGTTATGGGAGGGTCTTTGCTAGATAGAGGTTCGGGAGATGGATGAAGGATGAAAGGTGTACAAGTCATCCAGGGAGAAACCTTGTTAGGAGATGGAAAAAGGATGAATGGATTACTCTTGCTATATGGAGGTTTTTGAATTAGATCTTGCTTGAGAGTGGTATTTTTCACTCCATACTCTTTATTATCTTGATCACAAATAGGTTGATTATGCAATTTCCTTTGATCCAAGATAAGTTTGTTTCTCTGAAATGCTTCTTTTTGTGAGGAGGATGAAGATACGGATGGCCCATCATCATAAAGGAATGGCCAAATTGATCTTAATGATGGCTCTTTAGATAAAGTATCTTTTTGTTTTTCCTCATCCTTTCTTAAAGTTGATGTGTCATAATTATGTGGAAGCTTAGCTCCTGATTAAGCTAAAGTTAGGAAATATGCTTCTTTATCCCAGTCCAAAATTTGTTCCATTATTTCTATAAACACAGGATCTTGGGATGCTCTCACAACATCATCTTTAGACACCTCATCACTTTGAAAAGAATAGCTTGATATTAATAAGGGCATTTTATATGATGTATCTCTTTGGTTTTCCTCATTCTTTCTCAAGGTTGATGTGTCATAATTATAAGGAAGTTTAGCTCCTTCTTGAGCTAAAGCTAGAAAATATGTGTCTTATCCCACTTCAAAAGTAATTCCATTATTTCCAGAAATGCAGGACTTTGGGATGCTTCAACAACATCATCTTCAAAAACCTCATCGCTTTGATTCCTATGGAGATCTTGATCTTGACTTTGATAATTATGCTCCATAATAGGGTTGATTTGTTTCCCAAATAAACTTCCTTCGTGAATTTAAAACCGGTTGGGTTGGTTTGGAATGGGTAAATGGTATTGATCAATTTGTTAAGATTTAAAAATTTTAATTGTATTTTGATCAAATACTTTGGAACTTCTTGTTTGAAAAGTTGAAGACAATCTCAACACACACATCAATAGTTCACCATGTCCCTAGATCATTCTAATGTGTATATTCTCGAATGTTTCCATGGGTTTGATCACAAGAAAGACTTCCAAGCAAGCTACCTAGCACAAATTTGGCTTTTAAATGGCTCTAATAGGTAGTTTTGCTATTTTACCGTTATGTAGTGAGTTTTCCGTTCAAAATAGATCTTAGCCTTTCATCCCCCAAGTATGTTAAGGGGCTTCCCACACGCACCGAAGCATGATTTTGCGCAATCTGTTAAGACTACTAGAGGAAGTTCGAAAGAGCTAAAATCCTTTTGTCATGCACCCCATTAAGGATACACATGTTTCTTTTTATAGTGGGTCAGATTCTCATGGCAAAAGAAAGTGTATGCCACTTTGGGCTATCCCTCTCACCGGCCCTTCAAGGCAATCTTAGGAGGTGAGCCCACTAAGTTTTAAACATGTTCATTTGAAAGCATGAAAAGTGGATTTGGTAGAGAAAGTTTGGGAATTTGATTCACTCAAAGAGTGAAGAGCATATCCCTATTGCTTTTCCCTTATCCCAAACACTCACAATCAATTTGGTTCTTTTTTAACCCCGTGATAAAGGGGTTCTTAGAATTGAAGTGTTTATTTTTTTCCTTTTATGATTAAACTATGTTTTGAACTTTGAAAATGCCACAATTTAAGGGAAGTTTGCAAGCTTGATGAGAGAAATACCTCAAACGATGCTAGCAAAGGCTAGGCACATTTTTAAGTAGTAGATTTTCTCATTTTCTCTCCAAATCCTTCCCTTACCTTAGCAAAACGTTCCCTCCACCAACAAGTTAGTCAACACAAATTCATACAAAGTGAGGGGAAACCAAAATCAAAAAGCTTAAAATGATCAAATTGATTATGCTCTTGATTTATTTTGAACTCAAATATTTGCAAATTAAATCCAAAAGGTGCAAGGTATACTCTAATAGGACGTCCTTTTTTATTTCTTTTTTGAATGCAAAAAAGAAAAAAAAAAATTGAGCACTTTTCTGTGACAGAGCATGTACCTGAGATTAAAAAATGACCGTGAAGTTAGAATATAGTCATCATTTTAACATTTTTTGACAAAATAGAGAAAATAATGCCAGGTGACATCATCCAGACTACAGGCGAGATAAAATTTAATAAAGACGTGACTACTTTAACCGTGAGCGTCACCAAAAGGGGCTCAAGCGAGATTAAAATAGGCAAGTGTGATATCAAATTTTAGCAAATGAGTGAAATCTTTAATACATGCGACAATAGTAATTACTCTGATACAATCTAAATCCTCAACCAGGTGACATTGTCCATGCTAAACGCGAGATCTAATTTAATAAAGATGTAATTACTTTAACCGCGAGCGTCACCACAAGGGGCTCAAGCGAGATTAAAGTAATCAAGTGCGATATCAAATTATAATAACACGTGAACTCTTTATTACAAGTGACAAATTAATTCACATAAGTGACATTTAATTAATCCAAAGCGACATTTAAAATACTCAAAGTGAGAAATTAAATGAGAAAGGCAGGAAACTCCCTTTACACTAGGCGTAAAATGATTCCTCGGCCACGGCTTTTAATTCTATCTAGGTGACATCTAAATGACCAAAGGCATCAGCTGCTTTTCCGTGACGTGAGAATTTGATTTCTGCAAGCGTGATTTCTTTCGCCAGAAGTGTGATTTTGTAGGTTGAAAAGTGTGATCGTTCAGACTCCAGGTGACATTTTAATTTCCACGAGCGACATCTCTTTACTTTAGGCATGATTTCTTTACCGGCAGGCATGATTTCTTTTCTGTAACCTGCAAACAGTGAGCAAATTCATGCAATTCTAGCCTAAATTTTGCAAATAATATGAAAATTATGATGAATTTGAGGCCTAGGGCCCCACGGTGGGTGCCATTTGTGTGTGAGTGATTTACACCTTCATGAAATTACAAGATTAACTAAGAACAACAAGAATTAGAGAAAAATAATCTAACAAATGCATAATTAATCTATCAACATCTCATGGTTCTCTAAATTGAAGTAGTAAGTGAGGCTCTCAGCTGCAAATCCTCACTAGTGACACTCTAATTATGAGAATTGAACTAAGAATGATATGCAAACTAGATCTAATTATCAAATTCTAGCTCTATTTGATAAGAAAATCTCTAAAATGATCAACAATTAAGCTAATTATCAATGAAAATGCTAAGTGATTGATGTGGATGCAAATTGCAAGAGCTTTGCTGCAATTCAAAGATATGGAGTGGATGAATAATGCCTCAAAATGCCTTCTATTTATAAGATTTTCCCAAGGGTAGGGGGTAGAGTGAGATAACCATGGTTATGGTTGGGTAAGGTCAATTGGCTTTGCTTTGTCCCTAAATTGGGGGATAAACATTTAAATGGTTTCAAAAGGCTGGACCATTTCAACAAAAGTGAGTGATTTGTGTCCATTTTGTCTCCTTTTTCCTTTGTTGAGAGAATTTATGATTTATTAATTAATTAAAGTAATTAAATTTAGCCATGAAGGGTAAGAGGTTCATTTTGATTTTTCATTTCAACAACTATGTCATTAATTGAATTTAATCAATTTCTTAGTGTTTTTCCCCTTTTCAAGCCTTATTTAATCATTTAATCATTTAATTGAATTTTCCTTTGATTTGAATTGCCTTTGTTCCATTTATCAATTTTTAGTGCTATTTTGATGATTTGATGCACCTTTTGATTGAATTAAGCCTTTGCCAATTTTCCATGTCTACAAAATCTTTAGCCTAACTAGGGTGCTCCTGCACCATACTCCCCAGGAGGTTTTAAACTCAAGTTCCCACTTGAGAGTAGCTGATCAACGGTGGTACCATGCTATTTGATCTGGTCCTCCGTCATCCAAGTTGCATTGATTGGGGGGAGTCCTTTCCACTGTACTAGGTACTGCATATACTTGTTCTTCCTTGTTTGTTTCAGTACTTTGGATTCCAAAATTCTAACCAACTCCATTGGTTTGCTTTGTGGGAGGTCCGTGACATAATCTTCATCTTCTTCATTTTGCTGGCCCTGCACATTATCAACATCTACAACACACTTATAAGGGGTGAGGTCTGAAACATTAAATATAGGAGAAATCAGTAAGGTAGGGGGAAGAGAGATTTCATAGGCATTTTCACCCATCTTGTTAAGGATGGTGCATGGTCCCATTTTCTTCATGTGCAATTTTGAGTACTTTCCTTTTGGTAACCTCTCCTTCCATAGATAAGCCCAAACCTTGTCTCCTATCTTGAAGTGAACTTCTTTTCTTCTCTTGTCAGCCTGCTCTTTGTACTTCATAGTGGACTGCTGTAATGCTTGCTTAACCTCTGCTTGTACCTTAGCAATGAGTTCTACCAGCTCTTGCCCTTGTGCACTGACTCTAAAGTCATGGGGCAGATCCACCAAATCCAAAGGACCTTTGGGATGAAGTCCATAGACTGTTTGAAATGGTGTTTTTCCTGTGGATCTATTCAATGAATCATTGAATGCAAATTCTACTTGGAGAAGTATCATATCCCAATTCTAATTGTACTATTTTGTCAAACACCTTAAGAGGTTTCCAAGTGACCTATTGACCACCTCTGACTGTCCATCTGTTTGGGGGTGGTATGTTGAACTATAGGTCAAGTTTGTGCCTAGTTTCTTATGCAACGTTCTCCAAAAATGACCCTGAAATTTCACATCTCTGTCTGATACAATAGTCTTTGGAAGACCATGAATCCTTACTACTTCTTTAAAGAAGAGATGGACAATGTGAGAGGCATCATTCATGCTTTTACAAGGTACAAAATGTACCATCTTGCTAAATCTGTCCACAATGACAAAGATGTTGTCATAACCCTATTTTGTTCTTGGCAAACCCATCACAAAGTCCATTGAGATTGATTCCCAAGGTCTGGTTGGAATTGGCAAAGGCTACTACAGCCCTTGGTTAGTAGATACTCCTTTTGCTTGCTGACAAATGGTACAAGACTGCACAAACTTTTTAATTTCATTTCCCATCTTTGGCCAAAAATAACTCCTCTTTACTAAATCTGTGGTTTTTTCTATACCAAAGTGTCCTCCTAAACCACCACAATGTTTTTCCTTGATAATGTTTGCCCTCATGGAGCATTTGGGAATGCACAATTGGGCTCCTTTGAATAAGAGTCCATTCTGAATTAGAAAATTAGAAAAATCAATATGGTATTTGCCTTCCATTTTGGTGCATACTTCAAAAATTTCTCCAAAATCTAAATCATCAGCATATAAGTGTTTTAGGGAGTCAATCCCCATGCTTTGCAGCTGTACTTCTTCCACTAATCCAAATCTCCTGCTAAGGGCATCATCCACCTTCTTTGTTACCCCCTTTTTGTGTTTGATATTGAATGTATATGCCTGCAATTGTTCCATCCATTTGATGTGTTTGGCTGCAAGTTTTTCCTGATTGTTTAAGAAACTTAAGGCATGATTATCCGTGTAGACAATGAATTCTTTCAGAAGTAGATAATGTCTCCATTTTTTTAAAGCTTGTACCATTGCATACAATTCTAGATCATATGTGGAATATCTTTTCTTTGCATCATTTAGTTTCTCGGAAAAGAAAGCTACAGCCTTGCCTTCTTGGCTTAAAACAGCACCTATGGCTAAATTGCTTGCATCCGTCTCTACCACAAAAACTTTATTAAAATCTGGAAGATTTAGGATTGGGTATTGAGATACTCTATTTTTAAGATATTGGAAAGCATCATTTGCTTCTTTAGTCCACACAAATTTAGTCTTTTTATCACCCTTAATGGTATCCAGCATGGGAGCACATACATGACTGAAATTTTTAATAAACTTCCTATAAAAATTTGCAAGGCCATGAAAACTTCTAACATCACCTTGATTCTTTGGTGTAGGCCAATTGATGATTGCTGCAACCTTTTCTGGATCCATTTTCAGAGTGCCTTGTGAGATGACAAATCCCAAAAAGATGAGTTCCTTCTTCATGAACATGCATTTCTCCAAGTTAATCACTAACTTGTGCTGATGGAATCTCCTCAAGACCTATTCAACATGATCAAAATGTTCTTCTTTGCTATGACTGTAAATCAGAATATCATCCAAATATATGACTACAAATTTACCAATAAAATCAATGAAAATTTCATTCATAAGTCTCATAAATGTACTCGGAGCGTTGCTCAAACCAAATGGCATGACAAGACATTCAAACAAACCTTTCATTGTCTTAAACACTGTCTTCCATTCATCTCCCGGTCTTATTCTGATTTGGTGATAGCCTGATTTTAAATCAATTTTTGAAAAATAACTGGCAGTGCCAAGTTGGTCCAGAAAATCCTCCATTCTTGGGATAGGGAACCGGTATCTTATGGTAATTTTGTTCAAGGCCCTACTATCCGTGCACAACCTCCATTTTCCATCCTTTTTAGTGGCTAGAACTGATGGGACAGCACATGGACTGAGACTTTTCTGAATCAGTCCTTTTTCCAATAATTTAGCCACTTGTCTTGCAATCTCTGCATTCTGAGATGGTGTCATTTTGTATGGGGCCTTGTTGGGTAATGATGATCCTGGGATTAAGTCAATTTGATGACTAATTTCTCTTAAGGGAGGGAGGGTTGAGGGCAGGTCACTAGCAGTGAAAGCACTATATTTTTCTAAAAGATTCTTGACTTCACTTGGTATAGGGTCCTTATCATCACATCTTATGCTGTCCTTGGGTTTGGAAATCAGAACATAAGACTCAGTTTCAGATTCTTTCAATGCTTTCAACATTTCTTTTTCACCCATAATAATGACAGTAGGTTCTTTATAAGCTTTATTATCAGGCAGGGGCTTCATGGTGAAAGTTTTCCCATCTTTGGTGATGGAGTAGGTATTCTTCCTACAGTGGTGTGTAGAATCTACATCATATTGCCAAGGCCTGCCTAAAAGGATGTGGGAAGCATCCATTTCAACAATGTCACAAAGGACTTTATCCTTGAAATCTGAGATTGAAAATTCTACCCATGCTTGTTCAGTTACTAGTGTTTGCTGACCTTTGGTGAGCCAAGAAACATGGTAAGGAAAAGGATGTGGCTGCCTAGGAAGATTTAGTTTTTGGACCATTTCATTTGAAACTAAATTTTCAGTTGAACCGGAATCTATAAGCAAATTGCATACCTTCCCATGGCACTTGATCTTTGTTCTGAAGAGGCTCTTCCTTTGTGGAGGTTCTTGATTTTGTGGCACTTGTAGGAAGATTTGTCTCATCATTAGGCATACTCCTTCTTCTAGTTCTAGGTCCCTTGCACCAGCATTGTTCTCTTATTTGTCTTCTTGAACAAGTTGTGCTCTTCTTTCACCCTGATTGTTATTGTTCCTCTTCTCCGGGCATCTTCCTGCATGATGACCCAATTGATTGCAATTGTAACATCTTATGGTTCCATTTCCATTTCCTCTTCCCATTTTTGATCTTCCCCTATTGAAGGGTCTCCTTCCTCTATAATTCCCTCTAAAATTAGAGTCATGGTTTTCTTTATCAGCTTGATCATTGGTCCTACTGCTGCTGCCCTTGTTCCATGAGTTTCCTCTTCCTCTATAGCTTTTCCCACTGTCATTGTTCTTTCCCTTATTCGATTCTTGTTTTCTTTTCCACTTCTCCTCTACCTTGAGTGCCATTTGATAGCACTTGTGCACTATGGTAGGGTAGTGTAGGCTGAGTTCTTCTTGAATGGACAACTTGAGACCATTCATGTACCTTGCTAGTTTTTCTTCTTCATCTTCTACCACATTTGTTTTCATGCATAGTTTTAGGAACTCCTCGGTGTAAGAGGCTACGTCCATATCCTTTTTCTTTAGGCTTTTCTTTCTTCTATGGAGGTGTACCCCATAGTCTTCTGGTACATATGTTTCCTTCACCAGGGCTATCATTTTATTCCATGAGTTTATCATGCTTTTTCCATTCTTCACCCTCTATGTCTGGATGAAGTTCCACCAAGTTAAGGCTGCACCCTTCAACTTGGATTTTTCCATCTTCACTCTCTTCTTTTCCAGAATGTCTTCACATTCGAAGAAACTTGTCAAGGCCTCTATCCAATCCAAGGCCAAATCTGCATTCATTTTACCACTGAAAACTGGTAAGTCTATCTTTTCATCCACGGTTCTTCTCCCCATGGTCTTCAAGGCATTGAGGAAAGATCTCTAATCTACTGGAAGGTTTTGATCAGGGTTGTCTTCCTCCTCTTCACTCTCTTCTTCACCAACGAAATCATTCTCCTTGTCTTTAGTCACCTTCTCCTCCAACTCTTGGAGTCTCTTCGTAAGTGCTTCATTTGCTGCTTTTTGTTCTCTCACAATCCGTGCTAGTTCCACGTTGGTGATTCTAATAGGAATCATCTCATCCGTGATACTTTTACGAGCAGACATGGCTCTGATACCACTTGATGCAAGTCTCACAGTGGAAGTGTGGAGTTTTACAGAGTTTGCTAACAAACCTCCAAAGGCTAGTAAAAATGCTCAGAATTCTGCTTCCTCAGTGAGTACATATCCTTCAATTTGTATAGGCTCGGTAACAATGCTCAAAGTAGCATACTTTAGGTTATCACAACCTTTAAACTGGCACCCCAATCTCTGGGTATAACTGAAATTACAAGCCCACCAATCACTGGTTAACAGGGCATGTACAGGGCATGATCTACTGATCTCCTCCTCACTGTGGATTTAGCCACCAGGAGCTAGGCAACATTACAAATGTTTGATAGCTTATTTTAACCCATAGCCTTTGTTATATGAAATGTTCCTTCTCCGGTCAATCTGACTTAAATAGGTTAATAACCAGACAACAGTTCCAGGAATGCTTTGACAACAAAAGCTGGTATATTCAGTTTCCAAACAAGATGGATTTAGGCTTGAGGCCTCCAAAACACAATACAAATGAAACAATTTCCTTCGTTGTTCATTTGAGTCTAAGGTTACATGAATATGATCAGACTCAAAACTTGTAATCAGAGGTATTCTTGGTTTTACCTAGGCTTAAGAAGGTGAACACAGCACAAATTTACCCCCTTTCCCTTTCTCAAGTCCCAAGGAACACACAACAGCAACCAAATAACAAAGAATGTAGTGAACAAGACTCTGAACTAGGACCGGTGAATGTCATCTCAGCACATTAAACTCTTAACAGCAAAATAATGCAATGGACACTTACTGCGTGTTGTGTGCTGTAGGCAATGCGTAGAACAATGATTGTTTCTATCGGCATTTCAACAAACACTTGGCACCATAACTGTTGTGATGAACATTATATGAGTAGCAGAAGATTGGGGACTCCTTCACGGTCTCAAACAAGTGCAGGGAATGATGTTCGATTCCACTCATTAGAACACAAACAATTTTTAAAAGCACCAGTCACCATGTGACATTTTTGCAATAGTCCGCCACACTCAATAACTCATTAGCACGCCGGCTGGTGAAAGTGTCATTGCAATGATTTTGGGGGTTATAAAACACATGCAGGTGAACCCGAGAATACGTGGAAACACGAGGAAACCAGTCTAAACATTCATGAGGTCTTACTCACGGGTTTCAAGGAAACATGAAGGAATGCCTGTTAAGGATTCAACGAGACATGTGATAAGTTCCAAAGCATAAGAACACACCACTCAATGGTTCTAGAACAAGATTCGACCATTGCTAGGCGGGACTGGGTTCAAGTTCATGAACTTTCTGTGGCCATGTTTTATCAAAAGATTGTTGTTTGGTTGGACCCGATGATGCTTGTGTTTGTAGGTGTCATTCATGATCCTGAGCCTTGATGGTCGACCCTCTATGTAATGTTTGGACTATGACCAACAAATTAAAATGCACAGATGGTTATGTGCATCTAAAAAATTAATAGATATTCAGTTCCCTGCAAAACTTGACTCCTTATCCACATGCTGCAAAAATAGAAAACAAAATCTCCACTAGAGACTTTCAGATTCCCATGGTGGAGTCCGGAGTAGCCCTCAACCTCCAACGTGGACAAACTTAGGGCATGCAAATTAGCAAACCAAAGACAACACTTAGTCCTTCCTCAACCGACTGGTTCACTTCATGCAATGCAACTAGGCCTAGGCAGATGCAGATCAATTAATTCTGTTACGGGATCAAATAATGCTTCAGAAAAACATATGACAGGAAAATAGGTTGTATTTTTATTGATTTCTAAAATAGATTACAATTTCTTCTCTGTCTTTCTACTTCCCACCATGGGGTAAAGTAGAGAGGAGCTTTTCTAGTGGTTACAATGCAGTTCCCAACCAACAAGCCGCTTGGGAAGTTTTAAAGTTTAAGATTTACTTAACTAGATAACCCAATTTGGTGTTAAACCAATTTTGGGAGTATCCAACATGGATCTTATTACATGAAATGTAAAAGTATGCTAGAGGTAAGTTTAGGACAACCTAATGACCTTCAGCAAACTAAGGGCTTATAAATGCCAATCTCGGGCTGGGTCTTACAAATGGTGTCCTTTATTTCATTTAAATCTTTAGCCTAACTAGGGTGCTCCTGCACCACTGAGTCTCTCCCCATTTGACATCAATGGAAAAGTGTTTCATATCTCTTTTATTTCTCTATACATCTGATCTTTGCAATGTGTAGCTTTTTCAAATCTACATGCCTACAACCAACCAAGTGCTTCATCACCCAAATATTCTCTATTATGTTGTGTGATCATTCCCCCTAAGGAGTGCATCCAAGCATCAAGTCCAAGGAATGATACACATCTAATAACTACTATAATGATGCATTCCTGCACCATTTAGTTCTCATTGAGAGGGGTTCTCACCCCAAGTATACCTCTGAGATATTGAAAGGTATCTTTTGGAAAGGTTTGGTGAATATATTTTCTATTTTCTCCTTTGTACTAATGTACTCCGATCTAACTCCTTTTTTTGCAACCTTGTCTCTCAAAAAGTGATACTTGATTTAAATATGTTTAGTCTTTGAATGCATAACAGGATTCTTTGACATGTTCAATGTGCTTTTATTATCACAATATATAACTATTGACTCTTCAAAGGTTATCCCAATGTCCTTTAGCATCTATTTCATCCAAACAATCTATGTACAATTTATAGAAGTGACTACATATTCTAATTTAGTAGTATGTTGAGCTATACAATCATGCTTCTTACATTACCATGAGACCAACCTATTACCAAGGAAAAATTCACCACCACTCGTGCTCTTTCTATCATCAACACTTCCTACCCAATCAACATTAGTATAAGGATGCAATGTAAAATTATTAAACTTTTCATACCATAAACCATATCCCATTGTTCCTTTCAGTTATCTAAATATCCTTTTAACTATATAAAAATGTGTCTCTTTATGATCTTCTTGGAATCTCACCAAAATTGCAATTGCATTAGCAATGTCTAGTCTAGTATGAGTTAGATATTGTAATCCTCTAATCATGGATCTGGACTTTGTCTCAAAAAAAAAATTTAGATTCATTATTAGTAGTAATCTTGAAACCATTTGTCAGAGGTGTTTTAATAGGTTTACAATCTTCCATTCCATACTTTTTCAAAAATTCCTTAAGATACTTGGTTTGAGAGATAAACATTCCATGTTTATTTTGAGTAATTTTCAAACCAAGGAAAAAATTCATTTCACCAATCATAGACATTTCGAAGTCACTCTTCATTTCTTCAGAAAATTTATTTCTTATTTCATAATTTCCTCCAAAAATAATGTCATCCACAAAAACTTCAACAATTAAGGTTTTGCCTTTAATAGCCCTCAAATAAAAATTACTATCTGCACTACCTTTTCTGAAACCAAGATGTAATAAATACTTCACTAACTGAGCATACCATGCTCTAGTTGCTTGTTTTAGTCCATACAATTCCTTTTTCAATCTAAAAACCATGTCCTTATCATCTTTCAAGGGAAAACCATCAGGATTATCAATGTAGACTTCTTCCTCTAGATCACCATTTAAAAATATAGACTTCACCTCCATTTGATATACCTTAATGTCTTTGTGTGTAGCATAAGAAAGGAACAATCTCAATGCTTCTAATCTATCAACATGGGAAAATGTTTCCTCAAAGTCTATACCATCTTGTTATATGCGTAGCCTTTGCAAAATAATCTAGCCTTATTTCTTAAAATCATACCTTCTTCATTCATTTTTTTTTCTAAAAACCCATTTAGTTCCTATAACATTCTTGTCCTTAGGCCTAGGAACCAATTCTCAAGTTTTTTTTATCTCTATCAGTCCAATTCTTCATACATTTCTCTAATCCAAGATTTATCTCTACATGCATCATCAGTATTTTTTTGTTCTATTTGTGAAATCAAACAAAGTGTTAGGAATGGGAACATTGAGAGGGGCGGGGGGGTGAATCATTGTTCACTATATTTTATCTTTTCACTTAATCTTTAAACTGAACTTAAATGCTTAAGTATTAAAATGAACATCCACATAAAAATGAAACATGAAATCAACACATAACACCAATATGGTTACGGGGAAACCCAAATAGTTAAAAACCCTGGTGGGAATTGACACCCACTAATATTTTGTACTCATTTTTTATGATCCTTGTTAGAAGATCCTTAACCCTATTAGGAGTTTCTTTATAATTCATTAAGTATAATAGACCTTGTCAGGGGTTAGACCTTATTAGGGGAGTGGATACAATGTCCTAGAGCTCACTGCTCAAGTGGTGAACACTACAACCTTTTGATCTCAGATACACACTATATCTATTGGATGAACTATCACTATGACACTACTTATCAGATCAGTTACTTTGATGTGTTGATGCTTTGACCTCTTACAAATCTCTAATACATCTTATAGACTCTTCACACACTTCTTCTCTGCTTATCAAAACTCTATATCATCTTTCATCCTAATTACAATGGGTGCATCTCATATTTATATGCGCATACTATTAGAAAGTAAAGACCACCAAGATAACTGAGAGGGGAGGGGTGGGTGAATCAGTTATCTAATAATTAAACAATTTATCAACTGCACTATCAACTTCAATAGATTTAAACCATATAATCAATGCAGCAACCAACCATAGAAAGATAATCATACACAATGACACAATAACACAAGATATGTTAACTAGGGAACCTCTTGATCAAAGAGTAAACCCCGGTGGGAATGATGCCCACAAAATGATGCACTAATATGAAAGTTCCTTGTGAAAGGATGGACCCTATTAGGAGTCTTATGAAATACATTCAGTACATATGAATCTTTGTTAGGAGATTTTGAATCCCTGTTAAAAGATTCTAACCCTATTAGGAGTTATGGAAGTGATGCAGGAGCATCCTGGGTGTAAGAGCAATCTTGCATCACCCAAAAATATTTCTATTTTTATATTCAATAAGGGCTATTTTGTGCAGAGCTGCTATTTATGGAAAGTTACTATTTTTGGTAATTTTCGTATGTGCTCAGAATGATCTGATTTCTTTCTTGGAGGTTCACTTTGGTCATATAAGTCTGCCAGTAAAGTTTCATTTCCAGATCAAGTGTATATTGGAAGATATTGAAGATTTTCGGTATTGGCAGCAGGGTACAGAAACTTTGAACTCAGTTTTGAAGGCTTTAGAAGCCCCGGATGAGGTCAAAAATTTGGGTGACGAGCGCTTGCGCTGGTCAAGCCTGTAGAGTACTTCGTGGCGTTTTTGAAATGGGGTTATAGTGGCCAAGCGGGTCAACTTGTGATGACTTATGGTCTTCGAAATTTGGGCCACCTGAAATGGCGAAAAATAATTTTCTTCAAAATTTCTGTTCGGGTTTCAAAGGTTATCTTGAGCTGACTATGATGTAATAAAATGTAAAATAAAATAATTCTAAGTTTGGTCGGCCTTATTGGCTAAAATTCTGGAACCTTCCCAGGCGGTGGATAATTGCCTATATAAGGAAGGCTGTATTATTGTCTTAGGCAGTTCAGAATAGTTCAGAGTAGATCTAGGTAATAATTCGAGGCTTTGTCCTACAGAATATTGTAAGGGAATGCCCATGTGGCTTTGCATATCGTAATTCTGAAAGTTTGTAATTCCACATTTGTGGAGATAATAAGAAGCCAATTCTCTGTTCTTGCATATTGTTGTTGTTTCTTTGTTTCTGTTATGTGTTTGTGGTATTAAGGGGAGCACCCTTCATCAGGTGGTATCAGAGCAGGAGTTCTTGAGTGTGTAAATAGATCGCCGACTGTGAGGCAATTTGCACCAGGACCGTGGCTAGGGTTTCAGCGCACATCGCGAAAATGCCTCTACGAAGGGAACGTGGCAGAAGAGCTGGTGTTGTAACACCCGAGGTTAGAGAGCTGCAGAGACAAGTGCGAGCATTGCAAGAAGAGATTCACAGAGGAATGAATCTTAATGTCAGAGATGAAAGTGAGGATGAAGCCGAAGAAGAATATCAAGAAGGAGAAGTCGAAATTGTGAACCAGGAGGAAGAAAGACTTTTTTGGGCCATTTCTAAGATTGGGAAAAGACCTAAGATTGAGGTTCCTACATTTTCTGGAAATCTTAACCCAGAAGAATTGATCGACTGGATCAATGAATATGAGGAATATTTTGAGTATGAAGATGTTGAGGATCCTGATAGGGTCAAATTTACGAAGGCCAGACTGAAAGTTTATGCGAAGATCTGGTGGCAAGAAATTCAATTGGAGCGAAATAGAAGAGGGAAAGATAAAATCACAAGATGGGATCGGATGGTGGAAAAATTGAAGCGACAGTTCATTCCTATTGATTATGAGCTTGACCTACTAAAGAAAATGCAAAGTTTGAAGCAAGCAGGAAAATCTGTTCAGGAGTATACAGAGGAGTTCTATCGACTCCTCATCAGAACAGGCCATGCCGAAGCTGATAAGGAGAAAGTTGCCCGATACCTTAATGGGTTAAGGCCAAGCATTCAGGAGGAGTTGAATCTGGTTCGAATGAACAGTATTGAGGAGGCATACCAATTTGCCCTAAAAGTAGAGGAAAAGCTGAACAAGAAGTTCGAGAGCAGACAAAACAGAAGAGGTCACGGTGGACGATCTGGTGGACGGTCATATGGTGGCCGAAATGAAGATCCGAAAAAGAAGGATGAGGCTAGTAGCAGTCAGAATCAGCGCGGAAATAATTCCAATCGCTTCCAGGATCAGAATAATAGAGATCAAAGAGGAAGAGCAAGAGGACAAGGGGAAGAGGAGGCTTCTGTGTAAAATGTTTTCACTGTGGAGAAGAAGGTCATAGGGCATTTGAATGTCCTCAGCGCCAAGGCAAAACAGATAGGAGAAATGAAGGCCAAGCCAGAGTTGCGCATGTAGATGAAGATGCCAGATCATCAAATTCTGAAGATGCTGAAAGAGGAGAAACGTTGATTAACAGAAGAGTCCTGTTGAGTGGTGAGAATGAGCCTGAGCAAAGGAGGAGCCTGTTTCGCACCAGGTGCAAGTGTGAAGGTAAATGTTGTGATGTGATCATTGATAGTGGAAGCACTAACAATTTGGTGTCAGAAGAGATGGTGACAAAGTTGAAGCTCAAGAGACAGAAACACCCACATCCATATTGGATTGCCTGGGTACAGGATGACCACAAGGTCATGGTCAATGAACAATGCCTAGTGAAGTTCAAGATCGGCGGGTACCAAGATGAGGTACTATGTGATATCATCTCTATGGATGCATGTCATATGTTATTGGGTAGACCGTGGTAGTTTGACAGATGTGCTGTACACGATGGTCGTGCGAATACCTATTCCCTGACAAAGGATGGAGTGCGACATAAGCTAAAACCATTGAAGGAGACTGAAGAAAAGGTACGTGGCAATGCAAGGATAACTTTTGTTGATGGAAGAAATTTCCTAGATGGTATGAGGCATGAGCATGTATGTTTTGCTTTAATTCCAAAAGCTGGTAAAGAGGAAGTAGAAGATGTTCCTGTAGAAGTTGTAGATTTGTTGAATGAGTTTCAGGATATTGTATCCGATAACGTGCCTAATGGATTACCACTAGTTAGAAAGATCAGTCATCAGATGGACTTGATCCCAGGAGCGAGTTTGCCGAATAAGGCAGCACACAGAATGACACCTGCAGAAAGTGAGGAGTTGAACAGACAAGTACATGAACTATTACAGAAAGGATTGATCTGTGAGAGTCTGAGTCCCTGTGTTGTACCAGCGGTATTAGCACCAAAGAAGAATGGAGAATGGAGAATGTGTACAGATTCTAGGGCAATAAACAAGATCACAATCAAGTATAGGTTTCCATTGCCACGAATGGATGATATTATGGACTGTTTGAGTGGAGCTATGTATTTTTCAAAGATAGATCTAAAAAGTGGATATCATCAGATTCGGATCAGAGAAGGAGATGAATGGAAGACTGCCTTCAAGACAAAGGAAGGACTGTATGAATGGTTAGTCATGCCTTTTGGGCTAACCAATGCACCGAGCACTTTCATGCGGCTCATGAATGAGGTTCTGAAAGAATTTCTGGGTAAGTTTGTCATTGTTTACCTAGATGATATTTTGATCTTTAGTAAGACATTGGATGAGCATATGATGCATATTCGTATGGTATTTGAGAAGTTGAGAGAAGAGAAATTGTTGATTAATTTGAAGAAGTGCAGTTTTGTGAAGAAAGAGTTAGTGTATTTGGGATTTGTAGTTTCAGCAGAAGGTCTAAAAATGGACCCAGAGAAGGTACAGGCTATCCTTGAATGGCCTACTCCAAGGAGTGCTACTGAGGTAAGATCTTTTCATGGTTTGGCTAGCTTTTACAAAAAGTTTATCAAAAATTTTAGCAGTATTTGTGGTCCCTTGACTGAAACAATGAGAGGGGATAGAAAAGAGTTTAAGTGGACTAATGGGGCAGAAAAGAGTTTTCAATTATTGAAATAAAAAGTTACAGAACAACCTGTTTTAGCACTTCCAGATTTTAATAAGGTGTTTCAAGTAGATTGTGATGCTAGTGGTACTGCAATAGGAGCTGTTATGAGCCAAGAAGGTAAACCTGTTGCTTATTTCAGTGAGAAGTTAAATGATGCCAAGAGGAAATATTCTGTTTATGATCAGAAATTTTATGCTATAGTTCAGGCATTAAAGAAGTGGAGACATTATCTACTTCCTAAGGAGTTTGTTTTGTATACTGATCATCAAGCTTTGCAATATTTGAATAGTCAAGGAAAGTTGAATCAGAGGCATTTGAAATGGGTTGAGTTTTTGCAGAGTTATACATTTGTTTTGAAACACAAGAGTGGAAAGTCTAATAGGGTTGCAGATGCTCTTAGCAGAAGGAAACTATTGCTGACAGAAATGCAGATTGAAGTGGTTGGGTTCAAGGAACTCAAGAATTTGTATCCAGAGGATCCTGATTTTGGTGAAGCTTGGAAAGCTTGTACAGAACCTATTACTCTAGACAGGACGAAATGGTTGGATTTCATCATCCAGGATGATATGCTATTCAGAGGGAGTCAGTTGTGCATTCCATGAAGTTCTATGAGGGAGAATCTCATCAAGGAGAAGCATAGCGGGGGATTGGCTGGACATTTTGGTCGTGACAAAACCCTTTCTTTGGTTAGTAAAAATTATTATTGGCCACAATTGCAGCAAGATGTGAAGAAGTTTGTACAGAGTTGCAGAGTATGTCAGATGGTGAAAGGAGTGAAGTAGAATACAGGGTTGTATCAGCCATTACCTGTACCAGAGAAGCCTTGGGAGGATATCAGCATGGACTTTGTTCTTGGTTTACCGAGGACTCAGCGGGGACATGATTCAATTTTTGTAGTGGTTGACAGATTTTTAAAGATGGCACATTTTATTCCCTGCAAGAAGACTAATGATGCTGTTCATGTAGCAGAATTGTTTTTCAAAAAAGTAGTGAGACTTCATGGTTTACCAAAGACCATAGTTTCAGATCGGGACACTAAGTTTGTTGGATATTTCTAGCGTACATTGTGGAAGAAGTTGAAGACAGATTTGAAGTTTAGTTCATCACATCATCCATAGACTGATGGACAGACAGAGGTGGTGAATAGGAGTTTGGGAAATTTGCTGAGATGTTTGGTTGGAGATAAGCCAACGGGATGGGATTTGATTTTACCACAGGCAGAATTTGCATACAATAATTCTGTCAATAGGAGCACTGGTAAATCACCATTCCAGATTGTATATGGAAGTAGTGCAAGAAATGCATCTGAATTAAGGAAGATAGATAAAGGAGAAATAAGTAGTGCTGAAGCTAAAGATTTTGCAGAGCACTTGAAGAACATCCATGAAGAGGTGAGGAAGCATATTACCAAGATGAATGCACAGTATAAGGCTAAGGCAGATGAGAAAAGGAGTTATAAGGAATTTCAGGTTGGCGATGAAGTCATGGTTCATTTGCGGAAGGAGCGGTTTCCAGTTGGTACATATAACAAGCTGAAAATGAAGAAGTTTGGACCATGTAGGATACTGAAGAAACATGATTCAGGAAATGCATATGAGGTAGAATTGCCTACTGAGCTAAATATTTCACCAGTTTTTAACATTTTAGATCTGACAGAGTATCATGAAGGAGGTGTTGAAGATGAGATCACAACAGCACAGTGGAGTATTCCAGCAACTAGTTCAGACACTAAGGAGATCGAAGACATACTGGACAGTCATGTTGGTAGAAGCACAAGGAATAGGACATATGAAGAGTATTTGGTCAAATGGAAAGGATGACCTGTAGAAGATTCATCGTGGCTAACAAAGGAGGAGGTTAACCGTCTTGGTTTTCCTCTGCACACCTGAGTCGTGACAGGGTCACTTCTAAAATTACCCTGGGTGTTTGATGCAGGAGCATCCTGGGTGTAAGAGCAATCTTGCATCACCCAAAAATATTTCTATTTTTATATTCAATAAGGGCTATTTTGTGCAGAGCTGCTATTTATGAAAAGTTACTATTTTTGGTAATTTTCGTATGTGCTCAGAATGATCTGATTTCTTTCTTGGAGGTTCACTTTGGTCATATAAGTCTGCCAGTAAATTTTCATTTCCAGATCAAGTGTATATTGGAAGATATTGAAGATTTTCGGTATTGGCAGCAGGGTACAGAAACTTTGAACTCAGTTTTGAAGGCTTTAGAGGCCCCGGATGAGGTCAAAAATTTGGGTGATGGGTGCTTGCGTGGGTCAAGCCTGTAGAGCGCTTCGTGGCATTTCTGAAATGGGGTTATAGTGGCCGAGCGGGTCAACTGGTGATGACTTATGGTCTTCAGAAGTTGGGCCACCTGAAATGGCGAAAAATAATTTTCTTCAAAATTTCTGTTCGGGTTTCAAAGGCTATCTTGAGCCGACTATGATGTAATAAAATGTAAAATAAAATAATTCTAAGTTTGGTCGGCCTTATTGGCTAAAATTTTGGAACCTTCCCAGGCGGTGGATAATTGCCTATATAAGGAAGGCTGTATTATTGTCTTAGGTAGTTCAGAATAGTTCAGAGTAGATCTGGGTAATAATTTAAGGCTTTTTCCTACAGAATATTGTAAGGGAATGCCCATGTGGCTTTGCATATCGTAATTCTGAAAGTTTGTAATTCCACATTTGTGGAGATAATAAGAAGCCAATTCTCTATTCTTGCATATTGTTGTTGTTTCTCTGTTTCTGTTATGTGTTTGTGGTATTAAGGGGAGCACCCTTCATCAGGAAGATAGAAGGACCCACTACCCAAACAGCTTCAAGGCAAGATCTTTGAACTCACTATCCAACAGATCTTAGGATTATTCAATAAAATAATATGAAATATGTTACCTCCTTCACACTGTGCCAAAACCACACTCTCTGCTACACAAGATCACAAATCCAAATCTCTGTACTTCACAAGTCTTCCTTCATCACTGAATTAGCTCTTTTCTTCACTTCATGCATACATTCGGATCACAACTTTCATAATTTCATATCACAACTATTACCAATCCCATCACAATAAGGAAAAAATTCCTTCCTTTATACCACACTCAAATAATTACAAATGAGTCAGCATCCAAATACAAAATAATAATTTCAACACGCTACATCAAAATTACATAAAAACTGTCGACTTCCAGATACAATAACTTTCCAATTATGTGACCTCAAAGTTTGCACTATGAACCACATCACCACCAATGAGTCTCAAAATTCCCTTTAACTTTGTAGAATCAGATTCTATCTCGGTTAGGAGATATCCTCTGATTACCAAAAACCGCTACTCAGGAACACTACCAGAATACTGCTTCCACCAAAATGCTTATAAATTTCATGATTAAATGAATTTATTTTTCCACTCTTAACCATAGGTTCATAACAAACCAAATAACATACCATCAACTATGCATAACTCAATTTGAAATATAACATGTGTGCAAAACAAATCTATGCCTGCTTCTCTGCTAAATTCTAGAATAACACTATGTTGACATCAATGACAATCATAGTCATGAATGCAACAACCACTACTATAGAATGATTGCCAAAGGATTCAACATTCATTCCTAACAATCTCCCCCATTGGCATTGATGGAAACATAGATGAAAAACATCCAATGTTCCAAAAATCCAATCACTACTGCTCAACTACTCTGCTACTCTTCATCAATCAAATATTGCTTCATTTTCCTATTCAGTCTCTCCAACAAATGTAGTTCCTCAATGTTTTTCATGATTCTCTCCCCCATTGACATCAATGACAAAAATTCCATCACTATGTCAAACAATACCTCAATGTCAAAAGACACTATTTAGAAAATACATTCACAAGAGTCCTCATGACTCAGCTCAGATACACATACCCCCCCTTACAGGAAGCACCAACATCCAATCCAAAAAATAGATAGGGTCATAAACCACTAGATGGATGCAACCATCTACATCTTTACTCAAAAGTAGACTAGGGCATAACCCCAAGCATACCTCTTAGATACCCAAATGTATCCTTAGGCAAAGGCTTTATAAATATATCTGCTATTTGCTCTTTTGTGCTTATGTACTCCAGTCTGACTTCTTTCTCAGCAACTTTCTCTCTTACAACATGATATTTGATCTCTATATGCTTAGTTTTAGAATGTAAAACTAGATTTTTAGACATACTAACTGTACTTTTATTGTCACAATGTATGACAATAGGCTCATTAAACTTGATTCCAATGTCCATCAACATCTACTTCATCCAAATTATCTGGTTACACTTGTTTGCTGCTGCTACATATTCTACTTCTGTTGTACTCTGTGAGATACAATTCTACTTTTTGCTCAACCAAGAAACTAATCTTCCTCCAAGAAAAAAGACTCCACCACTGGTGCTTTTCTTATCATCAACGATGCCTCCCCAATCAGCATCAGTATATGCACATAGGGTAAAATCATCAGAAGTTTCATACCACAATCCATAGTCCATTGTGCCTCTAAGTTATCTCAATATCCTCTTTACTGTTGCATAGTGTGACTCTCTAGGTTCAGCTTGAAATCTTGCTACCATTCCAACTGAATTTTGTATATCTGGTCTAGTGTGTGTCAAGTACTACAATCCACCAATCATGGATCTATATTTCTTTTGCTCAACTATTGGTGTTTCATCTTTACTAGATAGTTTATGTCCTTTAACTATAGGTGTTCCAACTAGTTTACAATTCTCCATACCAAATCTTTTCAACAAATCATTCAAGTACTTTTTCTGACTTATAAAGATACCATCTTTGTTTTGTGTTATCTATAATCCCAAAAAGAATTTCATTTCTCCAATCATACTCATTTCAAATTATGTCTTCATTTCATCAGAAAATTTGTCACTAGCTTTATCTTCTCCTCCAAAAATAATGTCATCAACAAAAATAACCAAAACTAACAATCCATTCTCAATTTCTTTTGTGTATAAGTTACTATTAGTTGTTCCTTTTGTAAATCCCAATTTTAACAAATACTTATCCAATCTAGCATACCAAGTTCTAGGTGCTTGCTTTAGTCCATACAATGCTTTCTTTAGTTTACATACCATGTCTCCTTCTTGAGTCAAAGGAAAACCTTCAGGCTGCTCAATGTAGACTTCTTCTAATTCACCATTCAGAAATACTGACTTCACATCCATCTGATACACTTTGAATTTCTTAAATGCTACATAAGCCAAAAATATTCTTACTGCTTCAAGTCTTTCCACAGGGTCAAAAGTCTCTTCATAGTCAATTCCTTCTTGCTGTGAGTATCCCTTACATACCAATCTTGCTTTGTTTCTAATTACTTCTCCTTGTTCATTCATCTTGTTCCTGAATACCCATTTAGTTCCAATTACATTTTTATCTTTAGGTCTAGGGACCAATTCCCATGTCTTGTTCTTTTCGATCTGATCCAATTCTTCTTTCATAGCTTTAATCCAATGTTCATCTTCATAAGCTTCATTAGTAGACTTAGGTTCAATTTGAGAAATCAAACATAAATGTACCTTCTTTCTAGTCATAACTCCTATGTCCAAACTTCCAATCACTTGTTCAATAGGATGATGTCTTGATATATACCTGTTAGGTGTCATAGTCACTAATCTTTCTTCAACTATAGATTCTTCTCTATTTTCTTCAACATGACTTTCATTTAATAATTCACTGTTAGTCTCAACAAATTGTTCAGTAGTTTCAATGTTAGGCTGAGGGTTAGTTCCTTCATCAGATTCATAATCAAGCATTCTTTCCTCAATTTTAAACTTCTCATCAACTTTTACATTTGCACTTTCAACAATAGTCTTAGTTCTCTTATTGTAACATCTATATTTTTTTATTTTCAAAGAATATCTATGAAAAATTCCTTCATCACTTCTAGGATCAAACTTTCCTATATCACATCTCTCTTAATATAACATTTTCTTCCAAAAATTCTAAAATACTTAACTGAGGGTGCATGTCCAAACCACAATTCATAAGGTGTCTTGTCTGTGTCTTCTCTAATTTGTACTTTGTTCATTATATATACTATTGTATTCACTAATTCTCTCCAAAATGTCTTTGCCAAATCACCTTCAAACAACATAGCTCTAGCTACTTCAGTCACTGATTTGTTCCTTCTTTCTGTAGTACCATTTTGTTCAGGTGTTCTAGGGGCTGAAAGCTATCTCTTAATACCATTCGCTTCACAAAAGGTGTTAAACTCTTTAGATGTAAATTCTCCACCTCTATCAGATCTCAAACATTTAATCCTCATTCCTGATTCATTCTCAACTTTATTCTTCATGACCTTAAACTTATCAACTGCTTTAGATTTTTATTTCAAAAATGCAATCCACATCATTCTTGTAAAATCATCAACAAGAATCATAAAATACCTTTCTCCATAGAATCCTCTAGTCCTAGTAGGACTGCTCAAGTCTGTATGAACAATCTCCAACTTTTATGTAGATGTGAACTTCTTGCTAGGAAATGAATTCCTTTTCTGCTTAGCCATCACACATTCCTTGCAAATCATGTTAGTAGGCTTCATAATCTTAGGTAAATCTCTTACTACAATTGTAGAACTTACTTTCACAATATTATCAAAGCTTATATGACAAAACCTTCTATGCCATAACTAACTATCATCAATCTTAGTCATCAAACATGTCATCTCATTAGGGTTCAACTGAAATACATTACCTCTGGTTCTAGATCTAGTTCCAATTAGATTTGCATCTTTATCCTTTATCACAAAAGTTTTCTCAGTAAACCAAACTTGATATTCTTTATCCACTAACTATCCAACACTCAAAATATTATGTTTCAATCCATCAACAAAGTAAACATCATCAATATTGCTCTTTCCATCAAGAGTAATAGATCCTATACCTTTAATCAAACAAGGTGCATTGTTACCAACTCTAACAACTCCTCCATCATAATTGTTAAACTTTATGAACTTTCCTTTATCACCAGTCATATGATGTGAACAACCACTATCTATAATCCAATCAGCTTTCTTTTCAACTTGGGAAACTAAGGCATTTTCTTCTTTAATATCAGATTCAAAATTTTCTTCCTTAATTGCTGCAAATCCTATGTCATAAAAGTTATCATTATCACTGTCACTCAAATGTCTTTCAATTCCTACTTCAATTTCTTCATCATTTGCATAATAACATTCTTTAGATCTTCTAGGCTTAAAATTGTTTCTATACCTCTTAACTCTCTTAGGACACTTAGATGCAAAATGACCATATTCTTGACATGTCCAACATTTAAAGATTTTCTTACCATCTAGTTCTCTTTTCACAAGTAAGGCAATACCTTCTTCATGCTTCTTATCTTCATTAGATTTGGATCTGCTACTGCTGGCATAATCTCCATTCACACTTGTACTTCTAGACAAAGTAGGTCTGATGCTAAGAGCACTGAATGTTGTCTCCACTCTAGGTAAGTCTCTTGATAATCTCAAATTCATCTCTGTTGCTTCCAATCTTCCAAGAAGAGTCTCTCTTGAAAATTTTGGTGTACAAGGTATCACTTGTTCAATCATTTGTGTAGTCTACCTGAATACCGATGTCAATGTTCTCAAAATCTTCCATATTACTTCATTCTCTATCTTTTCACCTCCACAAGACTTTATTTCTACAACAATTTCTGACATCTTACCAATATAGCTTCTAACAGATTCATCTTCCATCATTCTTATGTCTTCAAATGCATAAATCCAATTATGTAACCTAGCTTTCTTTGCATGTTCATCACCTTCAAAAGTAGAATGTAAAGCTTTCCAAATATCATGAGATCTAGTTAAACCTTTTACTTGACTATATTCATTCTCTAGAAGTGCTGATAAAAGTGCTTCTCTTGCAAGTATGTTACACATGAATAGATCTACCTCATATTTAGTACTTGTTTCAAGATTGTCTTCTGCAATTATAGTCCTTTCATTCTTTTTAATCAACCAATAACTTGGTCCTAAACACAAGAGATGTGTCTTCATCTTTTCTTTCTAGTTGTCAAAATTTACTCCATCAAACTTAGGGCTTTCTTCCTTGAAATTTTCCATAGATCTCCTCAAGTTGTTAAACTTCTCTTTCAAGGACCTGTCACTCTGATACCAATTGTTAGAAAGTAAAGACCACCAGGATAACTGAGAAGGGGGGGGGGGTGAATTAGTTATCTAATAATTAAACCATTTATCAACTTCAATATTAACTTCAATAGCTTTAAACCATATAATCAATGCAGTAACCAACCATAGAAAGATAATCATACACAATGACACAATAACACAAGATATGTTAACTAGGGAACCTCTTGATCAAAGAGTAAACCCCGGTGGGAATGATGCACTAATATGAAAGTTCCTTGTGAAAGGATGGACCCTGTTAGGAGTCTTATGAAATACATTGAGTACATATGAATCTCTATTAGGAGATTTTGAATCCCTATTAAAAGATTCTAACTTTGTTAGGAGTTATGGAAGACAGAAGGACCCACTGCCCAAATAGCTTCAAGGCAAGATCTCTGAACTCACTGTCCAATAGATCTTAGGATTATTCAATAGAATAATATTAAATATTTTACCTCCTTCACACTATGCCAAAACCACACTCTCTACTACACAAGATCACAAATCTAGATCTTTGTACTTCACAAGTCTTCCTTCATCACTGAATTAGCTCTTTTCTTCACTTCATGCATACATTCGCATCACAACTTTCACAATTTCATATCACAACTATTACCAATCCCATCAAAATAAGGAAAACATTCCTTCCTTTATACCACACTCAAATAATTACAAATGAGTTGGCATCCAAATACAAAATAATAATTTCAACATGCTACATCAAAATTACATAAAAAATGTCAGCTTCCAGATACAATAAATTTCCAATCATGTGACCTCAAAGTTTGCACTATGAACCACATCACCACTAACAAGTCTCAAACTTCCCTTTAACTGTGTAGAATCAAATTCTATCCTGATTAGGAGATATCCTCTGATTACCAAAAACTGCTAATCAAGAACACTGCCAGAATACTGCTTCCACCAAAATGCTTATAAATTTCATGAATAAATGAATTTATTTTTGAACTCTTAACCATAGGTTAATAACACACCAAAGAACATACCATCAACTACGCATAACTCAATTTGCAATATAACGTGTGAAAAAAAAAACTGTGCCTGCTTCTCTGCTAAACTCTAGAATAACACTATGTTGACATCAATGACAATCATAGTCATGAATGCAACAACCACTACTATAGAATGACTACCAAAGGCTTCAGTATTCATTCCTAACACATACAAAACAAACAATTAGGTCAACCCTTAAACCTATTACATACAATGCTTCCAAATGAATTGGCTCAAGCGTGTTTACAAAAAAACATATATACATTTTGGTAACCTAATTACAATAGGTTCATAGCCTTTACATCATTAGAATATAACCACAACTCAAAATGATAATATTAGCTTCTTACTCTATTCTTCACTGGCACACACTGGCTGTGTAACTTCAACTATCTGTATCTTTCTCATACTTGCATATATGATCATGCACTCATAGACTAAGCATGAATATAGTCTAACCAACTTAACTTCCAGGGTGCACACCATAACTTGATCGTATGCACATGTGCTGATACTTTGTACTTTAGGTACTCTATATACTATCTAGTCTTCAACACTTAGCCAATTTTTGATCTTCTCATCAAGTGCGCGGACTCCAAACTACTATATGACTTTTTTTCCATAATGAAAATAGTATAATAAGTCATATACATCACCATAGCCAACTTTCCAACAATCTCCCCCTTTTTCATTGATGGCAACAAAGGAATATAGTCAAGTTGCTAACTATCCTTAATACAAATTTTTTTTTGTCTTATATCTCCCTATACATATATTTCTATCTTATATCTTGTTATATATATCTATAACCCATATTCTACACATACTCCCCCTTTGACATTACTGACAAAGGTGTGCCAAAATTGAATCTACAAAAACTTACTATGATAGAGCATCTAGATATGCAATCTGCAGATTTTGCATCTCCTTCTTCCAAAATGTGATTAGTGAATTTACAATATGTAAATGGGCACATAAAGCATACTATAGATTATCCATCTTCTCTAGATCAGTGCTAGGACCTTGATCATATGTCACCATGGTGGCATTGATCTCCTTGATATTTTGATTTAGTATGTCTAATGAGGGCACAAGAGCATTCCTTAGCTGAGTCTGTCTAGCCCTTATCTTGGTCATCTCTTTTTCTGCCTTCTCAATATTGTCTAACTGTCCTTGGTAGACATTTTTGCACATGTTCACATCAACAGATGGATCTTCCATTGATTTCCTTATGTTATCTATCATGGCTTCTACCTCTTGTACCTTTTTGTACAGATCACTAGTCAACTTCTCTTGGTTCATACATTCAACAATGATCTTTCTTCCCTTTGTTGCAAAATCCTTCAAGGATGCTTGACCAACCTTTAGTGAGCTCGGGTCAAGTGCATAGTTTCTAACCAATTCATTGAGCCTTTTCTTCATATACTTCTCCTCTGCAACTAAGGATATAGATTCTTCTAGGCTAGAGAAGTTTCACTTGAACTGTGAAATCAGTGAACTGGCATCATAAAATGAGTGTACTTTGGACACTTTCTTGTCTATAGGTAACAAACTATTCAGGATGTTCACTGACTCTACAAGGAGGGGATTCCTCATCACTTGTATCTCCTTGGCCTTCTCCATAACTAAGATGTTGAACTTAATCAGGTCTTCTTCTCCCCATGAATCCAAACTAGTTGTGTCAGGTGTCAAACTTGACAACAATGCTACTGAGGGAGTGATAAGAGTGCTATCCATCACTTCTTGTTTTACCTTGATTAGTTCAATTGATGTTTCATCTTTTTTCTCACTTCCTTTTACCTCTTCTTCCTTTTTTTTTTTCAGCTTCTTTTTCTTTTTCTTCTTCTTTCTCATTTGTTATATCCTCAATCAATATTTCTTCTTGAAGAGTAGGAGGAGTGTTACTGCATAATATTTTAGCTTCTTGAGTGCTCACAAAAGCTTCTTCAAACTTATCCAACTCAATGTCAGTGGCCGCCATGGCTATCTCTACATTATCAATGATAATGGTCCTATCCTTTAGTGACTCTATCCTAGGTGCAGACTTATCTGCCTTTGTTTGTGTTTCCACTATAGGTGCTAAATCTTGAGGACCTCTCACTAATGCATTAGTGCGCTCTACCACCTTGAATTCCTTTAAGGGTACTTGTGATGTGGGCACAGTATCTGGATACATGTGCCTATTCATGAATACTTTCTTGAATGCCTTTTCTATTTCCTTAGCAACAAGATCACAGTTCTTGTCCATAATGTGCAAAATCCCTGACTTTGTTCTGAGATGTGGCTTCACTAAGTCTAGCAACAAGTATTTCTCTTCTAAGGAACATACTGGAAGGGTACCATCTAGAATCTTTTCCCTTATCCTTAAATCCTCTTCAATGGCTTGTCTCTTTTGGAATTCTAGGATGTTCCATACATTGTCAGGGATCATAGTCTTAAGTTCCAAGAATGTCTTCTTGAACTTCAGCATGTGTTTGACTATCATACCATGTATCTTAGATTTGTCTATCTCACTATATTTTTCATAAAACTTTCCTACTTGATTAATTCTTCCCTCATCAATTATTCTTGCACTTAGCACACTGAGACTTGGTTTGAAACTTACTTCAGGAGGTGCTTGTGAGTTCTTTCTATTCCTTGTTACTCTTGAGGATGGATGACCAGTGCTGATCTCTTTCTTCCTCTTCATCATTGCCTTATACTCATGAGGAGAAGTAAGGTCAATGGTTTCTTTGGGCCTAGAAGGAGTAACATCAGTTTTACCCTTCTACTCATTAGATTTTTCTATCTTCACCTTCTTCATATTGGGATCATCTAATTTTGCCTTTGCTACATCTGTGGTCTCTAATTCCAAAGCATTCTTTTGTTCCCTTTCTTTGTCTAGGTATTCTTGAGACACTCCATGTATTCTCAGGATTTCTAAGGTAACCTTAGCAACCTTTATTTTTGTTGTTGTGTTGTTCAAGACTGCATCAATTTCTTTTTTTTTCTCCTCATAGGTTCCTCATCTTGGCTCATTAGGGTCTTTAGGAGCTGAAAGAAATATTTGAGCATATTCTTCTAAAACTTGTTCATCTAATTCATATCCAAGTGGATGAATCCACTTTGTTCTAGGTTCAACTACCTCCATGCATGTTATGTCTATTTCAACCATAAAATAGATAGTATCCTTATACTTCTCAACTATCTTCTTTGGTATCCTATACCTCATCTGCATCTTAGCTCTGAATGTCTTCAACTCTACAGTCATGTAGTCCTTCAAAGTGCTCTCAATACATGCATTGAGAGATACATGTGGCATTGTGGGAATGGATTTGTCTAGATATAAATCAGATACTTTTCCAACAATGTGAAAGTACATATAAATGATCAAAGACCCAAATCTAAATATCTTGGTCTTATCATGCTTGATTGCCTTGATGTTGTCAATTACATATCCAGACAAGATTTCACACATGTTGAACTCTCCATTTTCATTAAAAATTCTTATGGCTACAAGAATTGTGGCTGCAGACACATTGTTCACCCTATGGGTGTGTTGAAACCTATATCCAAGTATCATAGACATCAATCTGATGTCATCTTTCTCAATAGGCTCTTTGTTCATTCCATGCCTATCACTCCTTGACTTGCAAGTATATTAAAAAACTTCCTCACATATTTTCCCACTAGTGTAGTGCCTCCCTCATTTACCCCTTTGCATGAATATCCTTATGGTGTGGTTTCGACTATCATTCTTGAGGGGTAAGGTCATGTTGGCCCCATGTGAGGGAGAATCTTCCAAGAGGATTATTTTGGAGCGTGCATCGATGTTCTGCGTCAACTAGGAGACATAGGATATGGTCTTGAATCACATTCTAGAGACCCTTAGAGTAGGGATGAGTCATTCATATGGATGTAATGATTTTTACCTCCATTATGGTTGATGGCATCATGACATGCTCTTTGCCAGATTTTCCTTATGTTTATCAAGAGTTTATCTTTCAAAGTCATGTCAGCTGTTTTAAGAGATTCTATCTTGGTATTATCTTTCTTCTTAATGGACTCAGTAATTAGAAAGTTATGTTGTTGCATTATGATTTGTATCTTGGTGGATAGAGATTTGGTTACCATTGTGATGTACTCTTTTCATGTTACTTATACACTCAAAATCCTAGGATGCTCTGTGTCTAAAATAAGATTAGTTGAATTCAACGGATCCTTGTGATAATAATATCGAGTGCATGTTTTATAGAAATTGTATTGGAATAAGGTAGTTTAAATAGTAAAAGGGTGAAATATGTACATATTCTAATGTAGTTAAATATTGTTTCCTCTGTGTATGTAATCTCTAGAAGAAATGCAATAGGGAAGGTCTGAGTATACCACTACTAGATGTTGAAATGTTACTGTTTGGATATGAATTCTTACTTAAAGGACTATTTGAATTTATTTTATGTTGAGACATGTACTAATAGAAAAGTGATTATTAGATCCTAATGTTGAATGGGAGATTTCACATAGAACGCTTTGATGTTATAACAATGCAAGAAAAGTGAATCATTTGAAATGAAGCTTGTAAATAATTTAGGACTAATTCTCATGTTGGATTATTAATCTTGACTTATGGTATTGATGGATTATTCAAGTTAGAATATTATGACATAAATTCATGTTTGTACAAGAAGAGTTTATGTGAGATAATCTTGGTTAATAAATTAGGTTAATTGATATATTTATGTTCTTGAAATAGCTTGATTTGAAATTTGGAAATGTATTATTGGAAGTAGGTGATTTTTATTGTGGTAAAGTGTGGATGCAGTTGGACTATATGATGTACTAGAGTTTGATTATGTGATGATGAAATAGGACTTTTACTTTCATGATATTTATTAGGTCAGGAGCATAGTAATTGTTAAATCTTTGGTTTATGTATGATACTTTGATGTTACATTGATGTTAGGGAAATTTGTGAGAAATGATCATGATTATTATGTTAGGTGAATTAACATGTATCATTTTATTATTGACTTTATATGGTTTAGAAATGCTATGTTGAAAATGATGAGAATTATTATGAAATGCAGTCATAAATTTATGATGTTAAGAATGTGATTTTTAGATGCATTCTATTTGCATATATATATGATATTTGACATTTCATGAGATACTGATATTTTGTCAAGTGTGTAGGTAAGACCATGGATATATCAGGGGGAATTAAAGATGGATATTTTTAAAATCATGTTAAGCCAAGCTTAACTCCATGGGGAGAAACTAACCTCGTTGTAAAGTGTAATTTTTGTAAAGTGATGCATGATTGTAATTATTTGATTATGTTTATTCTATTTTATTTTTATTCCACTTGGCATGCCATGTGTATCATTATGTGTTGTTATTTATTATGGTGTCAATTGACACATGTACTATGTGATGGCATGACTGAGTGCTTTATGTGTGTGAGTGGTCTTCTATTTTTGGGAGCCTTGAGTTGGAATCTCTTTCATTTTCGGATGCAATCTTTGAGTGGTCTTTTGAGTGGCATTTAGTGACCATTTAAGGTAGTGGAGGTTAAAAATAGGCTACCCCATAGTGGTGCCATGTGTTGGGGGTCAAATTTTGACTATTTTTTCCCTTCCAAAAGATGTTCTTTTGAAAAGTGACAAAATTGAAAGAGGCATGTCGAGCCCACTCCTTATTTTAAATTTTGAATTTGAACTTCGCTCTCTTGTTTGAAAGGTTTAGGGTTTGTCTTCTTAAGGAGATGGAGGCAAAATTTATGGGTAATTGCCCACTCTCAAATTTTTGGAGACTTGAGAGTTTGTGAGAATTTGGTCTTTTTTCTTTGAGGATTTTGGTGTTGCATAGAAAAGGAGGAGACTAGTTGGAGAAGACTCATCTCAACCCTCTTTCCATTAGCTTGGATCAAGGTTGGATCTTGAATTCTCTTGTCCTTATTGCTATGTG